>CATOHG010000019.1:0-568054 GCA_951800055.1 Cenopis cana | reverse complement strand
AAATAAAAAAAAAGACAACACGTCGTCTTACGAGACGACACGTCGTCTTACGAGACGACACGTCGTCTTACGAGACGACACGTCGTCTAAATCGAGGCTACACTAAGCCTTTAGATCGAAAAGATGTGTCGTCTCATGAGACGACACGCTGGCCAAATTGAGACGTCTGCGGTTTGAGGCAACATAATTGTGCAGTCAATATAACGAGCATAGAGGCAGCGTGTATGACTTGGGGGTTGAAGCGCGCGGCGGTAACATGAGGTTTGAGGCGACATTATAGTGCCTTGTCAACATGACGAGCATAGAAGCAGCGTCTGTGACTCATCGCTGGGCCGAAGCGCGCGAGCGGTAACATGGTCTCGTTCATGTCTTCGAGTTAAAAACCCGGTAATATGCCAACTGGTATACAGCTATGTGCGAGACTGAGGTTTGAGGCGACATTATAGTGCCTTGTCAGTACGACGTGCTTGGATGCAGCGTGTACGACTCATCGCTGGGCCGAAGCGCGCGAGCGGATACCTCGTTATTATATTGTTATTTGGTACCAACCGGTACCGATCACAACTTTTGTTAATATTCAAAGAAAAAATATTGGGCGCGTGCACACCCTTGAATATAGAAAAGCGTACTGAAGCCAGAAGCCACCGCGCGCCGCTATGGAAGGGGTAGACAGAGACAGGTATAGCGACGTCATCGGTGAGTACTCTTCTAGCACATGAAGAATCACGGGTATGACGTAGGTATAGCTATGAATATAGGAAGGCTAATCTCACAGTGGTTCAAGCGAAGGCTCGAACACCTAAATAATAAGTTTTAGTCATGTCAAATATGGTACAATATGTTCTAGCTGAAAAACTGACGAAATAAAATTATTGGCTTACTCATCGTCACCAAGCTCATTTAATGATGTCTGGCTCTCGATGTCTGCATCATTAGTATGTCTAAAAGCAAATAATGTCCTCTCAGTAGGTAACGCAGTAAGTAAATGAATAACAAAAGATCCAAGAATACAAAAAAAAACATAGATTTGGGTAAATATAAATGAGCATAAATAGGTATATACTCGTACTAGCTTTTTCCCGCGGCTTCGCCCGCGTACTAAACGTAACTTTAAACAGTCTACAAAAAAAGGATGATCTCAGTTTATTTTGACCCAACCAGAGGTGGTATCCCCTCATTTCCTATAAAATTAATGGCTATAACTACACATACTCTAAATTCATTTGCTATATTCATTCACCAGCTATAAATTCAAATTCTATATTAGTTGCTTGTTATAATGTTAATTTACTATAAATGTTAAATAGTCTAAACTCATTATATATAAATTTCATATTCTATAATTATCTTTTACTCTAATATTCACCTGTTATAAATTCAAATTCTATAATAGTTGCTTGCTATAATGCTAATTTGTTGTAAATGTTAAATAGTCTAAACTCATTATATATAAATTTCATATTCTATAATTATCTTTTACTCTAATATTCACCTGTTATAAATTCAAATTCTATAATAATTGCTTGCTATAATGTTAATTTGTTATAAATGTTAGATAGTCTAAACTTCACGGGGGGTACCGTCGACACGCTGGCGCGTCATCAGACTGTCAAATGTGTACACGTCTGTTAAATAGGCGCTGTTAAAGTTTGGTTAGGTTAGGGTTCACTTGCATCCCTCAGAGCGGAATAGGCACCCCGCGTAAGCGGGGTGCCGTCGACACGCTGGCGCGTCATCTGACTTTCAAATGTGTACACATCTGTTTAATAGGTACTGTTAAAGTTCGGTTCGGTTAGGGTTCACTTGCATCCCTCAGAGCGGAATAGGCACCCCGCGTAAGCGGGGTGCCGTCGACACGCTGGCGCGTTATCTGATTTCAAATTTGTACACATCTGTTAAATAGGTACTGTTACGGTTTGGTTAGGTTAGGTTAGGGTTCACTTGCATCCCTCAGAGCCGAACAGGCACCCCGCGTGAGCGGGGTGCCGTCGACACGCTGGCGCGTCACCGTATTTCAAATGTGTACACATCTGTTAAATAGGTACTGTTACGGTTCGGTTAGGTTAGGGTTCACTTGCATCCCTCAGAGCGGAATAGGCACCCCGCGTAAGCGGGGTGCCGTCGACACGCTGGCGCGTCATCTGACTTTCAAATGTGTACACATCTGTTTAATAGGTACTGTTAAAGTTCGGTTAGGTTAGGGTTCACTTGCATCCCTCAGAGCGGAATAGGCACCCCGCGTAAGCGGGGTGCCGTCGACACGCTGGCGCGTCATCTGATTTCAAATTTGTACACATCTGTTAAATAGGTACTGTTACGGTTTGGTTAGGTTAGGTTAGGGTTCACTTGCATCCCTCAGAGCGGAACAGGCACCCCGCGTGAGCGGGGTGCCGTCGACGGGCTGGCGCGTCATCAGACTTTAAAATTTGACACGTCTGTTAAATAGGACTAATAATCATTATAACTTGTAACTGTTCTACCTATATTATATTGACGTCGAACAAATATCAATTATAGACAATAAACAATATATCAACTGACTTTCTAGATTCTGAATGTTATATACAATGAAGATTATAGACAATGAATGATATATCAACTGAGTTTCTAGATTTTGAATGTTATATACAATGATGATTATAGACAATAAATAATATATCAACCGATTTTCTAGATTTTGAATGTTATACACAATGATGATTATAGGCAATGAATAATATATCAACAGTATTTCTAGATTTTGAATATTATATTTAATGGGTTTTAAAGATTTTGGAATTATACCATTTGAATGTTATACAAAATGACATTTATAGTAAATGAATCATTATACTAAATGATTTTATAGAATTCGTAGTTATAGATCATGATTTTATAACTATTGATTTTATAGGAAATAAGGTAGACCCACATACATGTATTTGTATCGTTTTATACGAAACCATTTAACGTCATAAGAATGTTTATAATTTGGAAGAGCGAGGCCTCCTGACACAGGTACATAATACCTAAAAGGAGGACTCGACCCTAACTGTATTTACCACCTAAGGTTAAATGGAAATAAAGTTATTTATTATTATTTATTATTATTATTATCGTAAGTAGGTACCCGGCACCTTAGGTACAAATTCATTTTATAGGTACGCTCTCCCTTATTTACTTTGAGTTACAGGGAAAAGCAAATTCACTGGAACTCTTAGATCGACCGCATGGTTCGGTACTTCCAGCAAAATTCCACGGGTAGCTGACCTAACGTAAGCCTACCCGCTGAAAAACAATTATAAGTATTCCTTGTGTCGATGTATGGAAATATAATATAATTGACATTATTCATTTTACAACAATACAACATTGTATTGCACAACAACTCAGAATAAGTAATAGAACAACAATACAATGTCAAATGGCGGGCTTTAGAATTAACATTGAAGATTTAGATTTATCGTTTTTATTTTGGCGATAATTATTAGATTGACTTTTTATTGAATTATCTCACATAACTAGTGCCAGACATACACAGACATTGTAAATTCGTATTTAAAAATTTCTGTTTTTATAATATAATATTATATTCGTATAATGACAAAGAAATCTAAAATTAAATTAGAAAATACCAAGTGCAGCATATTTATTTTATTTATTTAATCTTTATTCCGGACACAGGTAGGTGTCACGCAGACTTCCTGGTACCTAGGTATCAACTAGCTGTGACAGGAAGTCCTGCTGTTCCATACGATTGTAGGTGGATAATTCTCATTCCAGAATTTAATATTTTCTTAATTTTTCCCCACCGGGCCCGGATTGCTAACGACTTTTGAGTGATGATATTTTTGATTATAACTATATAATAGTTAGGGTACAGACTCTATTCTATATACTATACTATAGAATAACCTGAAGACAGCAATAAGTTTGCATTGCACTCTGATTTCCTTAACTTGCACTTAGCGTTTGGAACGGTGTGGACATCAATTACTTTAACAATGAGAATCACCCCGGGTGATGTAATGAACCCGGTAGTTCTGTACTTCTCTCGACAGATGTGTGGCATAAGTAGACCACCTGTGATTTTCAGCAGGCATTTGTCTGTTCTTTTCTTTTTCACTTAATTATACCGTTGTAATTTCTGTGAAAGCTTATACCTTGTTTATTTTAAAATTAGAATTTAGGCAAACAACAATAGTGGCGGTAAACACACACACTGAATTGGCACACGAAGGATCCAAATCCGTAAGATATTGATCCAGATAAGTAGCAGTTGTTGAATATTACAAATAACATTTTAAAACAAATAGCCATCTCACAATCTATGCTTCTTTTGTTTTCTGTTGTACAATATACAACTTTTAGATGAATAATCCGAAGCGGCATAACAAAGTTAATTTATACGTTATCAACTAAAAGTCTATTAAGTAAATATGTAATCCAAACAGCTTTCTCTTATTCATGATTTTCATGAATAACAATAAATAATTAATTTCGGCATGAATTACACGAAAATACAGATATACGAAAAACAACAAACATAATAGACGCCTTACAACACTGTAAAAAACTCAAATGGAAATGGGCTGGACATGTGGCGCGTATGAGTAAAGATAAATGGGCATACAAAGTAACCACGTGGGCAGGACCACTTGGTAAACGAAATAAAGGAAGACCGAAAGAAAGGTGGGCGGATGAGTTGGATAGAGCGGCTGGAAAGGAATGGCTTAGAAAGGCAAAGGACAGAGAGACCTGGAAGGGTATGGAGGAGGCCTTCACTCGTAGAGAGGTCCTTAATAATGTTTTAAATCTATAATTATTATTTTAAATACTTATATATTTCAATGTATGCAATCTCTATAAATAATATTATAATAATGTAAAATAATGATGCATGAAATCAATCTAATACTTATGAAAATGATATTGTAAAATTTTATTAAGGAATAAAGAGGCTATATTATATATTAATAGTAGTACCAACCTAGGTACACTATTTTATCGCAAAATGTGCCTGATAAAATATCGTAAATAGTTTTTGTGCCACTCTTTCTAATGATAAAAACAAGGTATACAGCATGTCAGCGTTTTGTCGCTTCTTGTTGGTACCAGTCTTTACAAACTTACCACTCATTGTTATTACCGGTCTATATTAGACCTACTTACTGCCCATTGTTAGTACCAGTCTATGCAGACAGACCTACTACTCAAATTCACAAGGAGTTCTTCCGACAGATACGTCTATATTGTATAACATATCACTTGGTGTATGCTGTTCCTTTATTTTAGTACCAGCCCACTCAGACTTACTACTCGATCCGTTAGGACTTAGGAGTGCTTACCAATATTATTTAATGCATAGTTCACGTGTCTACCCGCACAGTAAAATAATACATTTTTGTAATGGAAATAATTTCGTCTCCATTTAATCAACCATTTTACTTACGGAATCATAATAACAAAATAGAAATAGGCCACAATTGAACCAAATTGGTATTATTATATTTTAATTAACACTGGCAAAACAAAGACATATCACAATACATCGCTCCACAAAACTAGTTTTTCAGTTTGATTGTGGGGATCTTAATTGATTATGGTTTATTATTGTCATTTGTAATAGAGCACGCATGGGAATAAAATTTATAATCCGACATGACAACGTTTATACTATATTAAAGGCCATTTATTTTTAAACTTCTGATAAATTCCATCTATTCTACTGATGAAATATCCAAAATATTAATGTAAGTAAAATGCAAGAATATTTTTAACTGCACTGTGTGTTGGTAGCACGTAACAATCGGCATTTCCGTTATCATGGTGTGGTATTTAGGATTAATTCTAAATAAAAGACGCGGATGGCAACGTATTAGTTTAATGGCCGAAAGCAAACTGCATGGTGACAGTTATTCTAAACCTACCTACATTTACTTATATACTACATTCCCTCCACCACTATTTAGCCAAATACCTAAACATATTGGTAATAAGAAGTTACATAAGCGAAAAAAATACATTAACCACTTAAACTAGTAGTAACAAGTGTAACGGACTACGTTAAGTTTTTATATAATTTAATGTGGCACATTGTAATTTACATCTTTATTTCTAGTACTCCTCACGGGCCGTTGTCGCCTATTGTCAAGGTCACTAGGGCAGTGCTCGTCAGCTGGCGCGCGCGGCTCAACGCTAGGGTTGTGCTCGTAAGTTGGCACGTCTGGTTCGACTACTGCTGTCTGCCGCGACAGCGTTTCCAATGGACCCTCTAGACCCTCTGGTGATGCCCTGCTGTCATCCTCCTCTGCCACTGGCTGTTGATGCAGAGATATGTCTGGTGAGGCGACACTTTCAAAGGACGTGTCCGGCGATGCCTCATCATGACATGAGCCGTCACTTTGTCGAGCTGCCTCCTCAGGGATGTCTTCCTGCACCGTCGGGGCTGGAACATTGTTCTCGCGGACGTCGTTGGCGGGAGGGTTGTCGCTTTCTAATGCTGGGACATCACCATCATAATCCGACTCATATATTTCGTCACCGCCTTTGTAAACTAACAACTGGTCTGCATGCTTCTTTACTTTTAATTTTAAATCCGTTACATTTACTATAAACATTCTTGATCCAACTTTATTTTCAATGATCCCCCTTTTCCAAGTGTATTGTGTGCCATTTTTATAAAACGATTTTACCAAAACATTGTCTCCCTTTTTAAAATTACATTTTCGTTGCCCGCCGTATTGATTACATTGTAAGATCTGTTTGGATGTAACATTCTGATTAGCCGAGATATCCAACGACACCGGAAGACTAGATGTGTGCGCGTCGGCGTCGGCGTCGGCGTCGGCGCCGCGCGGTGCGCGCAGCAGGTCGTGTCGCGAGCGTAACGAACGTCCCACCAACATCTGAGCGGGTGAGAATCCAGTGGTACAATGAATCGCATTTCGGTAGTCAAACAATAACTTACTTAATTTAATATTAAAAGTTGAATTCGATGGGTTCTGTGCCAGTATTGCCTTTATGCCTTTTTTTACGAATTTTACACTGTTTTCGGCTTGACCGTTAGAATTCGGGTGGTAAGGTGCAATTGTTAAATGTTCAATTTGATTTGCCACGCAAAAGTCTGAAAACAATGTAGAAGTAAAATTCGAGGCATTATCTGTAACTAAAACCCGTACGAGTCCAAATCTGCTAAACATATCTGCTAATTTAATAATGACACTAGCGGTATCGGTCAAGGTCATTGCGTAACACTCAAACCACTTGGAGTACGCGTCCACGGCGATAAGGAACTGGCGGCCCTGCACCGCGCACATGTCCAAGTGCACGCGCTCCCAGGGAGCGGCCGGGTAGGGCCACGGCGCGAGTGGGCAACGCGCAGGTGCACTCCTTAGCGTAATACACACGCTGCATGACCCAATTTTTTGTTCTATGTGTTGGTCTATTTTTGGCCACCACATACGCTTCCTAGCCTCTGATTTGGTCTTAACCACCCCAAGATGTGATTCATGTAGCTCATTCAAAAGTTGTTCGCGAAATACTGTAGGTATAACAACTTTGTGACCACGCAAAATACAACCGTCTTGTTGACGAAGATTCGGGGTTCCTTACTGATGAGTGCAATAACGTAGGCGACACCAAAATTCAATACAAACTGGGTTTATTCACATGAGTGATTAAATTACATGAAAATAACGTATAAACTAATGGGTCGCGTGTGCCCGGCCGCGCGCGCTCAGAGAGAATGCCATGCCCTGGCCGCCCCACCACAGGACGCGGCGGGCGGCGGGCGCGGGGCGCGGGGCGGCGGGCGCGGGGCGCGGGGCGCGGGGCGCGGGGCGCGGGGCGCGGGTCGCGCGCGATGGCGCGGTGGCGCGCTAACAAGCTGCCCCCCTTGGAACAGGTCGGTCCTGGTCCAAGATCAGTGGCAGAGGGCAGAGCCTGTTGTAGGCCCTCCTCAAAGTTCCCGTGGTGGTGGTGGTTCCAGCGACGCGGCCGACGCCGTCGGCGCCCGGGTAGACTGAGGCGACTCGCCCAAGCAGCCATCTGCTGGGCGGCAAGCGGTCGTCTTTGACAAGGACCATTTCTCCGAGCTGCAGTTGACCTCCGTCCCTGCGCCATTTGTTTCGGATCTGCAGCTCTGAAATGTACTCTTTATAATAGCGATTCCAAAAATGCGCTTTGAGCGCTTCTATTCTCTGATATCTCGTCAGCGTATGGATCGGCGAATCTTGAACCTGGGGAGCAGGTACCATTGTGAGTGATCGCCCTAATAAAAGATGTGCTGGGGTCAAGGGAGTAAATCCAATGGATTCGATGAAAGAGGGGTTAAAGGTCTAGAATTAAGTATTGCTTCTATCTGTACCAACAATGTGACCATCTCTTCGTAATCTAAGTGAGCCATTGATGTTATTCGTTTTAAATGATATTTTACCTGCTTGACTGCGCCCTCTGCCAAACCATTAAAGTGTGGGCTATAGGCTGGGCAAAATTTGAAATCTATTTCCTTTGTAGCTGAATATGACGTAATTTCGTTAGAGTTATTTTTAAGGAACTTTGCTAGCTCATTACAAGCGCCTACAAAACAAGTCCCGTTATCGGACAGTATGGTGGCTGGTTTGCCTCTGCGGGCTATAAATCTATTTAATGCGGCAATAAAGCCCATGGCTGTCAGATCAGTGACGAGCTCTAAATGAACCGCCCTCACTGCTAAACAAACAAAAACAACTATATATGCTTTCTTTAGCTGACAACCACGACCCTTTCTGCTCGCTATCAGGATTGGGCCACCGTAGTCACAGGCTGTAGTAGCAAATACGTATTCGGACTGTACCCTTTGTGTCGGCAAGTTGCCCATGATTGGCTGATGCGATTTACCCGAGTATCTAACACATGTAACGCAACGTTGTGAAGTTTGCCTGCAAAGGTTACGACCGTTTATTATCCAATACTTGTGACGTAATGTTGCTAGCATCAGCTGTGGTCCAGCGTGTAATAATAATATATGGTGGTAATGGTGTACCAATATTTTAGTGATGTGATGTGACGCATGCAATAAAATCGGATGTTTTGTGTTATAGTCGTAATTAGAATTTACGAGTCTGCCCCCGACCCGCATAATACCTGAGGTATCTATAAATGGATTTAGTTTCAATAGGCTATCCTTGGGAGAAAGTGGGCGTTTATTTTTCAAAGAAGATAGTTGCTTATGAAACATATCGCGTTGCACTTGTTTACACAGCATTTGTAACGACAAATTGAGCTCCGACACTGTCAATGGACCCGTGCTTTTGTTTGCAGTGTTTTTACAATTATGTACAAATCTGTTTATGTATGCTATAATGTTTTGTAACTTGCAAAAGCTCGAGTATTTAGAAGTGAAATGGCTCTCCTGAGGTTCGTCAGCCGAGACATGACACTGGATTTTAATTTCGGGTAACGTTTCCATTGGCATATTTTGAGGTTGTAGAGGCCACTGTATTTCAGTCTCGTGAAGGAAAGGCGGTCCTTCCCACCACAAAAGTGAAAGCTTGAGGTTTGAAGCATTTTGACCCCTACTACCTATGTCTGCAGGGTTCAAATTTGTCGGTACATAATGCCAAGCTGTGGTATTGGAGTTGTTAGTGATTTCAACTATTCTGTTATGAACAAATTGTTTTAACTGTTCTTTACATGTTTTTATCCAACAAAGCACAATAGTTGAATCACACCAAAAGAACTGGGCATCAATATTCAAACGCAGTGACTTCGTTACTTTCTGTGCTAGCTGTGTCGATAAGAGTGCACCGAGCAATTCCAAGCGTGGAATAGTTAATTTTTGTTTCAGTGGGGCAACTTTGCTTTTGGCAAGTACTTTGACCTTTCCACTGTTGGATAATGAGCGTAGGTATATACATGATGAATACGCTTTGATACTCGCATCACTAAAAGAATGTAATTCCACTCTAATGTAGAAATCACAGAGGATTCTTCGTGGAATTCTAATTTGCATTATTTCAGGAATTTGTTTTGCAAAGTTGTTCCACTGTAACTGGATATCGGCAGGTACATCTCCCTCCCAAGATATGTTTCTAGCCCATAGAAGTTGTAAAATTAGCTTAGCTTGTAACAAGCAAGGGTTAATGAGTCCTAATGGATCAAAAATGGTAGCAATAATCGATAAAATAGTGCGTTTGTTTATGGGCTTAGTTTCAAGGTTATCAGTTACAGAGAAAAGCAGCTGATCAGATTTGCATGACCAAAGTAAACCCAATGTTTTTGAATGCTCTTCATTCGTTAGTTTGAATAATTCTTCGCTGCTGTTATCTGCAACTAAATTGTCTAGTATAGACGGTGTGTTTGAACGCCACTTACGTAGATGAAAGTGTGCGCTTTCCAGTGTCTGAATGACACATCTGCAAGTCTTTAGCAATGTCGTTTTGTTATCGTGACCCCAGATAAGATCATCGACGTAGAAATCGTGCAAGATTGTTTCACTTACATCTTTTGTGACCACAACTTCACCATCTGGGTGGCGAGTCGTAGTTTGGGTAAATATGCGTTCGCACTCACTCTCACCTTTAGTGTGGATTTGTTGAGTGGGCGGAACTGATTCTAGCTCAAGAAACTTGTCTAATTTCGCATCGAGCTCAATATTGTTTATTAAGTTGCAATGGACTGTATAAGATCGCGTTTGTTTTGATTGTGATGTTTGTATGGAACCTTGTACGAGCCACCCGAGGGATGTTTCCACGAGGGTGGGTTTGTTATTGCCCAAGGTCATTGTATTGTTTGTTAGCACCTCCCAAAAGAGGTCTGCACCCAGCAGCATCTGCACCTCGGATGGCTCGCAAAAGGTTGGGTCCGCAAGGTGGATGTGAGGGGGAATAGTGAATGAGTCACAATTTAGTTTAGTAGTAGGAATCATCTGGGTGATTTGTGGCACAACGAAACAATTGACGTCTGCTGTGTAATTATTGTTTGAACGTGATGATATAGTTACATCACACCTCTTTGTGATCTTTGAAGTTTGCCTATTTAGCCCTTGAACGAATATGTTTGTGGAATATGTAGGCAACTTTAGTTTTGTTTGAAGATTTTCAGTTATAAAGCTAGAAGTACTTCCATTATCCAGAAGCACTCTAACTTTGTGTGTGTAGCCGTCACAGTCGTTGACGTTAATGACAGCTGTGGATAAAAGTACATGAGCATGGCTACTGTGTGTGGAGGACAAAGTGACGCTGTTATTTTGTAGTTGCATCTGTGTCTGCTCCTTTACAGCTGGTAAAACTACACATTCACTTGAAAGTTTAGATGTTGAAGGTTTAGAATCTAGTTTTACCTGATTATTTGTGTGTAGCATGCTATTGTGTCTTTGTGTGCAGAGCCGGCATGAGCTCAGCCTGCAACGTTGCTCGTCATGTCCTGATCGCAAACAGTTGGTGCAAAGATTCAATTGTTTGACCTTTTCTATTCTATGTTCTACTGGCATTGATTTGAATTTGGTACATTGATAAATTGAGTGGTTATTTTTGCAAACAGGACATTTATATTTATATTGTGATTGATTGTGAGCATGGTGTGCAATAAACGCCTTGGGACGATTGTGAGTTATGTCGCTGTGTCTACGTGGTTTGTTTAATGTTTGTGCCTCCTCCATGGTTTCCAGCAAATCCGCACGATTTTTTAAGAAGTTAGTGAATTCTGCTAGTGTAGGTATAGATTTAATATCGTTCCGCGCTGTCTCCCAATCGCGAAGCGTAGCTGAATCGAGTTTGCTGGTCACCATGTGGATTATTAGTATGTCCCAGTGTTCCGTTGGTAAATTAAGAGTTTTCAAGGCCCTTAGATTTTTATTAACCGAATCTACGGTGTTTCGTAAGGCCCCTGAAGTCTCCTGGATCACTGGGTTTATGTTAAACAACGCATTTAAGTGATTATTCACTAATATTCTAGTATTACTGTATCGTTCACACAACAAGTCCCACGCGATGTTATAGGTATCAGACGAGAACTCTAGTGATTTTATTATGAGAGAAGCACTGTCTTTCAATGAGTTTCGTAGATAATGAAATTTGTGAATTGTTGGAATTGATGCATTGTCGTGTATGAGAGATTTATAGGTATCATGATATTCTAACCAGTCCTGATAGCGCCCAGAAAAGGTAGGTAAATTGATAGTGGGAAGTTTAATGTTTGGCCCACCTGCAGTAACGTTATTAGAACCCGTTACCGAACTGTCATCCCGCGGCGCCGCAGAGGCAGCACCAGCCGCGGCGTGCCTGCTGAGCAGCTCCTGCGCAGCAGCCACGGCGCCGAAGTAACTCGTCTCGAAGCTTTCCCGTTCCACGTGTTCGTCACCTGGAATGTCCGTTAAATTTTCTATGTCAGTTTGAGTTGAATCAAAATCATTGTACATGTCTTGGATTTTACCTAATCTTGTATTTAGTTCATGAGCTTGCAAAGTATTTAAAGTGTTGTTTAGCAAAAGCGGGTCTAGATATGATTTAAATATCGTGAGTTTTGACTTGAACGAGGCACGTGTCTTTTTAAGTGATTTCAAATCCATAATGCTAATTTTACGTTAATTAATGCAACAAAAAACAACGGAAATGATACGTCGTATAAAGATTTAGATATAGATTTCAACTTCCAGCTGTAATGAAGAATTTGTGGTTAGCACACGTTTACATTAATATGAAATTGAAAAGGCGTATGGAACGACACGTAAATTTGAAAATGCGTGCAGTGTGCGAAAGGCTTTGGCGTGGCAGAGGAAGGCAAGCAAGCAGGCGCAAACAGGTAGCGGAAGCGCGTGCGCGGCTCCGACACGTCCTGGACACGTTCGCAACACGTGCAGTTTTCTGAAATATTCGAAGTAAATATTAGAAACGAACACTGGTATGCACCTTGCTGGTAAGATAAATAGGTGCAATACAGTAAATTAGGCCTTTGAGAAAAAACGTGGACCCTATTTTTGAAAAGGTAAAAAAAATCAAAGGTAAAAATATTGCTAAAAATATTGATGGAAATCGTATGTATGATGAGTAAGCTTGCTAATTAAGAAGAAATTTCCAAAAAATATTGAAAGCTGGTGAAGATGAAAACGGATTATCACTTTGGTGACGAGAAACGAGAAATCGAATGTGTTGAAATGTAGTATTTAAATTGATTATTTACTGCAAAGGTTTATGAAATTAAGCGAGTTATTTATAGAAATGTAGTTGGGAATAGAATTGAAATTAATTATTGGAGCGAGATCACAAATGATACACTGCAAACCCTTTTTCCTGGTTTCTCGAACTATTTTTCGCCTTGGACTGCTTATCTGCTTCTCGATGGTTTACTTGTTTCTTGCTTCTGCAATCTGGGATGATACCGCTATGCTGTGACGCCGACAATGCTTGTAAATGTTTCTTGAATAGTTGTGATTTGAAGTAGCGGTGATTCTCTCTGAGCGGTTCAACTTTTGAGCTGTTGTAACTATCTGCTGCGCAATGGCGGACGCCGGCCGGCTGCGAATTGCACTTTTTTGAAATTTACGATCTCGTCGAAACGGCGTAGCTCCTTAACGTCGAATCCGGCTCGAAACTGTTGACGAAGATTCGGGGTTCCTTACTGATGAGTGCAATAACGTAGGCGACACCAAAATTCAATACAAACTGGGTTTATTCACATGAGTGATTAAATTACATGAAAATAACGTATAAACTAATGGGTCGCGTGTGCCCGGCCGCGCGCGCTCAGAGAGAATGCCATGCCCTGGCCGCCCCGCCACAGGACGCGGCGGGCGGCGGGCGCGGGGCGCGGGGCGCGGGGCGCGGGGCGCGGGTCGCGCGCGATGGCGCGGTGGCGCGCTAACACGTCTTCTATAGCTAACTCTGCCCGACAGTTAAAAAATAACTTTAACTCGCTGTCCGCTACTTTTCGTGGCCACCCTTTTTCTATATACGATTTAACACGCAACAATAAATGTTATCTTTGTTTGTGGCTAAACGAATATCTCGCGCGGTAACCGGTTTTAATGAATCGGACAGGAAGTTAATATAAGTTGCTCGATCGACTAAATCTCCCTCAGGACACACTTGCGTGTCATCCACAGTGGCCCTAGACAAATAATCTGCAACGTTCTTTTCGCTTTTTATGTGTTCGATACTGTAATTATAAGCTGACATGAAAATAGCATAACGCTGCAATCGATTTGCCGCCAATTCAGGGACTCCTTTTTTACATCCAAAAATAGATACTAGGGGTTTGTGGTCCGTTCTCAAAGCAAAAGGTACCGATCTGCCATACAAGTAGTAATGGAATTTTTTTATGCCAAATATAATTGAGGCCGCTTCTTTCTGTATCTGGGCATAATTTTTTTCGCTGGGGGTGAGCGAGCGAGAGGCGTACGCAATTACGCGTTCGGAGCCGTCGGGCTGCGTCTGCGCCAGCACTGCGGCCAGCGCCGCCGGCCCGGCGTCCGTGGTCAGGATGGTGCCGTACTCCGGGTTGTAGTGCGCCAGCGCGCGCTTACTTGCCAACTCCTCCTTTATTTTCAAGAACGCCTCCTCTTGCTCGACGCCCCAGTTCCACTTACAATCTTTTTTCAAGAGCGCGTACAATGGGCTCAAAAGACTTGATGCATTAGGCACGAATATCCGGTAATAATTTAGCATGCCTAGAAAAGACTGAAGCTCAGATACATTTCGCGGACCTTTTGCTTTCAGAATAGCCTCAACTTTATTTTTTGATTTGTGTAGCCCGTACTTATCAATCACAAACCCTAAGTATTCTACAGAACTCTTAAATAGCTCACATTTGTCTTGTTTTAAACACAGCCCGGCGTCACTAAGACGACTTAAAACCTGCTCGAGCCTTTCAACATGTATTTTTCTGTTCGGGCCGGTTATAAGCACGTCATCGAGGAAGATGCAAATTCCATCGATTCCCGCCAGCAACTTTTCTATGATTTGCTGAAAAATACATGGAGAACTGCACAAGCCAAAAACGAGCCTAGTATACCTATATAACCCTTTGTGTGTGTTAATACAAGTCAAATTCTTCGATGACTCATCCAGCTCACACTGGTTATACGCTCGTGACAAATCTAATTTGGAAAACTCCTCACCGCCATGCAACCTTGAAAACAGGTCCTCTATACGCGGTAATGGGTAATTATCAATAAACAATGCTTTATTCAAGGTCACGGAATAGTCGCCGCAAATTCTTATATTGCCGTCGGGTCGCAAAACTGGAACAATGGGCGTAGCCATATCGGAATGGCTAACCTTTTCCAAAATGCCTAAATCCACCAATCTACTCAATTCCTCTTCTACTTTAGGTTTCAGGGCTAAGGGTACGGGGCGGGGCTTGAGAAATTTAAATTGCGCATCCTCTTTAAGTTTAAGATGTACTTTATACTGATTGAACTTGCCTAATTCATCAGAAAACACTTTTGAGTATTTGGATTTCAATGCACCAATAACATTGAGATGGCAACCGTACCGGATTACCATGGTGTCTACCTAGCATACTTTAAATTACATGTACCAATACCTATTATAGGTTCAGAGGGGAAAAAAAAGGGATATCTTAGTGAGTAAACGAGTGCCACATTCTGGGAAACATCAATACTGTAGAAAAATAGCAGAAACAAATAAAATCCTAAATTTATGACCCTTAGGATAGTTCTAAAAACAATACCACGATATTTTATTGCTTTGAACAAGTGGAGTGGTTTTAAGGGCTCTAAGTTCGTAGAATCGTTTGTAAACAAGATAGTCATTGCGCACACAAAACTAATATACAAGCGAAGTTGAGTTCTACTACCTTGACCGACGAGATATTTCTAGTTTAGCTTTATACAGGAATTACGTTGCTTTCAAATCTCGTATTACAGGCAAATCTTCACACGTGTTCGCAATTACGTATGCGCAAGCGTTGGGGCTGTGAGAAAGGAATGACCACGCCATGTGAACGAGACGGCGCTATCTTCGCTGCGAGAGCAGGCGAGGCAGGACAGAGCAACCAAGCGTCTGCGATAAGATAACCTTATGTCATTGTAATTAAGTTTAAATTATCTTTAAGCCAAATTGGGGATAACATTGTATAATAAAGGTTTTCCTGACGTGAGGGGGGGTGGTAACATGGACACTGGATTTTGGGACACGGAAGGGTGAAGTGGTGGAGAGCGGAGCGCAAAGCCTCGGCAATATTCTAGATTTTTTTCTTATAAATATATTCTCTATTTAATTGAGTATCTAAAAGTTATAAGTCAGTGAAGCTGAGCGGTTGGAGATCTGGCGAGCGAATCAAGTTAAGTAATTACTAAATTATGAACTAAACTTTGTCATTCGGACCTTTCTTTTTAATTGGTTTCTTTTCCTGCAGATCAAATGAAGTTAAATGCTAATTACATTAATTTGTGATAAATATTGAACCGAATGATTAAGTGGATTCATCGATTTTGTTTTATTGTGAATTTTGATATTTGGTTGTATTTTATAAAAATGTTATGGATCTTCAATTTCCATCTCATCTAAGTTTACCGTTGATTTTATTGGTGTTTGAGAGATCGTCGCAAGTTATAATGAATCGGTTACCTGATAAATAACTCACGCGGTTACCCATGTGACCTACATAAAATACAGGTTAAACTACAAACAAGTGAATATCTGTGGGAGAGAGAACAAGGAATTTGATCTAATAATTTTGTGATTATACATTATCACTGGCTGGTATTCGAATAAACGATTGCATTAACTAAACGACGATCTTGCCATTTAAATTCTAAATATAAAAACATTTTCGATTTAATATTATGAGATGTAAATTGTGTGACATATTCAGTCCGTGACTGATTGACCAAATAATTAATTACATTGAGATTGTTACTTTTATAGCGTACAACAGTGGTTCACGAGTTCGATTCTCGTGTCAGTAGAAGTTGTGTGGTCTAGTAATTTATCTCAAGGTTCGAGCCCTTGATCGAAATTAGTCTGTACAAGTACGTAGAAAGTAGCGACTTGTAAATATCACACTCGTCGTACGAGTACATACCACCATTGTGTGTAAATTTATATAATATTCATTAATTTTCCCCTACGATGTGTATAATGTCTTGTGAATCTGATACCGTTCAACATTGAGTGATTTTGAAGTTATTATAAAGTCCTATCAATTTTTGGTACAATAAATTGATTCAGATAAAGAGTAATTGATATGTTTAAATGTACGATAGTTACCTTAAGAATGTATTGCGTTCATAATCCAAATGTTTTGTTTATCCGTAGTTACGTTAGTGAGCTTGGATTATATTCGTTGTTTTCTTACTTCATGTGGTTGATAACTTTGTGTACATATTTATAATACTGGCAGGAGGGTTTTTCTTTGAGTCCGCTTGTTTTTCCCTCCCTAACGTTGGCCTAGGTCAAGTAAAGCGAACATCGAATTAAGCTACAACTAGTTTGGTTCGGTTAAATAATCAAGAGTTTCGATTAAAATTAAAATAATACTGATTAATAAACCAACTTTGACTTAAACTATAATTCTTTGTTTATTTTATCACCCTTCCCCGACATCTCAGACCTTTACCTTATTCAGTTAGTTAGGCTTTAGTTATTTATCTTTTCATGCAGTATGGTAAGTAAGTTAGGTACAAGCTAGAGGTGACGCCGAATACCATTACACGTGGTGCCGGGTGCCCAAGGATTCTAGATTTTGTGTTCAAAACTATTGGAACACAACTAGTAAAATGAACCTTCTATAATAGTAAAAAAAAAATAACACAACGTAGAAAACTAATATTTTAACCAATTATGACGATCACGTGTTCATTTTAATAATTTAAAGGTCTGAGAGGGGTGGTGTATTTATATCAATAAGTATAATTTTTTGATAAATACATTAGAATAAAAGTACATTAATGGCATATTAAAACTCTTTTACCTATGTATATCTATTCTTAAGGTCTGAGAGGGGTGACTTGAGACATTTATATCAAGTGAACTGTTGTTTAGTATATCATTGAACGGACGAGGATTCCAAGACATTGTATAATTGTTTTATCATTGAATTGTGTGTGCATTGACTAATTTTCTTTTAGGATATAATACTTGTGTTTTTGTGAGATCTTTATACCCGTTGACTTTTATTTAATTTTGTTCAATAGGAATTTTATTGTTACTATTACTAGGTATAAATTTAGGTTTCAAGGTATTTTACATCTATAGGTTATTTTATTCTGGGGATTCGGCAATACAAGAATACGTAATGGGCTTAGTAGTAGGTAAAGTAAGGCGAGTTAAGTGAACGTGACTGTTAGGATTGGGTGCAGTTAGTTTTACTGGTTATTTTAGAAATTTCACACAAGAAACGACAATAGAGTTAGATCCAAGTATCGTCATTATGATGCGCGTGGTAATTTAAAATGTGTCCATGCACTTTATTGGGCAGGTAGAAGCCTTCATTCTGTTCAACATCTGAGGAAGAGACGCCGCTAGAAAAATGACATTATGAGATAAACCCAGAACGTGTGTGACAGCTGTGGGTCACTAGTTATAGATTAGAAGATGTAAAGATTCCCACCATATTAGTTTTGTTTATTACAATACATAATAATGCCTTACACGCATTTCAAGACAGGTGTAACTATTGCGACGGTAGGCGCACTTATCGTAGATCTAAGTGTATAAATAAGGGCAGTGGCGTTAGCATCGTGGTTATTTAGCTCTTAACTGATGCAATAGTTCAATTACTCCGTAAATAAGTAGGGCTTAAGTATTTAACACGGAGATCCGGAAATAACGAAGTATGTATGTATGTATTTGCCTTTCGTCCATGATCAATTTACTTACGAGAACTTCCTCGATTTTATGGTAAATGAAATGATTACATTTGCTTTTATATAAATTGTTAAACATCTTAAATTTACTCAAATAATTATTGCAACTGTTATTACGAATCAAATTATTTTATTAAATTGTTTTGATTATTTGATCAAATTTCACGGCACGGGTTCGATTCCCGTCTGAGGCTCCGTGCTTGATCACGGTAAATTTTTCCTTGGTATTTGTTCTCTGTATCAAATAATTAATTATTGCAATAAATTAGTTTTAGATTTAATTTCCAAGTATTTGGCTGACAATCAAAAGGGGATCAGGCTCTACAAACGTGAAATAGAATTTTGTCAATATTAAATTCAGTGAATGAAACTTGGCTGTATTGAATTTGTGGAAGTATTGTAACTTATATAAATAAGATGGAACTATTATATACTTAATAATATAAATAAACATTTCGTTATATGTTTTGTCATACATAGAAAGAAGGAAGATTATTTACATACAATTTTATTATCATAGAGATGTTTGACAAAGACCTCTTGACTTAAGTAATCGCATGGCTTGGACGCCCTGGATAGTGGTGTAAAGATTTAAGATGTGGTATTGAATGATTTTTGGGATGTACCTAATGAATAAATTAATGATTATAGTTATGAGAACTTCAGGAAAAAAATAGATTAAGACGTGAAAGAAAAAAAAATCTTTGGCCAGAGTCTACTGTGTGGTATATTGAAAGACGATGAATGATGAGTATGATAAGTGAATTTTAGCGGCGACTAATAAGTTAAGAGGTCTCTTTGCGAAAAATAAACAAACATATGAGAGAGGCTACATTCATATAATATCTAAAGCCCGACCACCGACCAGGAATATATGACCATAGGACATGTAGCGGAATTTCATTGGAAATATTTTTTACATTAGCAATAATTTTAATGACAGATTTTCAGCACACCAGTGTCACTGTTGCGATTTATTTGATTATTGATAATTGTTAGTAATGTGCTGAATGCTAGATAAAATATGTATATAATAAACTGCTAAGAGAAAAAAAAAGGAAACACTCGGGAAATGAAACTATTTAACTGCATTACATTTCAAAATTTACGTCAGAGCTGGCAGGAAACCAATTCAAATTACATAAAAGTTTCTTGCCATATATATTATTAATAATTTTAACTTATTTGTTGTATCTAAATTTAATTTCAATTTCTTAATGTAAAGTAATCGATGGACTTTGTCTGGAATAAATTATTTCGTTTCGTTCCATTTTATACATATGAGAGTAATAGTGCCTTCCTGACAATACTGTCAACACAGTGAATCCTCAAATTTTATAAAGAGTTGGCAACGCGCATGTGACATTTTTGGAGTTTGAGGCGGATCATACGTTTGTTTGCCACAGTCGTAGTATAAAAAAAAACATGGTCGTACATTTCTCGTTTACCTTTAAATAAAAGAATGTCTTAACCGGTTACAGCAAATATATATTATTTCCACAATATTCAGTACTGTCAATTTTATTTGAGGCACTTAAGAAAAAAAAAACATTGTTGTCTTAACAAAAAAAAAAAAAGGTAATAAATATAGCCATTACGCTATTTTGCTTGAACAGGCGATGATTAACTTTTGAAATATTTTCCTTTTAGTAATACCTAGATAATCTAGCCATCCAATAGACAACCAGAGTTGGGTCAGGTAGAAAAGCTTTTGGTTCTTTCGGCAGTTTTGACGTGATATTAGAAGAGTTCCTGTCTGTCTGGGGGAAAGTTTCTAAGATCACAAGGTTCTTATTTTAGTTGAATAGCTATTGAATAATTTGACTTAATCTATACATTCTAACTTCTTTTCAATTTGAATAATTATATTCATAACGTCAGTGTTATAAATTGTTATAATCTGACGCCACTATTTTAATCTAGGGGATTGACGAATTGCCGAAAGACGAGGAGGTTATACGACCTGCAGTGGATTGGGTGTACCTTTTTCTGTGCGCAAGGGTTGACATAGAGTGGCCACTCTCAGACAAAAGCTATAAAGCTATACCTCTTACACAAAAGCTATAAAGATATATCTATAATTCATTAAACAGAGAATGCATTCTTAATCAAGGAACAAATGAGGTCTATAAATCACTGAAACACAAACTGTGCTTGCACATACCTATATCACTAGCGCTACGCGCTCAGTCAACCCTTACATATATGGCGATCTCTAGCAATAGGCCAGAGATGGGACCAGCTACGTAGCTACTTATCTTATGGACACCTTCTTCCCCGTACGTGGGTAGCAAACGAAACAGCTTTGGAAGTTTACTGGCGTTACCAGAGGCACAGGCTAGCCCTGTTATTGTTGTAACATTTACACTTAGGAGGGAAATATTTTGCGCCTCCACCTAGGCTGGACGCAGCTTAGCTCGAGAATTAACAGACTCTTGCCCCCACACGACGGGGCATACGATCATTATAGCAAAATAGACTCGCTCCGTGAGGAAATGACTCTGGGAACGTATGGCTAAGACAATACATTGTCTGTTCAAGCTAGTTTTAATTTGAGCCTCAATGATAATAATATTTCACATCAAAATTTTCATTTCACATGCAATATGCTCAGTCTTATGCTGGGATCATCTTACATTATAACGTCATCGACGGTTATCCTTTTATTATACTCAGGTAGTAGTAATATACAGGCGAAGTTAGACAGCAACAGATTAGGCCCGTCACTAAGATTGCTTTATTTTCCTCTATATTTAAGGCGACAGAAGTCATTGTAAAACAAGCGCACCTATTCAGATAGGAAAAGTTAGGAGGTTTACTATGGGAGTAGGTCTCGTTTGATTTAGAATAGGGGAAAACGGTATTAAGTTCAGGTGATTCGATTTTAGTTGGTGTAGAAAGTAAAAGTTTACATTTTAACTGTCTACAGAGAGGGGGATGAGATGGCAACCGTACCGGATTACCATGGTGTCTACCTAGCATACTTTAAATTACATGTACCAATACCTATTATAGGTTCAGAGGGGAAAAAAAAGGGATATCTTAGTGAGTAAACGAGTGCCACATTCTGGGAAACATCAATACTGTAGAAAAATAGCAGAAACAAATAAAATCCTAAATTTATGACCCTTAGGATAGTTCTAAAAACAATACCACGATATTTTATTGCTTTGAACAAGTGGAGTGGTTTTAAGGGCTCTAAGTTCGTAGAATCGTTTGTAAACAAGATAGTCATTGCGCACACAAAACTAATATACAAGCGAAGTTGAGTTCTACTACCTTGACCGACGAGATATTTCTAGTTTAGCTTTATACAGGAATTACGTTGCTTTCAAATCTCGTATTACAGGCAAATCTTCACACGTGTTCGCAATTACGTATGCGCAAGCGTTGGGGCTGTGAGAAAGGAATGACCACGCCATGTGAACGAGACGGCGCTATCTTCGCTGCGAGAGCAGGCGAGGCAGGACAGAGCAACCAAGCGTCTGCGATAAGATAACCTTATGTCATTGTAATTAAGTTTAAATTATCTTTAAGCCAAATTGGGGATAACATTGTATAATAAAGGTTTTCCTGACGTGAGGGGGGGTGGTAACATGGACACTGGATTTTGGGACACGGAAGGGTGAAGTGGTGGAGAGCGGAGCGCAAAGCCTCGGCAATATTCTAGATTTTTTTCTTATAAATATATTCTCTATTTAATTGAGTATCTAAAAGTTATAAGTCAGTGAAGCTGAGCGGTTGGAGATCTGGCGAGCGAATCAAGTTAAGTAATTACTAAATTATGAACTAAACTTTGTCATTCGGACCTTTCTTTTTAATTGGTTTCTTTTCCTGCAGATCAAATGAAGTTAAATGCTAATTACATTAATTTGTGATAAATATTGAACCGAATGATTAAGTGGATTCATCGATTTTGTTTTATTGTGAATTTTGATATTTGGTTGTATTTTATAAAAATGTTATGGATCTTCAATTTCCATCTCATCTCAGTTTACCGTTGATTTTATTGGTGTTTGAGAGATCGTCGCAAGTTATAATGAATCGGTTACCTGATAAATAACTCACGCGGTTACCCATGTGACCTACATAAAATACAGGTTAAACTACAAACAAGTGAATATCTGTGGGAGAGAGAACAAGGAATTTGATCTAATAATCTTGTGATTATACATTATCACTGGCTGGTATTCGAATAAACGATTGCATTAACTAAACGACGATCTTGCCATTTAAATTCTAAATAGTAAAACATTTTCGATTTAATATTATGAGATGTAAATTGTGTGACATATTCAGTCCGTGACTGATTGACCAAATAATTAATTACATTGAGATTGTTACTTTTATAGCGTACAACAGTGGTTCACGAGTTCGATTCTCGTGTCAGTAGAAGTTGTGTGGTCTAGTAATTTATCTCAAGGTTCGAGCCCTTGATCAAAATTAGTCTGTACAAGTACGTAGAAAGTAGCGACTTGTAAATATCACACTCGTCGTACGAGTACATACCACCATTGTGTGTAAATTTATATAATATTCATTAATTTTCCCCTACGATGTGTATAATGTCTTGTGAATCTGATACCGTTCAACATTGAGTGATTTTGAAGTTATTATAAAGTCCTATCAATTTTTGGTACAATAAATTGATTCAGATAAAGAGTAATTGATATGTTTAAATGTACGATAGTTACCTTAAGAATGTATTGCGTTCATAATCCAAATGTTTTGTTTATCCGTAGTTACGTTAGTGAGCTTGGATTATATTCGTTGTTTTCTTACTTCATGTGGTTGATAACTTTGTGTACATATTTATAATACTGGCAGGAGGGTTTTTCTTTGAGTCCGCTTGTTTTTCCCTCCCTAACGTTGGCCTAGGTCAAGTAAAGCGAACATCGAATTAAGCTACAACTAGTTTGGTTCGGTTAAATAATCAAGAGTTTCGATTAAAATTAAAATAATACTGATTAATAAACCAACTTTGACTTAAACTATAATTCTTTGTTTATTTTATCACCCTTCCCCGACATCTCAGACCTTTACCTTATTCAGTTAGTTAGGCTTTAGTTATTTATCTTTTCATGCAGTATGGTAAGTAAGTTAGGTACAAGCTAGAGGTGACGCCGAATACCATTACAACATCATGCTCGCTGTCGAGATTATTACAGTTTAGGTTGCAAAAATGTAAATCAAACTTGCTAATGAAATCTCGTCCCAACAAAACCGGTTGACCTACTGTAGCCTCTATAATAAACAAATCGATTTCATTAGTTTTGTTTTCAAACGTAATCGGTAATGATACTCGGCCTAAAGGCAATATTTTGCTACCATTGTAACAGTTGAGTCTTATCCTAGATTCTTTTAAAACATATTTTCGTTTAAATAAGTCGTTATAAACATTAGCAGGTAGAACTGAAACGGCGCTGCCGCTGTCTACCTCACATAGAATTCGCTCGTTGGCTATCGACACAACCTGCTGCATAGGTTTACCGTTATCACAACTGATACTATATAAAAACACATCTCGAATACCTTCTTGGATGTCGTCGGATTCCTCCGCTATAAAGTTGAATTTCTCACTCACTTTACACACCCGACTTAAATGACCTTTAGCATTACACTTTTTACACGAATAATTAACGTAACGACACTTGTCCTTCGTATGGTTTTTGTATCCGCACACCGCGCAGCACTTCCTCGAGGCATAGTTGTTTGCAGGGCCGGTCGCGGAGCCCGCGCGCATTGCGAACACCTCGCCGCCGCCGCCGGAGCCGCGCGCCGCCGCCGCCGGACCGGTCGCTTGCATAGCCAGCCGTGCGCTGCGAGTAGCCTGCGCTAGATGCAACGCTTTGCTAAAAGTCAGCTGATCCACGCTCTCCACGAATAACTTTTCACGTTCTTTAGCGTTCTCGAGTCCGAGAACGAAACGATCTCGAAGTGCAGTATCCAGCTCTGTTGTAAACCCGCAGAATTGTGCCAGACTTCGCACTCGCGCCGCCCAATCCCCTAGATCTTCACCTGGCCGTTGTTCCGCTTTGTAAAACTTATATCGTTCGGCAAATGAACACTTTGGTGATTCGAAATGAGAATCTAGTTTTTCAACAAGTGTTTTATACTCGACAGTGTTCAGCGTTTTCGGGAACACCAGGTCTTTTGCGACGCGGTAGGTTTCTTCCACAAACGTCGTAAGAAGTATTGAACGCCTCTTTGTGCCAGCTTTATCGGTATCTTCCGTCAAATCATTAGCACAGCACATAGATTCAAACCGTTCTTTAAAAATACTCCACTCTTGTGCGTTGTGGTCGAACGTGAGGTTGCCGCCATAAACCACGTTAGCGTTCGCCATCGCGACCACAAATAAATATTTTTCTGCTTCTTAATTAGTTTTTCAAACGCGTAAGATACGTTTTCGTCGCCAATTGTGGTATTTAGGATTAATTCTAAATAAAAGACGCGGATGGCAACGTATTAGTTTAATGGCCGAAAGCAAACTGCATGGTGACAGTTATTCTAAACCTACCTACATTTACTTATATACTACACATGGAACTGGTTCCTATTCTTTCCCCTCCTTTTTCAAATCGATTGACGACTTACCCATAAACTCGTCGCCACTTGTGACGTCTAGGTCACTTGGGGTAAGTCTAAGGAGTTCAATAGAAACACAATATAGCATTTGGACATAGCCAACGGGAGTAACGTCCGCCCGGGCCTAGTGACAGATGCTGAGTGGCACTCCCCACCCGGGCGTCCGTGCTCCAGTTGCTAACCCGTTTAATCACTGGTCACTACATTAACATTAACTATATTAAATAATACCACGGTGAGTTACTAATAGCACGATTACCTACGTGCGCAAACCTAATGAAAAAACTCCATAGATTATGGAGGAGACGTGGGTTCCCGGCCAAAGAACCCGAGTCCTGCGGCACCTTGGCATCCGTTGAGTCCGCGTGGCCGCGCTGGAAACAAGAGCATCTAGGCCTACGGTGCTGCAGTAGCACAGTCAAGGGAAATAAAGAGGGAGATATACTGCCTTGCTCTTAAGAGGACGACGAACGCCGGCAGCACGTTGCGAATAACAATATTCGCGGCGTGCATCCGGCGCTCAGAGGCCTAAACGTAAACAAAACATGGAAACAAGAAATAATATCACCACTATGCAACGTATTTTGGACAGCTGGTAATGAATGCGAGGAGTCCATTGTGAGCAGACCAAGATAAATATCACAAAATATCTTGCGCTCAGAGGCCTAAACAAAAACATTCAATAACTACGCGGCGTTACGATCGCTTACGGTTTATTATATCAAGTTAATTTTAATTTGTTTGTGATTGTTATTTATTTGTCCACGATAGGTTGCATAATTATGTAGTTAGGTTTCCTTTTGTCCTCAATAGGTTTTCAGGTTATTCATAATTTAGAACGCTCAATAGATGATCAAACGAACTTCTCAAGCGAAGTTCGATCATTATTATATGAGTCGTTTCATTCGAAGATATAATACATAAAACCAGGTAGTGCTTTAAACCTACAGGCGACTTTGCACGATATTTAAGAGACTTTCAATTGACTATTAAACGTTTTTTAGTTCATTCATTCATTCACCCTACCCTTCCTATCAATCCCACCTTCATATTCGCTCATTATCTTCAGAGAAAAAACGCAAAACTTTTTAGTAGGTATAGGGAATAACATTTAAGGTTCCTTATAAGTTTGAGCGTTCATCATTTTCACGAAATCTTACTCGATAGATGGCGTTAGCGCTCGGCATACGAGCGCACTGCTCTACAGCACACTTACAGCGCGTATGTGTGCGTTTCAACACGGACGTAAAGTCTTGATCGTTTTGTCAGTCTCAAAGTTTACATTGTTTATTAAGGTTTGTTAATGTTGTTAAGAATGTATAATTAAACATGTATTTGATTTTTTGAAAGCAGAACTTTAATATGTACTACATTTCAAGAAAATGTATATTATACATAAGTAGCTATCGGAAAATCGAAAGTCTTTGTCATACAATATTTTTGTATTCTCGCATATAGTTTGTCATACTGATGATATATCCTGACGTTTGAAGCCTCATTTGTGATTCACCTCACACATTTTGATCGAAAATGATTTTTTCCCTATCAACTTTTGTTATAAGGTCATTTGTCCTAACGTTCAAAAGGCCTAATAGTGATGTGTATTGTTCACCTCGGACAATATATTTACATTTGGTGGAAACTCCGCGTAAATAATTATGCAATGTCATTATTTACTGTCTGTCGCCATAATATTTATACGTAAAAAAACGCCCCTGGCTTCTCGCCGGCCAATAGTCATAAGTGGTAGGACTGGTCTGGTAGGATAATAGATATTATGATACATTCATTCTAAACTCTTATTCATTATGTCATAAATAATATGAATAACTAACATGCTTTAGTACCAATAACATGTTAAGGTCTAAGATACGAGAGGCAAATTCTACCCTTATCTGTTATTCAATACTGACATTTACATGTTAGATAATATATAGATTGACATATCACAGGGGTTACCGACCTGAAACCTGTACAGACCCTGTTAAAAATTATAAAAAAATTAAATACTTATCAATCAACTTTTTTGGGTAAATTAATAAAATATCATCATCTGTTATTCGTAAATACGGGTAGTAAACGGGGCACGGGTACGGGTTCCTAAGTGAAGGAATAGGAAAAAACCGGCCAAGTGTGAGTCGGACTCGCGCACGAAGGGTTCCGTCCCATTATCTTTAAAAACGGCAAATAAATCGCGTTTGTTGTATGGGAGCCCACTAAAATATTTATTTTATTGTCTTTTAGTATTTGTTGTTATAGCGGCAACAGAAATACATCATCTGTGAAAATGTCAACTGTCTAGCTATCACGGCTTTTGAGATACAGCATGGTGACAGACGGACAGACGGACAGCGGAGTCTTAGTAATAGGTTCCCGTTTAACCCATTGTGTACGGAACCCAAAAAAGAAATTGGAAAAATTGGGGTTTCCTACTCTCAAACTGGACTATTACCATGGAGATGTTACGCTTTACCAGGGCCGCGAGTAGTGAAATTACCCTCATCTGTTAATATGAAAAAATTTTTTGTGTGAAATGAATGGTAATAACCATTCATTTCACAAAAAACATTCACAACAACAAAACAACATAACACAATCATTCATTTTTTCATTTTAAAAACGTGTTGCCTAATAGGGCAACACGTTTTTAACTCGGCAGTTTTTGAGTTTTCAAAGAAGTTATCCATACAAACCTGCCTATTTTTATTATTTACACGACTGCTCAAAAAAGGAGTTTAATGTTTTCAGGTTTCATGTATGTATTTATGTGATTTTTTTGTTCCCCCAGAACTTCTCAACGCCTTAACCGATTTAGATGTGTGAGGTATGGTTGGAATCCTTACGTCATCCCGGGTGACATAGGATATGTGAAGTTTCAAGAAAAACAATATGGTGGACTGTGGACTCCATTATTGTTGTTCCGTAAAAAAAAAAAATTTTTGCTATCCTAACAAGTGGGGCATCAAAATGAAGCATTTGAAAAGACGATTTCAGAAATATATATAACTAGCGGCCCGCTCCGGCTTCGCACGGGTAGTCTAGTTTTTTTACCTAATGTTTGGATCTAATTACCTAGTTACTAACCTACTCTATATATTACTACAAACGACTTTTTTGTATAGTCTCATTTAGAATATTACTCGTTTACCATACAAACATTCAACCTCCTTTTTTAGACCCTTTAGGGATGAATTTCAAAAACTAAGTAACTGAATGCTAGGTCTATAAGTTTCAAGTTTCTCGTTTAAAAAAAATTGTTCCCCATACAAACTTTCAACCTTTTTTTCACCCCTTCAGAGGGTGAATTTCGAAAAACGCTAAAAATTGTTTTCTTCCATACTAATGCTTAGTCTATTACAGTAGTTTTAAGTTTCTATCTTAAAAATAATTTTCTTCTCCATACAAAATGACCACCCCCTTTAAACCCCCTAGGGGGATGAATTTTGAAATAAATTATAGCCTATGTCCTATTCTGATGTCTAAGCTACAATACTGGAAAGTTTCATAGAAATCAGTCCAGTAGTTTTGAAATTAAGCGGAACGTACATACATCCGCACAAACTGCCACGTTTATAATGTTATATGTTATATGTGATATATATATATATATATATGTATGTGTTTCAAGCAAAAAAAGTTCGAAATAAAATAATGATTATAATATTATTTCCTTGAGTTTCTTGTTATGAAACTTGTTTTTATCTTTTTTGTGCAGTCGTGTTTTTATTTTTTATAATTATTAAAGTTCATCTTACAATGCTTAAACTAATGTATATATAATATATATAGGTGTATTCGTCACATGTTTACACGAAATCAGGCAACATGTGCTGCGATGAGCATCTGAGGAGTTCGTGAGTTCTTGGACTTAATCTAGGTCTACTTGTCAAGGAAAATCAAATGAGCTCAAACACGGCGCTGCTGTGATGATCATATGAGGAATTCTGGAGACCGTCTCCTGACTACCTACCTACCTACCTGCTAATATCTGTAACCTCAACTCTTGCGATGTTACTCATCAAGACAAATCCAAAGAGCCCAAACACGGTGATGCTGTTATGAGCATATGGAGAGTTCCGGTGATCATCTCCTGACTCCATCATGAGACCTGGACCTCATTTATTCCGGCTGTATTCACTAAGACAAACCCAAAGAGTCCATACACGGCGGTGCTGTGATAACCATATGAGGAGTTCCATTGACTATCTCCTGACTCCATCATGAGACCCTGAACCTCACCTATTCCGATGGTACTCATCAAGACAAACCCAAAGAGACCAAACACGGCGGTGCTGTGATAACCATATGAGGAGTTCCATTTATTATCTCCTGACTCCATCATGAGACCCTGAACCTCACCTATTCCGATGGTACTCATCAAGACAAATCTAAAGAGCCCAAACACGGCGGTGCTGTGATAATCATATGAGGAGTTCCAGTGACTATCTCCTGACTCCATCATGAGACCCTGAACCTAACCTATACCGATGGTACTCATCAAGACAAATCTAAAGAGCCCAAACTCGGCGGTGCTGCGATGAGCATATGAAGAGTTCCAGTGACCATCTCCTGTCTCCATCATGAGACCCTGGACCTCATTTATTCCGATAGTACTCATCAAGACAAACCCAAAGAGTCCAAACACGGCGGTGTTGTGATAACCATATGAGGAGTTCCAGTTCCACTGACTATCTCCTGACTCCATCATGAGACCCTTAGCCTTATTTATTCCGATAGTACTCATCAAGACAAATCCAACAAGCCCAAACACGGTGGTGTTATGATGTGATGAATATATGAGTTGAGTGAAAATCACAAAATAAAATACTTAAGGATCAAACTCATTAAATCACGGTATACGAGTTCAGCGTGTCTTGGAATTCTGTGAAACGTAATTCCGATGTTCGCAAAGTCGCGCGATCGGCGAAAGCGACATAGGTCCGACCTCTGAGAGCGCTCGGCGCCGTCTGAGTACGGGGCATCAATGCAGCGTAATTTATGGGAATTATGGGCTATGTTTAAATTTTTTTACAAAATTTACTTTTAGTCCAATTATGATTTAAAAAATATCTGATACACAAGAAGAGTTACTCTTTGCAACAATTTTATCTTTAGAGCAAAATGTTAACGCAGCTTGCGAGGAAAAAATAAAATGTAAGCCTGTTTTTATACATAAACTAGGCAACATTCGGATGCTATTTAAACCTAAATTATAAATGAATCCTACTTATTTAACGACGTTACTATTTAGTTTATCATATGTAGAATTGAAATGTGTTCATTTTGTACAAAAATAAGTCCTTTCCACGTCAAAATCGAGAATGAAAACGTTACGCCTAACCGCAAAATATTGAAAAACCCAGCCAAGAGAACGCGTTTTTACCAAAGTTAACGATTAAAAAACAAACGTTAAGTAATGTTACTATTAAGAATAAGAAACGGGCTATCAATTACTTCAATAATTTCTTTAAAATTATGGATATTTGCGCCAGAAGCTTTGATCAAAAACCAATCATTTTGCGGAATACTCTTATAAGGCCTCTTAAGTACTTGGGTGGGAGGGTTCTTATATCTTCGAATGAAACGACTCATATAATAATGATCGAACTTCGCTTGAGAACTTCGTTTGATCATATATTATATTTCGTCGTTTCATTCTTCAGATATAATACATAAAACCAGGTAGATGTTCAGAGTTCAAAAGTTTTGCTTTAGGTGGATTGAGAGAAAAAAAAAATTAAATAAGAAAATATATTTATTTTCCATTTACATGACATAAATCAGCATTGATTAACTTAATTATGGATAATTAACAATAAACAACTTAATTGTTTAACTTATTCTAAGAACAATTTCTTGGCATGCAAACAGATCTTGCAAAAAGACCTTCATCCGATATCGGACGGTTATAAAATCGAGCAAACGAAGTGGACGCTATAGTCCAACCTGCCGTACGTCGAATAGTATCAATGCTCACTCCTGCTCGGCTCGCGGCTGAAGTAGCTGCGTGTCGTGAGCTGTGCGCGCTAAATACCGTGACCGTGACGTCTATGCCACTTTCCGATAAAACATCCTTAATCCATCTGCTGATGGTCTGAGAAGTTGCGGCTCTATGTGGTGGTCTATATGTCAGTAAAAGGTTTCCTACACTATCAGCTCTCTTATTTTTTGTTACAAAAATATAATCTGTGAGAGCTGTAACAGGACATATGGCAACGTTCTCCCGAAAGAATGGCAGGAAGAGGACGGGTTGTTCTCGTCCAGCAGCAGACGTTTTAATGATGTCTGTGATACCTATTTTGATACCATCATTGCATGTGATAATGTTTTGGATCTTGATAAGCGCTAACGTCTGGACTCTATGGGCCGTACATATGGCCAGTAAAGTAACTAACTTTTTAGTAATCTTTTCCAGATTTAAACTTGTATTGGGATACCAATGGGAAATGTGATTTAAAACAAGCTGTGGATCCCAATTGTGATTGTACTTAGGAGCATTGGGTTTTTGTCGGTACGCTCCTTTGAGAAGGCGTTTTATGCAATCGTCTGAACCAACATTGCTCCCCAATAGCAAGGATAAAGCTGAACGGTGACTGTTAAGTGTACCGTACGAGCAATTTTGACTAAATTGATTAGATAAGAAAGACATAACTGCTGTTTTAGCAGGATCAAAAATGTCAATAACGTTTATGCTGCAGAATTGCCACCAGAGCTTATACGTCACGTCGTATTGTTTAAGTGTACTATCGGAAAGCGATCCCAGCATAAGAGTCATTGATTCTGGTGGTGAGCCCCTTTGACTGAAGGACTGCTGCAGAGCCTCGCGACACCCAGGGTAAGTCCTCTGTGTAGCGGATGGGAGTCCCTGAAATGGGAATGAAGGAGATTTTTATTTGGATTGAGGAACATTATTTCCGACATAAGCAGGCTCTGCAGTAGCGGGAACCATGCTTGCGACGGCCAATAAGGAAATATTAATATTCCGTGTGCTTGGTCGTCGATAATTTTTCTAAGTATTGGGTCAGAAGGGATATCGATGGAAACCAGTAACTCTTATTAATATTTTTATTCCATTTATCAATGCAGAAAGATAATACTTTATAATTTTGTATAAACGTTATTAATTTTTTAATGATTTTATCTATTTCAACAAGCACTAGGTAACTTAGTCAGAACCGCTCTCGATCACAGCCATGAGCCGAATGCCCAGTCGCCTCAGCCGCGATCACGCCGACAAAAATGATATCGGCGCGAAAGTAGCGGGGAGCGACGGTGGCGCCGCCGGAAGGAGTCAAGTTCAGCAAGTCAAGAACTAGTCAATTAATATTTAAGTAGATACATGTGCACGACGTATCTAAAATAATCAAATATTATAATATTTATATTTAACTCCTTACATAAGGCATTTTAATATTAAGGCGAATGGCAGAAAGGCGTAGAAATACTTTGTACGCCAGCTGATTGTAAATGCATCCACGGCTATCGCATCGGGACCAGGCTTCCAAGATACAAAATCGGGACATTTGGCATTGGAACGAGAGGCGAACAAATCTATCACTGGTTGTCCAAACCGTTTTATTATAGCGTCGAACGCTCCGGTGGATAATTCCCATTCAGTGTCAGGGTTAATTATTTTCCTGGATTCTGCGTCTGCAATGTTTTCTTTTGTATTGACGTAGGAGGCATGTATCCATATATTTCGCTTCTCGCACCACTGCCAAATTGAACGAGCTAGATGATTTAAGTGTGGAAACTGAATACTCCCCATGCGATTCACATAGCTTATGGCAGTCGTAGTGTTATCGACACGTAACAAAATTGCACAGTTAGTCCTATTTTGGGCAAAACTCTTCAAACCTAGGAAAACCGCCAGTAATTCTAAATAATTAATATGAGAATCTCTTTCTGAAGATTTCCACATGCCGTTTACCTTATTTTTCCCGCAAACGGCTCCCCAACCGGTTTTGGACGCGTCACTGTAAATCTCGAGCTGATAACCAGGATATCTCATACAATTATTTGATGTATAAATATTGTGTAACCACCAGTTAAGATCTTCAAGTATAACCTTTGAAGGTTTCATTTTAGCTTCATAGTTATCCTTATTATTTAGTAGCTCGAGATATTTCTGTTTTTCTAAGGTTTTTGTATATACCCAACCATATTTTATGGCGGGGCAAGCTGATACTAAAATGCCGATGAGTTGTGCAAATTCCCTAATTGTACATCTAGGAAGCTTTATAAATTTGTGGACCAGTTGTGCAATTTTATTACGTTTGTCCTCGGGTAATGACAGAGTCAAATCCTTAGTGTTAAAATTAAACCCTAAAAATTTGCAAGTCTGCATTGGGTTTAATGAGCTTTTGTTATAATTTACAATGAACCCTAAACATAGCAATAGTTTTAAGGTTTCGTTTATGTTATGCAGACATTCCTCATAACTATCGCCGATACATAAAATGTCGTCCAAGTAAATAACAGATTTGAGGCCTCTAGATCTCAAGTTAGATATCACTTCTTTCATTATTTTTGTAAACACTCTAGGTGCTACGGATAGGCCATACGGCATAGCCTTAAACTCATATGTTAGGTTATCAAATTCAAACCGCAAAAACTTCCTGTCACATACATTAATAGGTATAAGGAGATAAATAACCATTTAGAGGTATGAGTTTTGAGGCTGTGCGATAATCCTCTATCTTAAAGTGGCAGGGTGCAATAAACTTATTAAGATTTTTCAAATTTAAGATAAATCGCTTTCCTCCGTTAGGCTTTGATGCAAGAAAAACCTTAGATATATATTGTGTTTTGGTTTGGGTACACTCAGATATGGCTCCTAAATCCAATAATTTTTGAATAGAAAGTTTCATGTCAGTTTCCTCACTTTGTGAAAACGAATTTTTTGGGACAGATGTTTGATTAACTTCTGTGGCAAATGGAATGGAAAAACCATATCTGACCCAATCCAAGACCACATGATTTGAGGTTAATTTTAACCAGCAATCATAAAAATTCGAAATTCGACCAGCATGTACCTGACTCACGGTGCCTGGGCACGTGTCTTCGTTGTGTTGTAGGTCTTGGTCGGTTGAGGTGCTGGGAACCGGCGAGTGTAGTTCCCTGCTGTTGCCCTGAGGCGGGCACTCCTCCGCCCTCCCCCTGTTCGACGTGTAATGAGGGGGCGCTGACCAGTTTCCCGAGTATGACGCTCGATTGCTTGCCGGTTGACTTGGAGTAACGTTTTTGGGGACGGCTTTCTTGATTTGCAGGCCTTGTTTTTCAATGGTCTTCGCCGCCTTAATTTTTTCGGTCAGTTTATTACCAAATACTGTTTCGTCACGTTCTGAGTCCTGAATTACTTGCAAAAACGTCTTATCCAGGCTAGGCGTGATGAGTTTTATGCGACTCTGAGTGGATGACGCATGAAGATCACACAATATACGACAACTGTTGCTGAGATGTTTCGTAGCTTCGATTTTGTCAACATCGACTCCCTTTATGAGAATGTCCATTGCTCTGTTAATGGCCGAAATTCCAGAGCCGAGCTGTTGCTGCAGAGCTGCTAGATTTTTGTCTCGATTTCGAACCATATCGGGTACTGCCACTGATATCTCCACGTTCAGTTTTGGTGCTTGTAACAAGCGGCAATTATCGGGAACGAGATAATCCTTTTGGAGTTTATCTTTAGTTTCCTTCGTTAACCCTTTTCTTAGCAGTGGCAGCCAAAGTTTGGTAAGATTGTCGTGAATTTTTTCGCCGAACTCCGGGGTATCGTCCGTCGATTCCCCTAGTGCTAGTAACATGTCCTCACGACCTCCTTAGCTTAGTTGGTAGTGACTCTGCCTACGAAGCTGGAGGTCCCGGGTTCGAATCCCGGCCGGGGCATTTATTTGTGTGATGAGCACGAATATTTGTTCTTGGGTCTTGGATGTTTTCTATGTATTTAAGTATTTATTTATCTATATAAGTATGTATATCGTCACTTAGTACCCATAGTACAAGCTTTGCTTAGTTTGGGACTAGGTTGATTTGTGTAAGATTGTCCACAAATATTTATTATTTTTTATTTTATTTTATGTCCGGGTCGAGTTCGGGCTGAACCGCCGGGGTCGTCTGATTTTCAGCGACGGAATGTTCATTATTGGGTTCGGGCGCCGGTACGTCGCCGAGATGTTCTGGCGCCGTTACATCACTCGGATGTGCCGATGCGGGAATTTCGCTGTCTAATTGCGATTCCGGTATTGTGGGGTCATGAGCCGGTAATGAACAATCTGTATTTTGTTCGGTTTTGTCATCTAAAACAACAAAGAAGTGATTATTACCTTACCAGAAAAAAAAAATCTCTTGAGGGTAGATTGAGAAAATATTTGTGTCGCAAAGTAACGAGTATCTACTGACGAATACACGTATGTTTTGCTTTATATAATATCGTTGGAGACTCGCAGTCAACCCCGATGCGTTTGATCATAGTTAAAGACTCGCAGTCAATCCCTATGTCGGCTCAATTTAATCACTTCTCGTTAATTATGAAATAAATTAACTTACCTTCATCTTCCGATGACGACGATGTGTAAATTATCCTAGACCATCGTCTATGGTCGTCATGAAGTTTTTTTATACTTTTCTTTATAATAATTATTAATTATTAATCTTCTCTTGCGCCTTCCGTTTCGACATGATGGCGCGTAACAAAAGAGAAGAGGCGCGTGCGCTCGTCGCCGTGCACGAAAAAAGGATGAGCGAATATGAAGGTGGGATTGATAGGAAGGGTAGGGTGAATGCATGAATGAACTAAAAAACGTTTAATAGTCAATTGAAAGTCTCTTAAATATCGTGCAAAGTCGCCTGTAGGTTTAAAGCACTACCTGGTTTTATGTATTATATCTGAAGAATGAAACGACGAAATATAATCAGGTACAAGTTCTGTTCTTCAACTTTATAGTGTCATTTATGACAAAACTTTCCTGTTGGCAACACGTCTTCTTTGATGAAACATGAAGTTTGTAAAACAACCTCAGAGATTGCAGTTGGATATCGTTTGTTCTTCGTCCAATAAACGATATTTTCGGCATGGATAACTTTTACCTGACACTATTCGTTGCATAATATGCGGTCCATCGAACTGTGGAAAAACTAATTTAATTGTTGGTTTGCTGGTACACGAACAAGGTCTACGCTTTCAAAATGTTTATGTATACTCCAAAACTTTATTCCAACCTATGTATCATTTTCTAGAGCAAGTTTTTAAGCTGGTTCCATCAGTTTCGTTTCAAAAATATAGTGAAAATGATGAAATTGTAAGCCCCCATGCAGCTAACATTAATTCAATCATGATATTTGATGATTTTGCGTGTGAAAATCAAAATAATATACGAGATTACTTTGCAATGGGAAGGCATAAAAATATAGATAGCTTCTATTTGAATCAAACATATAGTAAAATACCTAAACAATTAATAAGAGACAACGCTAATTTAATTATTCTTTTTAAACAAGATGATATTAATTTGAAACATGTTTATGATGAACATGTAGGAAATGATATGTCGTGGTCCCAGTTTCGTGAAATGTGTGGTCAAGTATAGAACATACCGTTTGATTTCTTAGTTATAAATAAAGATTGTAAAAGAAATTCTGGATGTTATAGGAAAGGCTTTGATACATTTATCATACTAGATTAACTAGATATATAAAGCACAGTATTTAATTAAAAAACTTATTACTTAAAATGGAACTGCATAGTTCGGACATAAAACATAAAATAAACGAAGAGAAATTATTTAAACAAAAAGTACTTCAATCTGCTCAAGCAGTAAGAAAAAAAGTTAAGCTCATTCGTGATGTCAAATCAAACGATAATATAATGCTGGAATGTTGAAACCAATCACAGTCCCACTTAATGAAATGGTAAAAAATAATAATAATGCTTACAATCTGAACATAAGTGATACGGATTTTGGTAACGAAAGGTTTAAATGGAACAAGTCGGTAAAAACATTGAAATATAGTCCTTCCGAAGATGGAATGAAAGAAAGTGTGGGCATCATCAATGCCCAATACCTTATGTACCTGCTTTTATGTGTCTTGTTCTAAATGAAATCAACTATTTATTATTTATATCAAATGAATTTATTATTATGTCAAATCAAATTATGTTTTATGTCAATGCAATTTTATTATGTGAATGAATTTATTTTAATGCCTAATTGTATCAGTTATAAATTATGTAATGTAATTTTAATTGTTAATTAGGAACGCATGAATTTTACCTTTCAATTTTATATATACAAATTAATTTAACTTATTAAAACTAATGAAATAATCTTAACTTATATATACAATCACTTATGTACAGTAAAAATCAAATGTTAATAATTTGTCAACAATATTTTGTATGTTGAAGCGGACAAGCAAACGTTTTTCTTATTAGTGATTTGACCCGGCCTAGCGACATACTACGTCACACTCTGGAGCCGGTTTCCGTGGCCGGCTCGCCGCTGCGCGAGCGCAGTGTCCTGCGCCTCGCCCGCCAGTCTGCTAACCACTTAGACGCGAGACGCATGTCGCTTGGCCGCATTTGTAAATGCTTAAATATTGCTTGCGCGCTGATAATAATAAGTGCTATTGCTTTCCCATTTCTCCTTCTGCCTTGTGCTTGACTTTCATGTGCCTGTGCTAATTTTAAGTGCTTGAAAATAAACATTTAGTGCACAAAGGACTTGGTTGTTTACATTTCGCACCACCGAGGATTCCTACAAGTAAGTGCGTGGATTAGGACTTGACAACCCATAACGGCTACACACCTCAGCCACAAAAGTTTTGATAATAAAACATTACTGAGAAAATCATCGGAATCAAGTTATAGTGAAAATGAATTAAATGACAGAAATTCTATATCTCATAAAACAGACAATCAAACTGATTCTGACACAACAAATAATGCTTCATTTAGAACGTCAAACTCGTACGCTTCTCCTCGCGAAGATCCTGCTTGGCAAAAACAATATTTTAACATGAACATTCCATTTGGTGTACGAAATGAGCGTGGTAAGCTAATGCTTGGATCTTATCCAATTTCTGTGAATGATGACACACTCACGATAGGCGGAGAAAGCTATTATTTAACGCAAGGTTTAAACGATTTATTGTTCAAGAAAGTACCTGACTTAGAATTAGTAACTGAAGATGATAAACGATTAAATAAAACATTATTATTGAAAACGAATGCACATAGACGTGACTTCGATCCGAATAAGCCAATAAAAAGTAACAAGGGCATGAAATATTTGTATGTTATAAGGCCTCTTTTCAAATTAACCAAACAACGTACAGTAAGTGAAGAATTGTATGTATCCGGTGAAGGTTTGCCGTCAATGAAAAAAGTAAAAAGAGACATCTCATATGTGTATTGGGATGACCCAAACGAATTAGTAGAACGATTAAAACTGCTTATTGCATCGCGCGACTCTGGCAATACAGATAACGGAATCATATCTATCATTGAAGAATTACGTGAAGCGGGATTAATAAAATAAATAATATATAAATGAATACTCTTCTTTTTTTCATCAGTTGAAGTCTGACTTTCAAGTATAAAAATGAATATAGATAAATTGCGTGCTGGTGAAATCTCTGAGCTCAAGTACAATGCTTTGCTTCGAACAGAAGCAGGACATTTTGATTTAAAATCTTTAAGATTAAAAGGGGTTGTCAAACCATTGTCTTCTGACGATGCTGTTAACAAGCAGTACCTTGACGAATGTATTCAAAACATATACGAAAAGAAGTATATAGATTCTTTGTTTAATACAATAAATAATCAAATTCATCACCTTGCAAGTCAGTTAAAACTGAACTTTTACACGAAGAAGGAGATAGATTCTTTGTTTAACACAATAAATAATCAAATTCATCACCTTGCAAGTCAGTTAAAACTGAACTTTTACACGAATAAGGAGATAGATGATATCTTAAAAAAATTAAATAATGATAAAACAACAAATAGTGAACGAGATCCATCGTAGTATTGTGAATATTTTAATAGTTATGGTGATCTTCAACCACCGCTCGAATTAATAAATTATTTAAAACACTGTAGCATTTGATATAATTATACCACTTACCAAAAGTTTAATACTGTGAATTGTGGACATTTATGTTTAAAATTCCTGAAACAGTTTTGGTGTAACCATTTAAAAGCGTCTGATCAATAAAAAATGTAACATTCACACAACAATGTCTTTTACTTTGTCTATAACTGGTTGCTCCTCCTCTCTTTTAACAAATCACTCACCTGCTTTAGAATTAGATGGTGATTACGAATGTGGGTTACTATATTTGTCAACTTTTAATTCGATACCAAATATAGACAAGAGAAATAATAATTTTTATTATGGTGAAAATGGAGTAGTAGAAATACCTGACGGCTCATATAAACTGCAAGATATTGAAGATTACCTCAAAAGTCAACTGACAGATTGTTCTTTTACATTGACATGCAACAATAACACATTAAAAACCTCTATATTGTGTTCTAAAAACGTTCACTTCAATAAAGAAGACTCTATTGGTAGGCTTCTTGGTTTCGGGAAAGAAACTGTTTTGGCAGATATATTAACCGAGTCCGCTTTGCCGGTATCCATTTTGTCAACAGCCATAGTCCGAGTTGAATGTGATATCGTGAGCGGATCTTTTGTAAACGGGAAATCTTGTCATATAACTCATGAGTTTGTACCTAATGTACCGCCTGGTTACAGAATTATAGAAACACCTAAAAACGTTATCTATTTTCCTGTTACTCAAAAAAGTTTGAGCTCTCTTAAAATAAGGATTTTAGATGAAAAGAATCATTTGGTAAATTTACGTGGTGAAGAAATTCAAATATATTTACATCTTCGTAAAAAATGATAGACTTTAATAAAAGCATGAACCCATGCAAGAAAACTACTAGTACTCTTCGTGCTGCTAAGAAAAGAACACCTAAAGGACAACTTACAAGTGAAAATAAACAGTTCTTAAAAATAATAGGTTTAATAAAATGAGTGTATTATCAGTAACAGATAGTTTCAGTTTCGACAACTCCATAGAAAGTTTTGAATATCATTCGTATAAGCCATACGTTACAAGCTTTAATTTAAACGATGAAATTCGTATACCTATTAATCAATAAGATCTGTATGTCCTACCGTCAGAAAGTACTTTATACATAGAGGGCTCAATTGCTGTATTCAACAGAGAAACGAAACAGCAAGTGAAGAGTGTACTTTTCACAAACAACCCAATTCTTCATTTGTTTCAAGATATTAGGTATGAATTGAATGGCATTGAAATATATAGAATTAAGACGAGGCTTTAGATTTTTTGGTAGTTTTCCAATCGATATTGTAAGCAAACCAGGTAAACTACGCGAATAAAATTTCAGTATGTTATATTTCATTATATATTCTAACGAACTGGGATAGGAAAACAAGATCAGTGAAAACTTTCTCGATAGATTTTCATTCCAAACTAGTGTCCATTTTTATTTTATTTTGCTAGTCATCCCGGAACTATAAGCATTCATCCTTTGAAATTTTCAGAAACGACAGTAATAGTATCTTTCTAGCAAACTGGGATAAATCTTTTAGTAGGGAGGCCAAGTGGCTAAAATCAAAATTCCGTTTGTACGAGCAGTCGCCTACCGACGACTGGTATCGTTGGATTCAGTGACGTCTCCCGAGTATGGAACTCGATGTCGTCACTCTCTAAAGTGGTGGAGGGGGTAACTATGACGTCACAAAGATGGCGGTTGGTGGTATCAAGTTTTATCGATTATCTCTTTAACTATTCAACGTATTGCAACAAATGAGCTGTCAAATGAAAGCTGTTTAAATTGCGAATAATTCGTTTTTAGGAATAAAATGTGTAAGTCTAATAAATCGGTTCATAAATGAGTACGCCAGGGACATTTCACCGCGGGCGGGGCGAAAATCGCGGCGCGCGCGCGTTTGCTGACGAACGCGACTGTGTAGACATTCTTAAGTGTAGCTCAACAACTACTTAACCGATTTAGACAAATAGGGTATCATATGAAAGCTCTTTATATTGCCATTAATTTGTTTTATGTAAAGAAATGTGAAAGTCAAACAATAAAAAAGTTTTTCCAAAAAAATCGTATTTTCGAAAAAGTCATTTTTATTTTAACTTCAAAAAACTCGATGAAAAAGGCTATTTGTTTAAAAACTACTTCATATGATTGAAAATGCTACATTCATCCTCTGTATGATTATTTTTGAATTATTAGAATCGGTTCATAAATGAGTACGCCAGGGATATTTCGCCGCGGGCGGGGCGAACGTCTCGGCGCGCGCGCGTTTGCTGACGAACGCGACTGTGTAGGCTTTCTTAAGTGTAGCTCAACAATTACCTAACCGACCTTTACCAGGTCATCAGTCCACCTTGTGGCGGGTCTACCCACGCTGCGCCTTCCGGTCCGTGGTCGCCACTCGAGAACCTTTCAGCCCCAACGGCCATCGGTTCTACGCGCATAGGGTTTGCAGGATCCGTTGATTTTAAGGATCCGGATAATTCGGATCTTAAAATTCGTAGGATCCGGATATCCGGATATTTCGGATAAAACGGATCCATTTAAATATTAACGACTTTTCGATTAACAAATGCTTTTTTCAAGTAAGTAGCTGCTGTATATATTCTTAAAAAGTGTAACTAGCAGTAACAAATTAAATAATTGCAATATTTACGAAATAATCAACCAGTCAAATCACAATCACGTACGCAGAAACACTGACAATATTCCAGGTAGACGAACCAAAAAACTGACTGTGTACCTGCACTAACATAGTAGTGGGTTGCTTCATCAAATTTAAATGAACCAATTAACGTTAATAAAAAGATTAAAAAAATAAATGTGGCTGAGATTGTGAATTCTATTCAAGGCCTAATAATAATGTAAAGGTTAATAATATTTGTTTTATCGGACGAGCGAAATAAAGCTCATAAAGTTTTGCAAGAGATCTGTTGTCTATCGGCCAGAGTTAGCTTGCAAAGCTGAGAACTGAGGATGGTAGAATCGTTTTGTCCAAACCTGGACTCTTGAGTGAGATAGAGAGTTTTTATGGACAGCTGTAGCTGTACACGTCAACATGTAAACCCATTCCTAGTTTAGCTAACGACTCACGAGTTCGATTAACCCGACTTCTTACCGACGATATACCAGACGTTAGCCTGTACGACATTAGAATGGCATTCAAAATTCAAACAGCTTAAAACAACAAGGCACCAGGCGGTGACGGAATAACGGCTGAACTCCTGTAGCCGGCGGAAAGCCAATCCTCAGGGCGCTTGAAAAGCTTTTCGATGCCGCCATACATACTCAAAGGCAGAAATCCAAAAGCATAGAAAAGGAGTGTGGTGGTCTTGTTCTTCAAAAACGGAGATATCACCATTCTGAATAATTATAGGCCCATCTCACTTCTGAGCCATGTCTACAAGTTGTTTACGAGTCATTACGAACCATCTCACACGCAGGTTTGACGACTTCCATCCTCCCAAACAATGCGGTTTCAGGAAAGGCTTCAGTACCGTAGACCACATACATACGCTTTGTCAGATTGATTTTACATTAGGACGACCGAGCTGATCTGATGCTGGAGGCCATAGCAACTCCTAAACGATACACAAGATACGTACACGTCGTCTTTGGGCTCCTTATAACCGAAAACGAGTAGTTGATTACTGTCGAAAAAAGTACAGTCGCTAATGAAGGCTCGAACCAAAACTGAAGTTTATGCCAGAAACTTATTCATTTTGTATTTTTGTTAAATAATATACATTCCATTCAGATTTACCATTTAAGAATAGATAATACAAGCTTTCTTTTAGTTCATTATCATATTTTTGATCAAATTTTGAAAGATCCGTTAGATCCGAAATATCCGGATCCTGAAAGCCTTAGGATCCGGATTGCAAACCCTATACGCGCAATGTGCCCCGCCCACTGCCACTTAAGTTTAGCGATTCGAAAGGCTATATCGGTTACTTTGGTTCTGTTATAGATGACGTCATTTCTGATGCTATCACGCAGAAAAACTCCCAGCATAGAGCCCTCTCCATTGCCCTCTGCTGAGTGACTTTGAGCCCATGGTGAGCGACCACGTTTCCGTACCATATGTCATCACTGGCAACACCCACTGGTCAAAACTCTCGTCTTGAGACACTGCGGAATATTGGACGAAAAGATATGCCGTAGCTTCCCGAACGCTGCCCAGCCGAGTCGGATTCGACGATTAACCTCTTTTTCAAAGTTGGACCTAGGTTACTGGACAGTCTGTCCTAGGTATACATAATCGTCTACAACTTCGAGCGTAAAGCGTCCGATTGTAACAGGAGTTGGTGCTACATGGGCATTAGACATAATCTTCGTCTTATCCATGTTCATCCTTAGGCCAACTCGCTCGGAGGCTTTACTGAGGTCATTGAGCATTGTACTTAAATCCTCCATGGTTTCAGCCAAGACTACTATGTCGTCAGCAAACCGAAAGTGAGTGATGTACTCGCCGTTTATGTTGATGCCTAGCCTTCTCCAGTCCAGATTCTAGAAAACATCCTCCAGTGCAGCGGAGAACAGTTTAGGAAAAATATATCCTTGCCTGACTCCCCGCTGCAGCGGAATGGGTTTCGAGTTCCAGTCCTGGAGTCGGACTGACATAGTGGCGTTTTCGTACAAACACTTCAGTACTGCGATATAGCGGTAGTCTACTTGGCACCGCTGTAGAGATTGTAGTACCGCCCAGGTTTCGATCGAATCGAAGGCTTTCTCATAGTCCACAAACGCTAAACAGAGGGGCAGGGTACTCTTCAGTCTTCTGTATACAGAGTAACATAGACTATGGTACTAAAGCCTCTTCGGAAACCGGCTTGTTCGGCAGGCTGGAAGTCATCTAGCGTGCTGCCAGATGGATTATAATGACTCTTGAAAATAGTCATGACTCTGATTTGTCGACATGGCTCAAAAGCGTGATGGATCGATAGTTTTTCAGAAGAGTGGTGTCACCTTTCTTGAAGGTGACACCACTCCTCTGACCTTCTCCACCTTCTCACCTTTCCACGCCTGTGTTCCGTGCCTTTGGCGTTCTCCCTTCCAGTAAGACAGAGTCGGACAACTTCTGAAGGGCCGTAAGGACCGGTTTTCCACCCTCCTTCAGGAGTTCGGCTGTAATTCCGTCTTCACCGGGTGCCCTGTTGTTTTTGAGCTGTTTAAGAGCCATTCTAATCTCGTACAGGCTGATGTACGGAATGTCATCGGTATAGTGCCGGGTTAGTCTAGCTCTAGGATCTTCCACTAGATCAACTTCGGGGTCTGCCAGTTGACGTGTATAGCTGTCCATAGAAGCGCTCTATCTCGCTCAGAAGCTCAGGTCTGGATGAGACAATTCTATCATCCTCAGTTTTTAATTTGACGAGATGGCTCTGCCCAATAGACAGATCTCTTGCGAAAACTTTTGAGCCTTTATTCCGCTCGATGGCCTCTTCAATACGTTTTGTATTGAATTGGTGCAGATCACGGGTCAGGGATTTGGAGATCTATCTATTGAGCTGCCGATATAAAGTCGCATCGACTGACGACTGTAGAACCATCCTACTCCTTTTCTCGAAGAGCCTCTGAGTGGAGTTAGAGAGCCTATTGGTTCAGTTGGTCCGGTGGGCTTTAAAGAATTTAGACCCTGTGGTATGGACAGCGTCCACAAACCCGTCATTGAATTCATCCACATCGCCACCTAGGCAAACGAGACGGTTCTGGAGTTCCAGCTGAAAGCTCTCGGGGTTTTGGATTTGGGCTGCTGATGGTCGGAGCGTGGACTTCATCAGACGAGAGCGCTCTAGCTTAACACATATATTCAATGTGCCTCTTACCAGACAGCGATCACTTCCGGTTTTAACCGTATTGATCACAGAGACATCATTAAATATATACTTCTTCGTCGACATGATGAAGTCAATCTCGTTTTTAGTTGCAACGTCGGGACTCATCCAGGTCCACTTTCTATGCTCACGTTTCTTGAAGAACGAATTAATCATGTAGAGATTGTAGAGTCCCTCCTTCTCCAAGAAACCAGCCAGTAGTTGGCCCCGGTGGTTCCGACTTCCAACTCCAAATTCCCCCACTCTCAGCTCTTCACCATCTCTCTTCTCCAGTTTCGCGTTGAAGTCCAACAGGTTATAACCTGACGAAGCGTATGGATGTGTTCTATGTTACTCTGTATACAGAAGTGGTGGTCTGTATACAGAAGACTGAAGAGTACAACCTGCCCCACTGCTCAGCTTTTGTGGACTATAAGAAAGCCTTCGATTCGATCGAAACCTGGGCGGTACTACAATATCTACAGAGGTGCCAAGTACGCTAACGCTATATCGAAGTACTGAAGTGTTTGTACGAAAACGCCACTATATCAGTCCGACTCCAGGACTGGAACTCGAAACCCATTCCGCTGCAGCGGGGAGTCAGGCAAGGATATATTTTTCCTAAACTGTTCTCCGCTGCACTGGAGGATGTTTTCTAGAATCTGGACTGGAGAAGGCTAGGCATCAACATAAACGGCGAGTATATCACTCATATTCGGTTTGCTGACGACATAGTAGTCTTGGCTGAAACAATGGAGGATTTAAGTACAATGCTCAATGACCTCAGTAAAGCCTCCGTAAAGAGCAAGTTGGTCTATGGATGAACTAAAAATGGATAAGACGAAGATCATGTCAAATGCCTATGTAGCACCAACTCCTGTTAATACAATCGGACGCTTTACGCTCGAAGTTGTAGACGATTATGTATAGCTAGAACAGACTGTCCAGTAAGGTAGGTTCAACTTTGAGAAAGAGGTTAATCGTCGAATCCGACTCGGCTGGGCAGCGTTAGAGAAGCTACGGCATAGCTTTACGTCCAATATTCCGCAGTGTCTCAAGAAGCGCTTAAGTGGCAGTGGGCGGGGCACATTGCGCGTAGAACCGATGGCCGTTGGGGCTGAAAGGTTCTCGAGTGGCGACCACGGACCGGAAGGCGCAGCGTGGATAGCCCCCCCCCCCCCCCCACAAGGTGGACTGATGACCTGGTAAAGGTCGCGGGAGTCCGCTGAATGCGGGTGGCGCAGGACCGGTCATTGTGGCACTCTTTGGGGGAGGCCTATGTCCAGCAGTGGACGTCTTGCGGCTGATATGATGATGATGATGATTTTGTTTTCTAACATAAGGCGAAAACTTTTTATTTTATTTATTTTCATTATTTTTTTAAATCTCTGAGCAAGTGTTCTGGCTATCAACATTTTTTTATTAAGTAATAAAATACCTTTCATATGACACCTCATGACCTCATTTGTCTAAATCGGTTAGGTAGTTGTTGAGCTGCACTTACGAAAGCCTACACAGTCGCGTTCGTCAGCAAACGCGCGCGCGCCGCGACGTTCGCCCCGCCCGTGGCGAAATGTCCCTGGCGTACTCATTTATGAACCGATTCTAAAAATTCAAAAAGCATTGGATAAAGGATGAATGTAGCATTTTCAATCATATGAAGTATTTTTTAAGGAAATGGCCTCTTTCATCGAGTTTTTTGAAGTTAAAATAAAAATGGCTTTTTAAAAAATACGATTTTTTTGGAAAAACTTTTTAATTGTTTGACTTACACATTTCATTACTTGAAACAAATTAATGGAAATATAAAGAGCTTTCATATGATACCCCATTTGTCTAAATCGGTTAAGTAGTTGTTGAGCTACACTTAAGAATGTCTACACAGTCGCGTTCGTCAGCAAACGCGCGCCCGCCGCGACGTTCGCCCCGCCCGCGGTGAAATGTCCCTGGCGTACTCATTTATGAACCGATTCTAATAATTCAAAAAGCATTGTATAGAGGATGAATTTAGCATTTTCAATGTAGTGTGTATGTATGTGAGTTTTTTGCAATTTAAAAAAAATGACTTTTTCAAAAGTACGATTTTTTAAGAAAAACTTTTTAATTATTAGACTTACACATTTTATTCCTAAAAACGAATTATTCGCAATTTAAAGAGCTTTCATTTGACACCTCATTTGTTGCAATACGTTGAATAGTTAAAGAGATAATCGATAAAACTTGATACCACCAACCGCCATCTTTGTGACGTCATAGTTCCCCTCCACCACTTTAGAGAGTGACGACATCAAGTTCCATACTCGGGAGACGTCACTGAATCCAACGATACCAGTCGTCGGTAGGCGACTGCTCGTACAAACGAACTTCGTTATTTGACGACTTTTTTCAAATTGGCCTCTCTACTATTTTTATTTCATCATGTAGTTTATTTTATATGAATTATTTTATACTTTCGGAACTTATGCCGCATACGCCTTTGTGTTCATGAGCGGCATCACTGTCTTTCGTCTCTTTTTTTTGCGCGCGGAAGCAATAGACGCTGTCTCATCAAGACTCCGCCTTCAGTCGCCTGTGATTTTTGCCGACGACGGATGTGTGCCTAAATTGCGCTTGCGTTGATTACCTACCGAGCAACGTTATTATAAAATAATATCGGACTTATTGCATACTATAGTAACAAATTTGAACCATGATAATGAAACAGACAAACAACTGGATGAAATTAATAATTTCGTAAATGAAAGCGAACCGAGCACAGTAGAACAAAAACTGATGGAGTCGCCATTGACAGTTTTGAATGAATGAATGAATGACTTATTTATTTGAAACCACAACATAGAATACAGTTAGCTTAAATCTAGGAAATACACATTTGAAGATGGTCTCAAAAAGGAGTCCACTCAGCATTGTGTCGGAGCATGAGGTGCCACGACGCTGATTTTCAGTGGATCCATTTGCAAAAGAATATGCTTATAGCTAATTAACCTAAGAGAAGCAGAATATAGCAGAAATGTGCAGTGTAATGATATTTTGCGAAATATAGATTAAGATAGGATAAAATAAGTAAATAATGAATATATAATAAATAAAGTGAATATAAACAATCACATCGTCGGCTAGACAGAAGACATTTGTTCCTTTAGCAGATGGAGTTTTAGTTTTATTTTAAAAGTGTCCGGTGAACTCGCGTTTCTTATTGGTGGTGGAAGGTTGTTCCAACAGCGCGTGGCAGCATATCTGAAACTGCCACGGAAGCTAGCCGACCTATGTCTCGGGCAGATGAGGCGGGGGGCTTGTCTGATATGTTTGCGGGAAAATGTTAGCCTATTGTACAGGTACGAAGGTTGCCTACTCGTTACAATCCCAAACAATAGGGTAGCGAAGTGTAGTTCATTTTAAGGAGACTGCCATTGTTTAAAAAGGGTGTGACATGAGTTCTGGGTGGGATCGGAAAGCAGAATCTGGCGCAGGCATTCTGAAGTCTTTGTAACTGCGTTTTTGTACGTGACAGCAGGCACTCTCCAATGACGGTATCAGCGTAGTTTAGCTTTGATAGAACAAGTGTCTCACAGAGCTTGATACGCATGTCTACGCTCAAGTAATTGCGAATTCTATACAACACTTTTAGGCGATAAAAGCAATTACGCACACTCTCTAAAACATGATTTTCAAACTGCAGTCTTTCGTCCATAAGTACTCCCAAATTCCTGGCCTCAGACACACGAACGATATTCTCGTCTAAAATACGGACTTGCGGATTACATGTTAACGTCTTTATTATTTGATGTTTAGTTCCTAGTACCATAAATTTGGATTTCAATGGATTCAAAACCAGGCTGTTCTTCTCGGACCAGTATGCAATTTGGCTGAGATCATGATTTAATTTCGCGACGGCTGTATTAACATTTTCAGGCTTGAACGAGATATGTATTTGTAAGTCATCTGCATATAGGTGATATTTACAAGAACTAATGTTATTTACTATATCCGCACTATACAATATAAATAAGATGGGACCCAATATTGATCCCTGGGATCCTCTGTTGACTACAGATCTTTCAGAGACCATTGGTACCCCCCCAGAGTTTCGTATTTCAACCTGTTGAGTGCGTTGGCTGAGGTAAGTTGCAAACCAGTTTACTGCCCTAGAATCAAATCCGTAGTACGTCAATTTCGATAACAATAATGTTGTGTTGATCGTATCAAAAGCACGTGTAAAGTCTAACAGGACTAGAATCGTAGCTTTGCCGTCATCTTGAGCTGCTATAATATCGTCCATCACATCAAGAAGAGCAGTTGCAGTACTACGTTTCTTCCTAAAGCCTGACTGATTTTGCGGTAAAATATTGTTATTTTCGAGGTATTCAACTAGTTGCAAACATACTGCTCTCTCCAGTATCTTTGACATTAGAGGAAGAATACTTATAGGTCGCAGATCTTTAAAATTTGTCGGTCATGCTGCTTTAGGTATCGGCCTAACCACGGCGCTCTTCCATGCTTCTGGGAAAACGCCCGTGACAATGGGCTGGTTAACCATAGCTGTAACCGTAGATAGCGTGCGCGGCAAGGTTATTAGCAACATATTAAGGGAAATTCCGTCACTGCCCTGAGCCTGGGTACCTATGGAGCTTATAATTTTACTGACAGTTGTTTCTGTTACCGGCTGAAGTCTGAAATGTGTGTCGCTATACCGATTAAATTCGAAGAATGTTAATTCTGATATTTTAGTTACAGCTTCGCCAGGCACGTCAAGGAAAAAGTCATTGATACCGTTGGGGTCAAGTAAATGTCGGGGTATGTCACTGTCTCTTTTCTTAAAATCGGCTACGTTTTGCTTAACATGTTTCCAAAGAGCGCGGGGATTTTTTATTTGTGACACGATATACATATTGAAGTATGCAGTTTTTTCAGAATGTATAGCATCAATTACCATCGTTTTCAGTTCCTTATTGACCGAGTAAAACGAGGTCTCTGTTTTAGCTTCGACAAAAATGCTTTCGTATGTCCGGACGGATTTTTGTATGTCCTCCTCTACAGGTCGCATTTATCAACCGATTTTCGTGAAATTTTGTGAGCAGGTTCGGTAACTATATATAATTTTTTTGTCGAGTCACTTTTTGGAAATTCAAAAAAACAAACATTGTATCAATGATTTCATGTTTTTCTGCGGCCGTTTTTTCCTCTACAGGTCGCATTTCTCAACCGATTCTCGTGAAATTTTGTGAGCAGGTTCCATGACTACATATAATTTATTTGTAGAGTAAATTTTTGTAAATTAAAAAAAAAATTTTTTTACGTCGTTGGCTGATCTCCTCTACAGGTCGCATTTATCAACCGATTTTCGTGAAAATTTGCGAGCAGGTTTGGTAACTATATAGAATTTTTTTGTCGAGTCACTTTTTTGAAATTCGAAAAAACAAACTTTGTATCAATGATTTCGTATTTTTCTGCGGCCGTTTTTTCCTCTACAGGTCGCATTTCTCAACCGATTCTCGTGAAGTTTTGTGAGCAGGTTTTATGATTACATAGAATTTTTTAGGCAAGTAAATTTTTGTAAATTTAGTTTTTTTTTATTTTATTCATTGGTTTGTTCTCCTCTACAGGTCGCATCGCATTTCTCAACCGATTTTCGTGAAATTTTGTGAGCAGGTGCGGTAATCCTATAGAATTTTTTTGTCGAGTCACTTTTTCAAAATTTAAAAAAACAATTTTTTTATCAATTATTTTGTGTTTCTGCGGCCGAATTTCGATTTGTTCACATCTAAGGGTCGCATTTCACAACAGATTCTCGTGAAGTATTGTGAGCACGTTCTTTGATTACATCGAATATTTTTGTCGAGTAATCTAAAAAAAAATCTATGGTTTGTCCTCCTCTACAGCAGCGGTCGGTAACAGGCGGCCTGGCTTTATTGTTTGTAAAGGTAAAATTTGAAATTCTTAACATACGTGAAAGCGTCTGTATCGCCAACCACGAATATTTTCACAGTTGGTCAGGACGAGATATGTGCTTGTAAGTATATTTTTTCAGTTAAATCAATCTAATTTTTTTTTCAAAAATTTCGCGCTCGCCGCGTTTGCGTTAGACAGTATGAAGTATTTTCCACACCTGCATCTTAATGTTCAAAAAATTTCGCGCTCGCTGCGCTCGCGTTTGCGTCTACATGACTTGATGCGTATGAAGTATTTTCCAGACCTGCATAATAATGTTCGCAAAATTTTGCGCTCGCTACGCTCGCGTTTTCAACGAGATTTGTTATGACTTGATGCCTATGAAGTATTTGCTGCATTTGAATCAGTATTCGAAAAATTTCGCGCTCGCGTTTACATCTACATAACTTGATGCGTATGCTTATGAAGTATTTTCCGCACCTGCATCATAATGTTCGAAAAATTTCGCGCTCGCTACGCTCGCATTTTCATCATGATGCGTATGAAGTATTTGCCGCATTTGCATCAGTGTTCGAAAAATTTCGCGCTCGCGTTTTCATCTAGGTGTGTTATGACTTTATGACCCCCCCCCCCCCCCTTAAAGTTTCTATATCTGCTATTCTATATATCTTGCATTGATCGAATGAATCGCGAAATTACGATGCGGTTGTAATGCGAATTATCTGGGTTTGGTAAGGAAACTAGCTGGTTTATCTGTGAAGAGTCGGTTTTTTCGTCTTTCTCGTTTTTCAAGTAAAAAGGGGTGCGAATTTTTACTACGTTACTGTCGCGTACGGCGTACCAATTTGTTTCGGGTTGATATCAACAGACAGTGATCATTATTATCATCTGCGGCCCGCGAAGATTTTTTTAGCTACTATGTGGCCCGTGGGTGCAAAAAGGTTGCCGACCCCTGCTCTAAAGGTTCGATATCTAATATAGATTTGGAAATAAAAAAAACACTCACGAGGTCTACAGCTCACAGAGCCACTAGTAATATGTCTTATGAGCATCAGCACCACTTTTTCGAGATCGTACATGAGCTTCATCTCGTTTGGCCATCATTTTTTTAATGTTGTAGGTTATCCAGGGGAAAGACTGCTCCTTAATGATAGTGGATTTTAAAGGCGCATGCCGATCAAATAAATTTAATAAAAATGCGTTAAATGTGGTGACAGAGAGATTGACATCGTCTGACAAGGCACGTTCCCATTCGATACGATCAACGTCAACATTAAACGTTTCCAAATTGATGTCCTTAAGTGGACGATAAACGATGCATTTTGGCGGCGTTTTTGTTTTACAAATGTTAACTTTGCAAGATATAAATGCATGACTGCTCAGTTCAGGAACGAAATTCACCTCTATATCGGTAAGATGAACACTCGAACAAATAATATCAATCAACGTTTCGCTATGATCTGTAAAATGTGTAGCTTGATCTATATATTGGCGAAGGTTGTGACAATAAAGAAAATCTTTTAACTTTTTTGTGCCGGGCTCCTCTTCCCTAAACATGTTAATGTTAAAATCTCCAAGGAGAATGATATGGTCAAAAGTCGAGAAATAGGAGACAGATTCACTTATGGCGTTTATAAAAATATCTGGATTTTGCCAGGGTGGCCTATATGCAGTACCAACAGCTAATTTATTACCGTTAACAGTGAGACTTAGCCACATTTGTTCGATAGAGGGAGCAGTCGGGTGCGCGAGGAGGCGCGCATTTACGCCCCGCTTGAGATAAAAACCGACGCCGCCGCCGCGCGCGCGCTCACCCGCCGGCCGCGGCGTGTGCCGTAGCCGATAGCCGGGCGGTGCTGGCGCGCGCGCCTCCTCGCCCGCCCGAAGCCACGTCTCGTTAATTGCCATTATGTCCACTGAATGTCGTTCCATAGCTACTAAGAATTCGTCATGCCGTGTGCCGAGAGACCCCGGGTTTAACAGGCCCAAGGATAATAAGGGTTTTTTCCTAAATTTAAATTGTACGATATAAGAAAACCCAATTTCGATGTACTTGCTGTTTAAAACATAAGCCCTGAGTAAGGTAACATGACGCCAGTCCATAGACACAAAAAACAAGGCGGGTTTGCTTCCACCACCAAACCGCCCCGAGATCGCGTTTAACAATACAACATGAGACAATTTGCCTCGTACAATAGTTAAAAGTTTGCTATAAAATAAAGGTAAACAAATAAATAGATAAATACAGAAATATATAACGCAATTTATTAAACATGTTATTAATTCATATTTTGTACATTTATTAACACCGACATTCTGCTGATATTCGCTACTCACTTTGAGGAGTTTTTTGGTTCGTTTTCACATTTTACAATAGTTGGCACGCCCCTTACAAATTTAATAGTTAAATTCATTTCTCCGTTAGTGCTGCGTAGTCGTAGTTCGTCCCTCAAGTTTTTTAGATAAGCCATTTGGCTAGCTGTTTGATCGCTGTAAAAGCGGTAGTTTCCGGTAATCTTGGACTTGTTTCTTAGCAAATATTTTACTGTTTCCGTAGACTCAAATGATATTTTGATAAGGCGTGTCTTCTCGGGGTCGTATTTACCTAATCTTACTATTTTTGTAGGCGCAGGACAGTCCTTGTATATAGATTTTATGAGTTCCATTGTCTTGTTTAGGTCGTGACACTGCCTGGCCGCTTGATCTTTATTATTGATTTCGGTAACACCCACCACCAGAATATTGTGCATGCGCATATATCGATCTTGTGATTCCGTAATTATGTCCTCACGATAGGCAGCCGGCTGGTTGTTAACACATTGAGCGGCTGAGGATCCTGTTTCTGTGTCCATCTTGGTAATTTGCAGTTGATGTACATTTTCTTCGAGGTTTTGAATTTTTTCATGGATTTGTAAATTATCACTTTTAAGGTCCGTTAATTCCTGCTGTATTACTCCATATTTTTCGCTTAATTGTTCCGTTACGTGCTTCAAATTTTTAATTTCGTCCTTGATTTCGCAGCAGTTTTGTCTTATTTCGGCAGTTGCTTCTGTCTGAGTTCTAGAGAAGTCTGTTAAAACGGACATGATTTCTTTACGAAACGACTCGAAATCCATGTTTCCAACGTGTTCAGTATCAGGGAGCTTCCCTTTTCTTAGGGTAACAAAATTTTCCTCTCGTTCCCGTGACAAATTATACAGCTCCGGTTGCGAGCCATATCCGCTGCCGCTCATGCTAGGGTTATCTTTTTTCGGCGAGTGTTGCAGGCGCTTATTTGGTTCAAACGGACAAGCTGTATCCTTGGACATTTTAACGACTCGAAACACTAAGACACGAGTCCAAAATTACTAGGCAACTATGGTCGCTATCACTATGGCCGGGCACTTAGGTAGATGATCGTCACTTCGCTTTTACACACAATTTGTCCCAATTCAACGCAAAGTTCCAAGAATACACTTTACAGTCACTTCGCTTATATACTTAGTAACGTTTTTATGTCTATTTCCAACAGAATTAACGAGTATGGCTACATATTTCGGAATTAATTATCAGGAGCGCAACGCAACGATGTTTACGGCGCGAGATTTTAGATTTGGTCGACTATTCTGTCCATAAAAGTCTATAAGTACTACAATTATGAAATTTGGTAGAAAGATGTATTCTAATAACTGCTACATAAAAGTGATGTGAAATTAGGAAAAAAAAAATATTTTATCGGAGGCACCCCATACATGTAACCGGGGGATACATTTTTTTAGGGTTCCGTACCCAAAGGGTAAAACGGGACCCTGTCACTAAGACTCCACTGTCCGTCTGTCACCAGGCCTTATCTCAAAAACCGTGATACTTAGTCAGTTGAAATTTTCACAGATAATGTATTTCTGTTGCCGCTATAACAACAAATATTTAAAAGCAGAATAAAATAAATATTTAAGGGGGCTCCCATACAAGAAACATGATTTTTTTGCAGTTTTTAATAGATAATGGGACGGAACCCTTCGTGCGCGAGTCCGACTCGCACTTGTTTTTTTTTCAATGCACTTAGTTGTGAGGGATATATTTGGACAGGCCTTTAAAAATAATATAGAGGTTACTAAAAAAGTTTTAAATTTAAGTCAATCGTTGGTGAGATATTAGATACAAACTGTGTCCCCACCCCTCTAATTTCCAAACTATGAAGATTAAAATTCTGAAAAAAATTGAGGTGGTGTACATTAATAAGTAACGATTTTTGGTTTGACCAAGATGGGATTAAGGGTTTTTGAGTTTGAGAGAGCAGAAACTGTCTAGACCGAAGAAAGAATTCGGAGAAAACGAATTTCCTTTGAAGGTACAGTCGAGGTCATTAATATGTATCCTATCAAAACATAAATGTGAAACGGGAGCCAAGTTCAATATTAAGAATATGCGTCGTTATTGACTTCGCCAACAAAAGAATTGGAATGCAGGATATGACATACCCACTTACAAAAGTAACTTTATTTATACATGTATAATTCATAACACTGTAATTTGTAAATTATCTTGTACTTTGATATATAACAAATCCAGTTAAAATGAAACACCAGTGTCATTCTATATTTTATAATACTTTATATTAGGAAAAACAGATTTGATTGATTGATTAAAACCCACAAAAAGGTAAAAAAATATCAATTTTAACAAAAATTAAATACATAAAACGTTTCATTATATAGGTAATCAAAAATTATGTAAACATTGATTATGAACATTAAAAAAAGTCAAAGCGGTTTAGTCGTTCTCAAGCGTGTCATATTATGTATAATAAATAATATACTATATTAAATAATATACTATATTAAATAAAAGCTCAAACAAAGCTTTTTATTTACCACTATTCAATAAATAATCTTATAGTTTATTCGTTTAATTACAGCAGTTTGCAAAATTAATAAATAATATATTAGGTTTGTTAGGTTGGTTTAGTTTTGTAAAATAAAGTTATAACATGTCTCACGAAAGTTTAAATTCAAGTTTTTTTTTTTTTTTTTGGTGCTTTATATACTACAATCTGTCTCCTTCCTTGGGACATTCAGCAGTATGTTGGTTGATGTAGGTAGCTTTGACGTGCTCGGCATGCGACCTGTGTCGCAACCTGTTCGTTCAGACAGTGTTACTGGTTGTGTCACTGAGGCCGGACTAAGTCCTGGGGTATTTTTCGCTTAAGTCTTCGCGCTCCTTTGTGGTCGTCCATCAAGGACTGGGCTAGAATATTTGGGTGGTGTGCTATGCGTTCCTTATAGGACTTAGTATGTCGAGCAATTTCTTGCTTCACCATGGGAATTCCTAGGTCGTGATGTAATAGTTCGTTTGGTACGAACCAGGGAGCGTTGGTCAACATGCGGAGTGTTTTGTTCTGGAATCTCTGAATAATTTCAATGTTTGAATGGGATGCGGTACCCCATAGTTGGATCCCATATGTCCAGATGGGCTTCAGTATAGCCTTGTACAACAGTATTTTATTTTCCAGGGATAGCTGTGACTTTCGTCCAATGAGCCAGTAGAGCTGCCTTGTTTTAAGACCAAGTTGTTTTCTTTTAGTGAGTATGTGTTTTTGCCAGGTGAGTCTCTTGTCCAGGTGTAGTCCAAGGTACTTCACATGGTCAGCTTGTGGGACTTCTATGTTGTTAAGAGTAACGGGGGGACAAGATTCTCTTCTTAGTGTGAATGTCACATTGACTGATTTGGTTTCATTTGCTTTTATCCGCCATTTCTTAAGCCAGTAGGATATGTCGTTCAGACCTGCTTGCAGTAATTTTGAGGCTGTGGTGGGGTCACTGTGTGCGGCTAGGATGGCGGTATCGTCGGCGAAAGTACCAGTGGTGAGGTATTCAGATGTGGGTAAGTCTGCTGTGAAAATTAAGTAGAGTACCGGTGCCAATACGCTGCCCTGCGGAACTCCTGCTTTTATGGGACAAAGGTCAGACAGAGCTTCGCCGTTTTGTACGATAAAATGACGCTGTTGTAGAAATGATTTTAGTATTCCGTGCAGGTATCCTGGGAGAGCGGTTTTTATTTTAAAAAGTAGACCTTCATGCCATACGCGGTCAAATGCTTGGGATATGTATAGGAATGCACTAGCGCAGTACCTTTTAGCTTCGAGGGATTCCATGATTTTTTTTGTTAGCCTATGCACTTGGTCAATAGTGGCGTGTTTGTTGCGAAATCCAAACTGGTGGTCTGGAATGATTTTTTTTTCTTTGAGTATAGGTAGTATGCGCTGAAGCAGCAGGGATTCGTATATTTTTGATGGGATAGGTAGTAGACTTATGGGTCTGTATGATTTTGGTTCTTCAGGCTGCTTATCCGGTTTCAAAAGCATTACAATTTGTGCTACCTTCCATTCTAAGGGGAAGAACTGAAACCTAGTCATGGCGTTAAACAGCGATGTTAGAAACGTTATTCCAGATTCAGGTAGCTCCTGCAGAATACGATTTGTTATAAGGTCAAATCCTGGTGATTTTTTTAGTATTCGAGTTCTTTATCGTTCTAGCGACTTCTGATTTCGTGAACTTAGTAGGCAATTCTTCCGTGTCTACAGGACCGTCTGAAAACTCGCTGATTTTTGAGGCATGTTCGGGTGGGCCTTCGTATGGGTGGGGTATGAAGACCTTCGAGAGGTGCTCTGAGAAGGTACCGGCTTTTTCAAGATCTGTTCGTGCCCAGGTACCGTCCGCTTTTCTTAAAGGGGGAGAAGTGTTGACTGGTCGTTTTAATTTTCTGGTAGCTTTCCATAGGGAGTAATCTGAAGAGGCAGTGGCTTCTAGACCAGTGAGATAGTTATGGAAGCTTTTATCTCTATCTTGCTCTAGTATATGTTTGAGCTGTCGAGTGGCATGGTTGAGCTGTTTCTTGGTATCGGGGTTTCTGGTTTGTTGCCAGTGTTTCCTTACTTTCCTTTTTTGGGCTACTTTGTCCAGTATGTGTTTCGCTACAAAGTGATTTGTGCCTGGGTGTTCTAGTGGGGGGGGTCGCAGTCCAGGCAGCTTCCTGTACACTGCGGTTAAAGTATATAACAGCTTCTGTTATGTCGTCTGTCGATTTTAGTCTAACTGGCTCCTTAAATGCTCTATCCGTGAGCTCTCGGAATATGGACCAGTTGGTTCTTTTGTTGTGCAGTGTACATTTTTTAGAGCGTTCTTGAACAGCAGTCTTCTGCAGGTTCACTAATATTGGGGAATGGTCTGAAGATAGATCCAGACAGCTGCGGCAAGAGATATTATTTGTTGCTATTCCTTTGGAGACACAAAAATCGATAACATCAGGGATTTTTTTTTGGTCGGTTGGCCAGTAAGTCGGTTGGCCTGTAGATATCACAGCCATATTTCTTGTTTGGATGCATTTGAGGAGTTCGCGCCCTCTAGGGAGAACAATCCTGGAGCCCCAGAAGGTGTGTTTGGCATTATAGTCTCCTCCCGCGATAAATCTGTTTCCGAGAGTTTCGAAGAAATCATTGAACTCAGATTCTTTAATAATATGTCTTGGTGGACAATATAGGGCCGAAACTGTGATGTCACTCGTCCAGTCACTTATTACAATGCTTGCTGCCTGCATATAGTTTTTGCAGTAATTTTCAAGTGTGTGGTGTTTGATATTTGTCCGGATAAGAATAGCTGCCCCGCCATGAGCTTTATTGTCAGGGTGGTTTGCTTGGTATATGTTGTAGCCTGGGATTTTAAAGTAACTCTTCGATGTGAAGTGTGTTTCAGAGATTAGTAAGACATCTATATGATGACTCTTTAAGAATATTTTTAACTCTTCCGAGTGGTTGGACAAGCCATTGGCATTCCATACACATAAGTTTAGTGCGTTGAATGTGCTGACAATTTTGACATTAAATCGGTGAACGTTTTGGTCATAAGTAACATTTGATTCATAAGTGCTACTAAAGTTTCTCTAATGGCTTTGAGTTCGCTGCCAATGTTGTTTTTGTCGCTGTCGAGGTCAGCTGTTTGTTTTGTGGGTTGTTCAGCAGCTCCTCTCGTGGCTGCGGAATATGATTTTTCATTACTTGTTGTTTTATACAAGGTTTCTTTGTTTTCTCTTGTATATTCGAGTACTCGCTTTTTTTTTTGGTATGGTGCGGGGTATCGGATTTTCTGGAGTTCCTTGTAAATTGTACAGCCTTTGTAGTTAGCCGGATGATTTCCGTCGCACAGGATACACTTAACCTGGTCTGATCGCTCTTTTCTTGGGCATGCTGAAGTGTGGTGTAGACTAGCACATTTGACGCATCTGGCCTGTCTATGGCAGTATTTTTTTGTGTGGCCGTAATCTTGGCAGTTAGTGCATTGTGGAATTACACGGTTTGGTCTGGGAGCTTCGAACGATATGCGGCAGTGCAGTAGGTATTTAGTATTGTATATTTCTTTGTTGTTTTCCCTAGGTTCCAGCTCAATGCTCCACATTGGTAGTGGTTGTTTGGTTTTCCTATTTTGGATGTTCCAGATGTTTGTTACTTTGTGATCTAGCTCCTCGATTGCTATTATTATGTCTTCCTTGTCGGTTGAGGGGTGCAGGTTTTTTAATATTACTTTAAAGCTTCGATCTTGTTTTGGTTTGTATGTATAAAATTCTGTGTTTTTGCCTTTAGTTCCTTGTATATGATGGAGTATGACGCTTCTACTTTTGATTGAATTTTGACTCGATTGTTTTGTAATACCTTGATTTCGTACTGTCCTTGGGCTACTTCTTCCAGCAGTTTGAGTAAGGGCTGTATGTTGCTAACTCCATCAATAAACAGTGGGGGAGGTTTTATTGGTTTTGGTGCTGGTTTTGCAGGCATATCTGGGGTTTCTACATCATCGAGTAACGCGAAACTGTTAGAAGTTGGTATTGCGGGTTTGTCAAGCCAGTAGTTTAGTTTGGTTTGTTTGTGGTTGCGTAGAGCTGATTCAGGGCTGGATCTTTGTCTTTTCCTGTGGTGGACTTCTGTGAATTGTTGATTTTCTGTCGCACTGTTTGTCTTGTCCGTTAGTTCGTTGTTCGAGTTGATGGTTTGGATACTATCTGCTGTAGAGGCCGATCCGTTAAAGGAGTTTGATCTTTGTCGGTTTATAAACATTCCTTTGTGGAATATTTGTTGGGTCATTGTCTTTGTATTACTTACACCTATCTTATCTTGATTACTTTCATTTGGAGGATTAATATTGTTCATTTTGTTCCCACGAGAAGGGTCGATATAACAGGTCGCACGAGGGGTGACGCCCATTCCCTCGAGAAGGCAGTATTCAACGACGTTTGCCAGGTCCGTCGAGGTTGGCGCTTGAGACTTGCCTCCCGCAAGCCATTCATCCTATCGGCGCGTAATCCCACCTTAGGATTGGGGTGATTTTTTATGGGGGTTTTCTACCTCTTGGCCCGGGCGTTTAAGCCAAGGCCCTCGATTCTGTAAGCATGATCCACAGAGTTGCGAGTTATGGAGGTCATTTCCTACCCCCAATTATTCCGGCATGTTAGGCCTAGTTTTATTCGGGTTAGTTACCGTCGCCCGATACTCGACGTTGATCTTTTACAGCTGGTTAGATCTTCACTCAGCTAACCCTCCTCTTTTTTCATACGGGCTTGGGACCGTCATTGGCAGAGTTTCGAGAGAAATTCAAGTAAATAATATATTTTCTCTATTCATTCTTTGTTCTTAGTGCAGCGTTTCATAATAATACACAGTACGCGGCGCGCGAGCGTGGCCTACGAGTTTCGCTAGCGGTGGCGGGCAGGTGGGGGTGATGGGCGGAGCAACCGTGGAATTTTTTTTTGGGTGCCTCGTCTTAGAATGCTGGGGTCACTACAACAATGAAATCTCTCATATCCATGAATGAACTTGAATCATCAATGTCAAAGCAGTGGGGATGGGATATCAAAGGCACTAAAAATACACATGGTTCATTTTCAGTCTCTATTCCGTTAAAAAATATTCTTGGTTTCTGTGAAATGTACGGCAAGATAGTAATTTCGTCCAAGCACGAATTGGTGCTCCTACGCTCCAACACGACTTTGAATAGCGTAAAACTGAATACAAATGAATATGTAGATAACCTTACTATATCTAAGATAGTCTGGCGTATGCCTCATATTAAGGTTTCTGATCGAGAAAGATTGAGATTATTGAAACATTTGGAAAAAGATCAAGTTATTCAAATGGCCTTTAGGAATTGGGACTTGTACGAATATCCACTTTTACCTAAAACATCAAAACATTCATGGGCCATCAAAATATCATCTCAAATAGAAAAACCGCGATATGTTATAATTGGATTCAAAACGAACAGAAAAAATGATGCTCTCAAAGATGCAACTGGTTTCGATCACTGTAATTTGAAAGACGTAATAGTATTTGATACAATCGTTATATTTCGTTATATATATTCGAGACTCAAAAAGCTAATTATATAACTATTGTATACAATACTTTTTCTACGAGTCCACGAAAATAACAAAATAACAGAAAGTTGACGCTGAAACGATCTCATTTGTGTATGTAGGTTACACGGTGATTAATAGCACGTGATCTGCACATATCACAATACGTATCACGTGGGTATTGATGAATATTGAAAACAAGACTAAATAATTATGAAATTTACGATAATATCACAAGTATTGTAAATTTGTAATAACAGTTCCCACGGGGCCCCAAAAAAATTATCAGTCCATGCCCGCCTTGTGGCATCATGTCAAATTTCAACCAATCACGACGCAAGAGAATTTAAGTTTTTTTTCTAATGATTATGGCCAGTATCCAGACGACCGTTTAAGTAGGTAGACAATTTGACAAGTGCATTGACGTTTTTACGTTCAGAAGCGCGGGAAGCACTATCAATGTTGAAATATTCATAAAATGAGTCTCCTTAAACTTAATTTTTTTCATCAAATTACGGCGTCCTATTTTTGAATGATATTTCGATTCTCCGCGCAGTTGTACAATAATAGTAGATTGTTTGACAAGGGTCTAAAGTAAGCCATATTACCACGAGATGATTATTTTCCCGAACGTAGAGAGGGAAAATTGTTCGAGTGGTAATATGGCTTTTAGGCCCGAGTTATACACTCTACTTTTCACTTCGATTGCGAGAAAACACACACAAATTATCCATCTTAAATGAATAATTTAACCCTTGGCGGGTGTATGTCTAATTTGACAGCATGTTTTTTTTTCTAAGGCCAGCACCATATGCCTCGCTATGCGTGTTTGCTTTGCGTATTCGCCTCCCTTTCTTTTGCTATATTAAAGAAAGAGATGAACCATGCGCTTTTTTTTTTCTTTTAAGAGGAGTAATTGCTTTGACCATAGACACCGCTTAATCTTTAAAGAACTGAAAAACGTCTTTCCTGATTGGTCGATTTTAGTACAGCTGTGTTCCGGTTGGTTGATATTTTTACCAAATATGTTTTAATCTGTCAAATTACTTTTCTGTGATTGGTGGATTTAATCGGTGAAGTATTTTGATTGGTCAAATTAAAATGTTTTGTAAATCATAAATATGTATACATATTTTCCCTAGGGCTTAAATGTACTACTTTAGCCCCGCTTCACAAGACTAATATGACACACTTTTAGAGCATGAGAAGTGAAAAATATTATATTACTCCATAGAGCATAGACTTTTAGTTCAGCTTAAAATGTATAATATTGTGCAATGGTCTATGATGTTCTAATTGTAATATTGTAGTCGACGAGTATAAAAAAGTGTTTTTAAATTGCACCGATGCTAGTTTTTCATGAGAAAAGTTTGCTTTATCATACGAACAGTATGCCAAATTCCAACAGTCTTATTACAACCGTAGCCAAGCGCCGTTGCTGTCACCCCAAGAATATAAAGATATTGCACCTCTATTTGTTATCGACTGTTCTCGACAAAACGAAACCTTAAAAACAGGGTCCGTAGATGTTAGAGTTGAATTTGAATGTGAAACAGATTTACCTGACCTTACTCCAGCTTATTGTCTTATTTTGAATGACAGTATTGTAGAATATAAACCGCTTAACAATATTACCCGCAAAATTTCATAAATGGTGCACTATCTGTTTGTCGACAGGGTCTCCAGGGTTTTAAATCCGCGGAAAATGAGTTTATTGTTAAAGAATTTGCATACAGCACGTTGGAATACACACAAGTGTTTTTAATAAAACCACCCTTCCCATTTTCAAAATTAACAGAAAGTGAAAAGAGGCAGACAAGATGGATCGAAAAACATTTAGGTATTCTGTGGCATGAAGGTTATATTGATTATAGAGAATTTAAACGATTTATTGTTAATCACATTAAGGACGACGATTTTTGTGAAGGGTTTGGAAAAAATTGAATGGGTTAAAAACTTATGTTCGGACTGTACTATATTAGATTTGGCTGAAAAAGGTGTACCTAATTTACTAGAGCTATATAGAATAGTAGTTTATGCAACTGGTACATAATGAGGGGCATTAAAACACGAGTGTGTTTTATGAAACGAGCCGAAGGCGAGTTTCATAATAAGGTCACACGAGTGTTTTAATGCCTAATTATGTACAGTTGCATACACTACTTTATCTACATCCACACATTAAATCCTCTTTCATGTGTTTCGTGTGGGCACTTCTCGCCGGCGTGCGCCATGTTTGCGTCGACAGGCCGGCCCGCGCCTCCGCCGCCAGCCCGCAGCTGTGTCTTAATTTTGTACGTGATCTCGTTAAAGTGTTATATTTCGTGATCTAATAGGGGACGCACGCAACAGCCGCACAGTATATTATAAAGCGGGGTCTTATCTACGGTATTTGAACTTATAAAAGAGGATTTACTATATAGGTGTAGATAAAATATTGTGTGCTAGATTGTACTTATAATTGTGTATATCATAAAAAGAAATGTGCGTTGAAAAATGTTGTATGTATTAAAAAATGGTATTTAGATAGGATCGAAAATAATTAGTGATTTGTAATTAACTTTCATTGTATTAAATAAATGTTATAATGGAATATATCTTTGTTTTTTTTTTATATATCTATTTTGTTTTTTATTGACTGATGAGTTTATAAAATAATTATTTGCCTGCAAACTTGTTAACTTACATGTTTTATCGCGGATCTGCATAAACTCATCAGTCGATAGAGAAACTATAGGAAATACTGAAATGGAAACAGGGTTCAATAATAACAAATAAATCAAATTCGACAGCTTTATTTCAAAATTAAAAAATACAAACGTATTTACTACTTAAAAAGTAACAAGTTAATAAAGTATTTTATCCAGATTCATGTCCTTAAAGAATACACCTTTATAAGAATCAAAGTGACATGAGACATGTTTAGTACAAGTAGTAGTGACTTAAAAATTCTAACACACATTTAAACTTATAGTAGAATACAGAAATTTATAGTAGACTCTTCTGTTACATAACATTTTGCTCGATATCATAGAATTTAGATAACTAAATATGATATAGCTAAACCCAGTCTTTAAATTAGTAATATATTTATAAAAACGAAGCATGTCCCCAAGAAAGCGTGTGAATATTATCCTTTAATATGACTCGCTTGTCATCATTCGAAGATAGAGCTACTTTATTAAGAGCTTGCGTGTAAATTTCATGCTTTATAGACTTAAATATGGAGTTCTTTTTGCGTACCAATTCTTTATTAAATAAAACATTTTCATAATCACTATATCGAAGATCCCTTACAGCATGTTTTTTTGTACCTTTTGCTTTCTTTATCTGTTTTTCTTGGGTTTTGATACAATATAGTTTTGACCTAAGTCCTGAACTGAAGAATTAGTTCACCTCCTAGCTCATCTTTAAATAGCCTAGGCACCTTTTTGTTTTGGCATATATCATATATATTGTTAGCTGGGTAATTACTTGTATCTAGGTAACGATCAAAATTTAATTTTAAATCTCTGTATAGGTCATTTGTTTTTATTAAATACAAAAATGAATTGGTGTCACTGTAGCACAAACTAAGATTTTCTCCATAAAATGGTTTCATTTGAGAATTGTGAAAGTTGTACATGTGGGATTTGGATATTTCTAGTACAGTAAATCCAATGTAAATTGGTTTGTCGAGTATAATAATTTCTGGATTCATTTGAATTGGAACTAAATTTTCGGTAAACACACTAGCACTATGAAAATTAGGACGAGCTATTAATATTTCTGCACTAGTTTTTTTCTTCATTTTGTTCATAGTATCAGTCCATTGATTAACTAACATTACATTTGTTCTGTTTTCTGATGATTCTAAGGTTTTGCCGAAAAGACTGTTATTGAGAAGTTTATAAAAGTTCATTCGGAATTCTGATTTAGCATTTTTTCTCAACTGAGTGTTTAAGTCAATATACTGCTGTATAAATCGACTTTGTTTAAATTGTATGACTATGTATTTTTTTTTAATACTAAACCATGTTTCACACATGTTTTTAAATAGTAGGGGAAGTAGTGTCACCCATTGTATGGGAGGTCCACATTTTGGTATCGGATGAATTCACTTGGCACAGATGTAATATAGGTAAATCTAAGTTAATTTAGCCCGGTAGCCATCCGCCACCCCCTGGGGGGTAGGAAGGGGGGGGGCCTTGAAAGTCCCATTTTTGGGTTTTTCATGAAAAACTCATAAACGGTGACCCATAGCGAAAAACGTTCTTAGGCATAAGTAATCTAAATAAAATTATCTACATAAAAGGTTCTATACACTTTGTCGCTACGATTAATATTTAATGAGATTTTAAAGGGGGAATGTAAAATTATATGAAAATTTAAGTGGCTATTAATTCCTTTGTTTTTTAATATATTTAAAAACAAAAAATACTGCAATTATGCACTCAATGAGCTCTATTCATTGATACCCCACTCGATGGGGTGGGTCAAATTTTTTTTTTTCGCGCCCCCCTCTAGTTGTATGGGAGCCCCCCTTAAAAACAGGCAAAAATATTTTTGAAAAAATTGTATAGCCTTGGGTCAACAAGATGCTTAAATGGTGAAAATTTGAAGAATATTGCTCTAAATTTTGCTCTCTGATGGGGGTTCTATGCGGTAGTTCTTTTTTTTTCATACATGCTCTCCCTTAGCTGCATGGGGACCACCCTTAAAAGGTAACGGATTGAGCTATAGTCTTCAAATTTTCACCATTTAAGCATCTTATTGACCCAAGGCTATACAATTTTTTCAAAAATATTTTTGCCTGTTTTTAAGGGGGGCTCCCATACAACTAAAGGGGGGCGCGAAAAAAAAATTTTGAACTTAGATTTACTTATATTACATCTGTGCCAAGCGAATTCATCCGATACCAAAATGTGGACCTCATGACACTACTTCCCCTACTAAAATGCACATAATGAATAACATATTCATATTTATCGTATAAGTTCGGAATCAGTTTAGAATTTTTTCTCAAAAATGGCCCGCAAACTGGACTTTAGTCGCTACATATTGGAAGGTAAAGTGTATAGTTTAAGGTCAGATCCAAATTAAAAAGTAAAAAACATTGCAGGCCACATATATGGCCTGCAATGTCACATATATAGTAGATTGTTAACCAAGGGTTGAAAGCGACCCATTTCACCCGAGATATTTTGGCGCTCGAACGAAGTGAGAGCGCCAATAGTTCAAGGGTGAAATGGGTGCTTTCACCCGAGTTAAACACTCTACTTTTCATTTCGACTATGAGGAAAATAATTGAGAAATAAAATGAATAGTAAATGATATTCTAAGGATTCAGTAACAAAAACACGCGCTGCAGCCGCCAGCAGCTGGCGCCGCCGCGGCCCGCCCCCCGGCCGGGCTGCGCGCCCGCGGCTGGCTGCCCGCGGAGCACCCAAGCGCGGCGGGCGCGCAGCCCTGGCGTATGGAAATTAAAAAAAAATTACTTTCCACCCTAGGGTTGGAAAAGCGATTTTCAACCCGGCTATCTACTCATGAAAATCGAACTTTCCGAACAGGAGAGATGAAATAGTAGATTGTTAACCAAGGGTTGAAAGCGACCCATTTCACCCGAGATATTTTGGCGCTCGAACGAAGTGAGAGCGCCAATAGTTCAAGGGTGAAATGGGTGCTTTCACCCGAGTTAAACACTCTACTTTTCATTTCGACTATGAGGAAAATAATTGAGAAATAAAATGAATAGTAAATGATATTCTAAGGATTCAGTAATAAAAACACGCGCTGCAGCCGCCAGCAGCTGGCGCCGCCGCGGCCCGGCCGGGCTGCGCGCCCGCGGCTGGCTGCCCGCGGAGCACCCAAGCGCGGCGGGCGCGCAGCCCTGGCGTATGGAAATTAAAAAAAAAATACTTTCCACCCTAGGGTTGGAAAAGCGATTTTCAACCCGGCTATCTACTCATGAAAATCGAACTTTCCGAACAGGAGAGATGAAAAATTTCTTTATTTGTCGAGTTATAAACTTTTTAAAATGTAGAAACTGTCATATAAAAGGAGGCACAGGTCGTATTCAGCCAATGGGGCAGGCGGCTGCAAACTTTGCCACTAGGTGGCGCCACTAGAGTTTGTCACATCTCGATTGATGCACATTTAACTTTAAAAAATATTGTACGTTTAAAATACCGTCATAAATAAGATTAAGTATCTTTACTTTGTATCTTAGGCCGAGACACTGTCGGTTAATGTTTCAAAGCCATTTCAATACAAAAGGTTTTGTTTAGACAGGAGCGTGTAAGTTATATTTTCGTAAACATATACTCGTCCGTTTAACGCGATAAAATGGATCCAAATGAAAAATACGGACGTCTGACTCTGACACAGCTAAAAGCACTTTTACGGCAACGCGAGCAATCAGTAAAAGGACCGCAAAATTAAGGTGGTTGTAGTGGGAAAAATGAGGAAATTTCTGAAAAAAAAACTAATTATTAATATATAATTAAGTATGTGTTCTGTAAAATATACGTAAATTTTACAGAATATTATCAGCAAATATCAAGTTCATAGGTCTCAGCCCAAAGAGAATAATAATCACGAACTAATGTCTTGGCACAAACTCAGTGGCGCCACCTAGTGGCAAAGTTTGGCAGCCGCCAACCCCATTATTCTCTTTGGGCTGAGACCCATGAACTTGATATTTGGTAATAATGTTTATTATCACGTATATTTTACGGAACACATACTATATACTATACTAATACATTAATAATTAGATTTCTTTTTCAGAAATTTCCTCATTTTTCCCGTTACATCCACCTTAATTTTGCGGTCCTTTTACTGATTGCTCGCGTTGCCGGTAAAGTGCTTTTAGCTGTGTCAGAGTCAGACGTCCGTATTTTTCATTTGGATCCATTTTATCGCGCTAAACGGACAAGTACTATGTTTACAAAAATATAACTTACACGCTCCTGTCTAAACAAAACCTTTTGTATTTAAATGGCTTTGAAACATTAACCGACAGTGTTTCGGCCTAAGATACAAAGTTTAATACTTATTATTATTTATAACGGTATTTTAAACGTACAATATTTTTTAAAGTTAAATGTTCATCAATCGAGATGTGACAAACTCTAGTGGCGCCATCTATGCAGAGCTTTGCGCCGCCTGCCCCATTCAGCTCGTATTTCTCTGTTGAAAACGCGACGTTTTTTTATGTGTCTCGAATAATTTGCGTTTTTCGGTGGAAAAATACACTTGCGATTCTGTTAAAAAAAATAAACGTCGGGAAAACATGATGTTTTTGACGTTTTAAGGTTATGTTTATCAAATCTTAATTAAATTTTTGTCGTATTTTCCCCATTTTTGAGAAAAGCACTATATTAGCCTCGGCCGGAATGGCAATTGCAGGCTTCGTATTATAATTAAACGGACTCGCAAGCTCGTCCGTTTAAACAAATACTCAGCCTGCAATTGCTCCCTTCCCGGCCACGGCAATAATGTACTATTTCACACCACCTGCTCGATTTTGCTCAATTATATATCATACAAACCTTTCGGAAAGCAAATCATTACACGTGCCCCTTGGTTTTAGCGGGTTATAATTTCAAATTATTACCCGCCGGGTAATAATTTCATTTGAGTTCTGATAGTTCTTATTGATATGTCTTTAAAGTCTAATTTCGTGAAGTCCACACGGCGGCGAGGAGGTGGCACACCAGCTCCGTGTTTTGTTTGGAACGTAGCGTTCGAAACAAAAGACTGCGTCGGCGGCCGCCGCCTGTAGCGGGTCAAGCGCGTGATTTTAGTTCCGTTTTTTTTCTCAAAAAAATGACTAAAACTATATCTTTATTTTGAATTTTAGGTTAAAAAAAAATTTTTTTTTGCAAAAAAATCGTCATTATACTCGATTTCGACTAATTAAGGGGTAAGGATTTCAAATTTTATATTTATTTTGAGTTTTAAGAAAAAAATATATATTTTTTTTGCCAAAAATTGTCATTATACTCGTTTTCGACTAATTCAGGGATAAGGATTTCAAATTTTATATTTATTTTGAGTTTTAAGAAAAAAATATATTTTTTTGCCAAAAATCGTCATTATACTCGTTTTCGACTAATTCAGGGACAAGGATTTTTAATTTTATATTTATTTTGAGTTTTAAGCAAAAAAAAAATTTTGCGAAAAATCGTCATTATACTGGATTTCGACTAATTCAGGGACAAGGATTTCAAATTTTATATTTATTTTGAGTTTTAAGTAAAAAAAAAAAAATTGCGGAAAATCGTCATTATATTCGATTTCGACTAATTCAGGGACAAGGATTTCAAATTTCATTTTTATTTTGAGTTTTAAGTATAATTTTTTTTTTGCGAAAAATCGTCATTATACTCGATTTCGACTAATTCAGGGACAAGAATTTCAAATTTTATATTTATTTTGAGTTTTAAGAGAAAAAAAAAAAATTTTGCGAAAAATCGTCATTATACTCGTTTTCGACTAATTCAGGGATAACGATTTCAAATTTTATATTTATTTTGAGTTTTAAGTAAAAAAAAAAAAAAAAATTTGCGAAAAATCGTCATTATACTCGATTTCGACTAATTCAGGGACAAGGATATCAAATTTTATATTTATTTTGAGTTTTAAGTAAAAAAAAAAATTTTGCGAAAAATCGTCATTATACTCGATTTCGACTAATTCAGGGACAAGGATTTCAAATTTCATATTTATTTTGAGTTTTAAGTATAAAATTATTTTTTTTGCGAAAAATCGTCATTATACTCGATTTCGACTAATTCAGGGACAGGAATTTCTAATTTTATATTTATTTTGAGTTTTAAGAGAAAAAAAAATTTTTTTGCGAAAAATCGTCATTATACTCGTTTTCGACTAATTCAGGGATAACGATTTCAAATTTTATATTTATTTTGAGTTTTAAGGTAAAAAAAAATTTTTTTGCGAAAAATCGTCATTATACTCGATTTCGACTAACTCACGGATAAGGATTTTAAATTTTATATTTATTTTGAGTTTTAACGTAATAAAACATTTTTTGCGAAAAATCGTCATTATATTCGATTTCAACTAATTCAGGGATAAGGATTTCAAAATTTATATTTTTATTTATAGGTTTAAGCTAAAAAAAACTTTTTTTGCGAAAAATCGTCACTACACTACCTATACTCGATTTCGACTAATTCATGGATAAGGATTTCAAGATTTAGAATTAAGGATTACTAGATTTTAAATATTTATTTAAAATAAAATAAAAAACTTTTTTGTTAAAATAGTCATCATACTCGATTCCATATTCAATAACAAAGTATAAAATTGGCCAAAGGTGGTGAGAAAAGTAGAGTATGCCCCACGGGGATAAAACTGTTTTTGTCTTGGGCGCGCTTAAATCCCTCACTACACTCAGGACTCAGTCTTAATTCCCTCGCTTCGCTCAGGAATTAAGTCATTACTCCCTCGCTCCGCTCGGGAGTAAAATTTGGAGTCCTTCGTTACGTTCGGTATTCAATATCGCACCCGTGACATAAAACAGTGCTTTATCCCCTTGGTGTATAATCTACTATTAGACCCAGGAGGTACAATTTTTTGTGGACAAAATGGGATGTCATTATGTAAGTTGTGTAGGTAGGTATTCAGGATATTCTAAATCTACTTCTAATATGTAACCGTGGAGACTATTATCTGGGACTTTTAGAAAATTCGTTTTTTCAATTTCCTCTTCGCTCATTAATTTGAAATCGGCAAAAGGTAAATAACTGCACATTGCAAACCCGTATACATTATTACAGTCAATGTAAAATAAAAATGAATCCGGAACAGACGCATCATAGTCTGCCATATATTTATTATTAGCTTGCGCATATCTAGTTGAACAAAGGCATACACCACCACGAATTCCTTTTTGAATCATTTGAATAATTTCAAGATCATTTATGAGCTCTAATCTGACATTTGTAATAAGTAACATTGCGTCAAAACTTAAAGATGGAGCTGTCATGTAAAAAGCAGGATCTAGCTTGTAGTTTAACATAGAGGTATGCCGAAAGTTTTCAACAATATCAGCCAATAACAACACATCTGATTTAAGATAGAGGTCAGTGTACTCGCCCAATGTCTTTACATTAAATACGTTCCAAACGTGCCTAGCATGGTCATACTCGGAATTAGAAATAATGTTATCGGTTATTGAGCTGTAAAAACAATGCTGTGGTGGTAGTTTTTTCTCCTCGTAAGTATTCCAGCAAGTAATATATTCATATGGATAAACGCCTTTACTTCTAAGTAGCGCGAATTGGTTATGATCAGGAAAAAAACTTCGTAAATGAACAAAGTCTTCATTATTTAAATCAGCTGCTAGTTTTTCTAAGCTAGTTCCTAAGAACTTGAAAGAATCAACAAAACGTACAGGCACAAATTCGTCTTCATCTATGTGGAAAAACTTAGTAAAAGAAATATAATTTTCTTTATTTTTTGCTATGACCTTTAACCTACCAGGCATTTCACCTAACTCACGAATAAACAAATGACAATCATAGCCTGATAAATTATGAAAAAATACTGGGACAAACTTTGGTAAACGAAATTGAAGATTACAGAACGCATGAGAAGCGCCTCTGAAACGGCCTGTTAGATGACAATGATCTCTAACAGCGTCGCCTAAAAGCAATTTATTACATATAAAACAATATTTCGCCTCTTTAAACTGTTTTTCCTCCTCCTCTGTGAGCTTTAGTGGTGCAGGGTTATCATATATTTTTTTAATCTTTGCTACATCACTTTTTAGGTAGGAAAGAAATTTACTAACGCAATCTGGCCCACGATAAGTAACAAATTTGTTCAGAGAACTATTATAAGAACACACAATATAATATGCAAAGGCAGCTGGAACGTGTTTTTGTAATGTGGTAGTACAATTTGAATTTAATTCATCACCTGTAATATACATTCAAAATCGGCATACACCACATAAGGATTTAATTGCATTCTTTCAAAATGTTTGAATTGGATATGTGTGCCACTGTCAGGTAATACTGTGGCAACTCCCCCACAAACATGATTATTTAATTTGTCTGCGGTGTAAAAAAATACTAAACATTCTTCACAAAAAAATATTTTTCCGTTATGTTTCGTTAACTGACTTTTTAAAAGACGCTCTAAATTTTTTATTAAGCAATAATGCGATTGATCACCATTTTCCAACATCAACAAATTAACATGATGTTTACGTTTCGTCCCATTTTTGTATAATGGTCCAACAACTTCATTTTTCAAAATCACACTTCAAAAAATAAGCATGAAAATTGAGAAGTCTTACAATGCTTATAAAATATTCGTGAATAAAAGCAAGTTGGACATGTATCTAGACGATAAATTATGGCCAGACGAGATTAAATTTAGCCGCTTTATGCACTACAAATCCAGAGGTCCCAAAGTACGGAGTGGGGGGCTGGGACTAAAAAACAATACTAGTGTAAATGGCTCAGACAAACAATAGTACTAGTGCTTTTATAACATATAACTGTAAAAATATAAAGAGAAGCGTTGACTGTGTGAGATCGCTTTGTAAACAAGCGGATGTGATTGCACTTCAGGAAACCTGGTTATTGCCTCACGACAGTCACGACCTGGCCTTCCTAGGACAAATTCATAAGGACTTCAGTTACACAGGCAAATCGGCGGTGGATTTATCAGCTGGCGTTCTTCGCGGCAGGCCTTACGGCGGCGTAGCGATTCTCTGGCGTAATAGTACATTTCACAGTGTTTCCGTTATAAAGTGCAGTAGTGAGCGTATTGCTGGAATTAAAGTCGTAACCAGGGATAGGAAGGAGTTCATAGTAATTTGTGTGTATATGCCGACAGATATTCCGGATAACTTGCCAATTTTTACGCAGTGTTTGGGCGAAATTAACGCTATAATCGAAGACAACAGTGTTGAAAATGTGTATATGTTGGGCGATTATAATGCGCATCCATCGGCTCAATTTTACGAAGAATTGTTCGAATTTTGTAATGAAAGGCAATGGTTGTGTGCGGATGTGATTCGGCTAGGTACATCATCTGGAACGCATACGTTTGTGAGTGATGCGCACGGATCCCAAAGGTGGTTGGATCACTGTCTGGTAAGTACTTCTGCGTGGTACACGTTAACTAATATCGAGGTTCTATATGACGTATACTGGTCGGATCACTACCCGTTAAAAATTGAATGTAATATTGACGTAATTAGGTCTAAAGAGATACAGAAAGATGAATTATGTAATAAAGTGTTATGGGGAGTAAGGAGCCCTGAACAGATTGCTAAATACTCAGAGTTATGTAATAACTATTTAAAAGGAATGATTTTCCGCAGGAACTTCACTGCTGTGCAGATAATATGTGTCATGATACTTCACATAGAAGTGTTATTAATCAACTATACTGTGACATAATTAGCGCGCTTACGAGAGCATCTGTAGAAAGTAGTGTACATAAATCGAACAATAATAATAAAAGTATTCTAGGCTGGAATAAACATGTATCACACAGTCACAAGCAAGCTAGGTTAGATTTTTTAACTTATGTATTACATGGGAAGCCCAAAAGCGGTCCTATTTATGAAAAGATGTGCTCTAGTCGTAAAATATTTAAATCTAGGCTTAAGTTTTGTCAAAACAATCAAGAGCAGATTAAATTTGACATATTAGCAACACAACATTCGACTAAACAGTTTTGAAAGTTTTGGAAAACTACCAAAAAATTGAATTGTAAACCGAGTCTATCGGCTAGTGTAGATGGTAGTAGTGAACCCAAAGTTATTGCTAACATTTTCAGGGATTATTTTAAGTTGGAGCCCCCCTACCAACCCGTGAGGGAGGGGTTCAATGCTGAGTCCGATCTGCTGACAGACACGTCAATTGTAATCTCTGCTAAAGACGTTAGAAGAGCTATAGATAACATGAAAAGAGGTAAGTCTCCGGGGCACGACCGGCATTGAGCACTTTCAGCACGCGGGCTCCCACATTGGTAGGTTATTATCTATGCTGTTCACGCTCTGCTTGAGGCACACATATTTACCTCCTGATTTAATGAAAACTGTAGTCATTCCCCTTGTTAAGAATTCTACAGGAGAACTCGCGGATAAAAGTAATTATAGGCCAATTTCTTTGGCTACAGTCACCGCAAAGGTACTAGATAGGATTCTTGACACTTTTTTGAACCTACATGTTAAACTACAAGATGCTCAATTCGGTTTTCGTGAAGGGCTGTCTACTGAAAGCGCAATACTAGCCTTAAAACATACAGTAAGCTATTATGTAAAGAGAAATACGCCTATTTATGCCTGTTTCTTAGATATTTCCAAGGCTTTTGACACCGTGTCGTATGATATACTATGGTCAAAGTTAAAGGAGACAGGTATAAATCCGGCTGTCACAGGAATCATGTCGCACTGGTATAGCAATCAGGTAAACGTGGTAAAGTGGGCTAAAGAATTTTCAGATCCATATGTGCTAAAGTGCGGCGTGAGGCAGGGCGGGTTAACCTCGCCTAGATTGTTTAATTTATATAATATAAACGAATTAATTGAGGGGATCAGCAGCATGCATGCCGGCTGTAGAATTGATAATGTTTGTGTAAATAATATTAGTTATGCAGACGACATGGTGCTGCTGAGTCCATCAGTATCAGGGCTAAAAAGGCTAATCAGCACATGCGAGTTGTATGCACAACAGCACGGTTTGAAATATAATGCTGCTAAAAGTGAGTTCATGATTTTTAGGGGTAAAATTAAGTGTCCACCCTACTCGCCCCAAATAATGTTGAACGGAGTTCCTTTGAATCATGTGACTCATTTCAAATACCTAGGTCCTATCGTGACTGAGGACCTCAAGGACGATCTCGACATCGAGCGGGAGCGCAGGGCGCTGTCGGTCCGAGGCGGGATGCTGGCCCACAGGTTCGCGCGTTGTAGTGCTCAAGTGAAGCTGACTTTGTTTAAAGCTTACTGCCAGAGTTTCTATACGTGCGGCCTGTGGACTAGCTTCAGGCTGAAGACCTATAATGCCCTGCGAATCCAGTATAATAACATTTTCAGGATGCTGTTTGGGCTCCCTCGATTCTGCAGCGCCTCGGGGATGTTTGCCGATGCTAGGACAGGACTTTTATGCCATAGTGCGGAAGAAGACGGCGTCTGTGGTGTTGCCGATGAGGGGGAGCACAAATAGCATCCTGAAAATGATAGCAGAGAGGTGGGATTCCGACATTATCGGCCGATACACCGATCTGCATGTCGTAAGACCTTAAAATAAGTAATTAAAATTAGTTTACTAACGTAGTTATTAGGTATTTGTGTTTTAATACTAACAATTCTATGGATCACAGAAATCTGAGAATAAATGATTTTTTTTATTTTTTTATTTATTTATTTATTTTTTATTATTTATTTTTTTTTTTTTTTATTTTTTTTTTTTTCTTAATCCATACACATTAACTCTTATTTTTTGGTTATTTTTCTCAAATATTTTGATATCAGAGAGACCAACAGGAAACGTCATGTTTTTTTGTGATGAGAATATTTTCGAAATGCGGATAAGAGGATGTTCGATCTTGGTTTTTTTGTGCAGGAAATAGCGCAGCAACTATACACCATAAAAAACAGAAATCGTCATTGTTTCTAATATTTATACAAGCTCTTCGGTGTTTTATCATTTTTGGTAATTCTATAAATCTAGATGCTCTGAGAGGATTATATTTGTTTATGTTTACCTCTAGATATAGATTTCGTAGAAAACACCAGCCACTGTCCCGTTCTTGGAATTCATCAATTTTTGTGCTCAATGTACTCAAAAGGGTTGAAAATATTACTTTAAACTCGTAACTTTGATGTAAAATGATATTTTGCGTGGCAAATGATTTAATTTCACATGTTTCATTTTTCGGTAAACAAAATTCAGCAAACAGTTCAAAGTTAAGTTTTATAGATCCAAAAGCAGCCCTTCTCGCTTCGAGAATATGTTGGACATGCCTGCGGAGAGCGCACAAAAACTTAGATGGTGTTTCATGGAGGCTACTCTCAGGGCCTCGCACTCTGTATGATGCTATCCTGCTACGGAAAGCACTGCTTATTTTTTCAATATCCTGAGTTAACTGAATGGAATTATTATTCTTATGCAAGTTAGTGCGTAAGTGAGCAGAAAAGGCTTTACTTGGAACACTTATGTCACACACTGAACAAAATATCGAGCTATGACGCATTTTACCGATTAACACTGAAATGGACTGGGTTTAGCTAAAATGTAATTAAAACCATGTTAGGATTATTGACTTTTTTTATCTGGGAAGAACGTTCCCTACTTAAAAGGTTTGTTTTAACGGGTCTAACGCGATATTTATGTATTTATGTTTTATTATGTGGCGCGACCACGGCCGGTGAAACCCGTGTCGAAACGTCGGTAAAAGAGGTAAATACATAAATATCGCGTTAGACCCGTTAAAACAAACCTTTTAAGTATGTTTACAAAGCGCGAGAGTTTAAAGTGTTATAGAACGTTCCCTCCTCTGAAAAGTCGTCCTTACATAGTTTTAGAATCTTATTTATTTATTTATCCGTTTACTATATTTGAATTGGATTCCACGCGATACTTAAAACTAACCAATGCTTTCTCCCATCGATCCTGAGATGGAACGCTTTCAATATCTACGACGTTATACAGTTTAAGATCAATAAAAAGATCACCTGGTAATGAAGCTGTGCGACGTACGTAGCCGCCGGGAACGCGACGTGTTAGCACTGACGGCAGAGAGGATGCACGACGCTGCGCTTCAACATCTTCAATGCCCCAGTTCGATAACCAGCCCGGTTGACGTTCAGGTGACGCTGGACGAGCACTTTGTTTCTTTGCTGATTTCTGCGACTGGACTTTTGAACTGGAATGTTAAAAAAACTTATTTAGCTTTCATAGTTAAAAATAATAAAGACAAAGTCGGGTTGATAGTTAATTTTTAGTTTAATTTATATAGTACATAAATATTTAAACACCATATGGATCAAGTATAGATAAAGATATTGAAAAAACTAATTACCTTTTAGTTTCAAATCCTTCAAAGTCGCTGTCGATCTGCGGCGTAGCGGATTATTAAAATCCAGCAGCGTTGTTTGACGTGCACTTTGTTTTTTCTCAGCTTTTTTTGGTTTGGTCTTCTTGCTGTAATTTGAAAAGTTTAAATTACTTTCAGCTTTTTTAGATAATCAGTAAAAACAAAAAAAAACTGAATAAAATTAACTGATATAACTTTTTCATTTCATACTTAAAATAAATAAAATATAAATTAGGTACAATACCTTTTAGCAGCTTGTTCTTCCACAAATTCGTTATCACTGTCCACCAGCCAGCCTGCGTCGCGTTTCAGAAGGTTAGAAGAGCTTTTATTTGTTTTCTTTTGAATCCTGTAATAAATAATGATTATCCATTAGCGCAATCTAATAAATTAATACGAATTAAATAAAAACTAAAGATTAAATGAAATACATACTTTAAAGGTTTAGATTCATCCTCGGACCGAATCGCGTTGTACTCAATGTCAGACCTGAAAATAAAAAGTTAAATAAATCAAAATTCATCAGTGTTCTGTTTCATGGGTCATTTTCTATACTCGATTTTTTTTGTGTCCGAGCTGAAAATCGTATGGTAGCATGAGATAATACGTACCATTTATTTTTTTTCATAAAGAATACATGTTTCCACGTTGAGGTCCACTCAAATTCACGGACTAATTTGTTTTTAAAATACATTAAAAAATACCTAAACGCTCAAATTAAGACTCCGTGCCCTGTCCGGCATCGAGTTTTGAATCAATCAAAAATTCCTATCAAAAACTGTACATTAGAATCACTGATTTCGTGTCAAAAACTTTAACTCGATTATATTTACTATCACTGAGCACAGACACTATTCACTTCACTGTGGTGAATAACTTGTAATTGATGTTTAAAAATCGTCCGAGCGCGAGAGTTAAATTTTGTCGGCAAAATTCAAAGGTCCCTGGCAGCCATCGTTTACATTTGATCAGCTTCGCGTCCTGCTTCACATGTACTCCCAAATGTCAGCTATTATATATAAAAAATGTATATATAGCAAACCGCATTAAGTTCGAGTAAACCACCTAAGTACATCGGTTTCTGGGTGGGCGACAATTTTTTTGCTTTTGCTTGCAATTTCGGTGGCCCTTAGAAATTCAAATTTTACATAAGTAATAATTAACATATGTATGCATTATAAAGCACTTTGGTGTCTCTATATAAACGATAACTTAAAATATTATTAACATGCGATTTGAATTTTTTATGATTTTTTTATATAGATTTCCAATTCCCGTGTCCTAATTCCCATAGCTTGTTTACCCAAAACAGCTGATTTTGGGACACGGGAATTGGGAAGGGTGACTTATTTTGTTAATAAACCTCATTTAATAACAATATTTATGGATGAAATGCATAAATAAATATAATTTGTACTAAGTATATCGATTAGAGTTATAGCTTATGCGTTTATTTAAAGAAAACAGGCCAACTGCTACAATTACACTTAGCTTCTTAAATATTTGAAAAGAGTGACCCATGATTGGTAAAATTAGGCTAAATAACTTCGATACAACTGAACTTTATAATTCTTGATAAATTAGATGGTAAATAATAATTTTAATACAATTTTTTCTAAGAAAAGGCAATTCCCATGGACAGATAAATTCCCGTGCCCAGGTCAAATTTTCAAATTGTAATAACTTCCGTAATTTTATAAGTATAAGTACCCCGTAAGAAAATTTGTGTTTATTAATTTTTTTATCAAATTATCAGCATAGAATTTTCTATGTATTATTGGTATTTCTAAATTCCATGGGAATTAGACAAAAATGCCCGTTTGGTGAAATTCACTAATTTTGAGTTGAGTAATTATTGTTTGTAAGTTAAGGATTTAATCTACCACAATGATTGTCCGTCTATTATGAATAATAGACGGACAATCATTGTGGTAGATTAAATCCTTAACTTACAAACAATAATTACTCAACTCAAAATTTAATATTAAACCTAAATAAAATATAATCAAACATACGAACATTATTGTAAGGTGAATTTCTCCGAGGGTTTAAAACGTACACTGCAACACTTGCACTCACTAAAAATATTACAAGAAATGAATAAGACTATGGTTTTATCCACGCAGCAATACTGATGTAAGTCATGAGTTAACAACCTAAAACAAATAATATTGCATATAAACTAACACAATTCCATACTATACTTTGTATATTAAAAAGGTTGAAGCTCGCTGTAAGTCAATATTCGACTCAGCTAATTACTTGAAAAATAAAGGCATCATGTTTAAAACTAAATCGGAAACAAGATACGACAAAGTGCCGCCGCTTATCAAATGATACCGCCGTTGGCGTAAAGCTGCAATCAGAGTGCAAGCTATAATCCATGTAGAACTAATGTACTTAGCAACTATTATTTAAGCAACCATGTTTATTATGTTAAAATTAGTATTGGAAACTATAGGTCTATATGTTATAAAATAAGTTGTAGCAAAAACTTTGTAAGACTGTTTGTTACATAATAAATTTAATAATAAAAAAAAAAAAAAAATATTTCCTATGGTTGTTACGGCTCTTATGCATGATGAGACAGTAATTTTCCAGTTACTTTAGCTCAAATTCACTTATGACATTTACTACTCAGCATGCATGCTACCTACATAACATGATGCAATTAATAAATGAGCGACAGGTTTGAACCTGAATCAAAATATGCTGTTTTAGGTATGTACTGACTGAGCCACGTGTGAAGTTATCATATGACATTATTGCGAATTTTGCTGAGTTATGATTAGTAAACGTTTATAAGCGCTAAATTATACGTAAATTCACCATTCATTCTGTTACTCCTTACACAAGTAATAACGCTGCTTTTGAATATAAAATAGTTGACGCCGTCATTGACAACCTGGTAAGTTATTTTTACTGACTTCCATAAGGAAGGACGTACTCAATTCGATCCGTGTATATATGTTTGTTCCAGCCTCACTTCGTCAAATGTTGACCGATTTTGATGATTCTTTTATTGGTGGTTGGAGCATATGTCAGGGGTGGTCCCATATAAATTTGGTCAAGATCTGATCGTGGAAACCATGAGAAATCAGCGAAATTCATCAAATATACGCACACAAAGGCACTTGCACCCACACACACACACGTATAGCGATAGCACTAAATGATCAAATGAATGTAAAATTGAGGCCGTGTGAATGAATTCGAGGAGAGCGAATGAGTAGCTGATGGAAAAAGAGAGAGAGAGAATGATTAGTCAGTTATACGTGACGTGCTAGTAGGAAAGAGACAGGAATAAAATAAGAATGAGTAACAGCTACGATTGATTGAATTGAACACAATAGGTACGAGGTGTATTGGTGTAATTTATTTTGAAATTGCTTAAATATTCGTAATAATTTAAATAAAAACATACGGAAATAAACCCCGGGTGCGCTTTAAAGCAATTCGCAGCGAATATCGGAACGCATTTCTATAACCTGAACTAACTTCTGTCAATCTCATAACATGAATAATGTATCTGCCAAAATATCGGGAAATATACCTATCAGACAGCATTTCCATCCAGCTTTCTTTCTACATTCCGTCGGTCCAATCACAGACACCCGAACAAACGCGACCCTCAAGCTGTGGAAAGAATCAGCAACCCCTCCTGAAGACTCTGTACAACCAGCACTGAGCCTACCTCTTGGACACGACCTGCCCTGGGCAACATGGAAGTCCCTCAATGCGTACCGGAGTTGGTCGTAGTAAAGACAACCTGTGCAAGTGGGGTTTCATCGGGGCATCTTCTAACCGCTGCGTGTGTGGTGCCATCACACAATAATCTCTGGCGCACATTACCAACTGCCGGGCTTGCCCATCCTCCTGCTCCCAAGAAGACCTGGTTAAAGCCAACCAAAGGGCAATAGACGTTGCTGGCGTTTGGGCCAGCACAATCTAGCCATCGACTCGATAAGAAGAAGAAGCATTTCAATGTCGCAAACAAATACAAAAACTTCAAAAGTGGTTTATAGCTATCCTATGAAAGTGATAAGAAAAAGATATGGTTTTGATGGAAAACCGATTCCAATTACCTCATTGTTGTGTTGATCATCGTGTACCTACTTCATATAGTTGACGAAATATAAGCTGCACCGATTCCTCGAACAACTTGTATGGCGAATCGGTGCAGCTTATATTTCGTCAACCATACAAGAATATGTACCTAATACTGTAAGTATCACAACAAAAAACATTTACAAATATGAACATATAAAAGCAAGCATTGATTGTAATAAACATAGTATAGATAGTAAAGTGAGTGTGAGTGTTTTGTGTGCTGTGTTTAAATGTGCAAAGTAAATTATAAATTCAACAATATTCCTTTGCTATTCCGCTGAAAGTGTGTGTAGGTCTATCAGTGATTAAATGAGATGCACCAACTTGCCTATTTTATCATAGAATTCGGCAAAGTAACGCCTGATTCAATCAATTATTTTAAGTAAATTATAATTATTACTTGCGTGTTTTATTGTTTACTACCTATAAGGTTTACTCAGACTAGAGTTGGATACTCCAATAATAATTAAATCAGCTATGCTATATATAGCTATGATAACTTTACTTTTAAATAATTGTTAGAAGCTAGTCTTATTAAAAGTGTAACAGCAAGTATAGTTCGGACACAACTTTGAGGCTAAATTCTGTCAAACGAATGCAAGCATTGTTATGATTAGTATCCTAGTTTAAATACATCATAGAATCTTGTCATAAACTTAATAGTGCATTTTATTTCACTTAAGCGTCTGCTACCGGTGACTGGGTTCCCCAGTCGGATAACAAAATAATGTTTTTTTTGCCGGGAGAGGACACCAAACACAAAACTAAATTTGTTTTAATAGGAAATAAGGAATTTCAAAGAAAAAATCTGTTTTATCAATATATTAGTATTTGTTGGTAAAGTATATGTAATAATAACCATTATCACCAAATATCAAGTTTATTGGTCAATGGGAAATCAATAAAATCTTAGGAACAATATTTTGTATAAAAAAAGTTGACTGATGGTGTCTCATTGCTTTGTTTTTCAATATATTTGAAAACCATAAATTGTGTATTTAACTATTTATCTGCTCAATGAGCTCGAAACAACAATACCCCACTCGATGGGGTAGGTGAAAAAAAACTGTTCACACCCCCTTTAGCTGCATGACTAGGTCAACTTTGTAGATGCTTATACTAGATGCAACTTTAGCTCCAACTGTTCGGCTGTATGACAGACGACGGACGGACGGACGCCTGAGTTTCAGCAATAGGGGTCCATCCCCTTCGGGGACCCTTCAGGTACGGAATCCTAAAAATCGCGGGTTTTATATCTGATAACAAAATAAAGCCCGTGATAGACGAGCGAGTAGGTAAGTACGCGAACTTAAGTGAGTAGTGATACTAGAGTTTGGCTACTTTAACTCTACCAAGCAAATGAACTGTCAAACAAATATTTGTTTTTTGGTTTGGCAACACTACCTCACACGTCACATTTCCGTGACATTTCCATAGAAATATGACGTATAATGCACAGTGTTGCCAAATTATATTTGTTTGACAGTTCATCTGCTAGGTAGAGTTAACGTAGCCAGACTCTAGACAGGGTGATGTATAAGGAAATTCACGAAATTTGATCGGAATCGACATCAAGACAGACGTAGATAAGAGTTATAACGTATGACTTTATAGCTCGTACATCTGTTTCCATGTCCATTCCGAGCAAACATCGTGAATTTCCGTCTATCGTTCACTCAAGTGCGCGTACTTACTCGCCCGTTTGTCAAGGGTCGCGGGCTAAAGAATGAATAGGTAGACAAAAGTGACATTTCAAGCGAGGTTGCTATTTTATTACGCCTGTAACCGTCGCTTTTGACTAACACCGCATACAATTTGTTTTGTGTTTGTTTCGTCACTGTGCTGTGATTTCACCAAATGGTCACCACGGAAGACCAGCGCTGGCTCTGCCAGCATACCGCAGAGTTCTGACCATTTCGTGACAAAATTCGGTTTGTAATGTCCTGTTTCGGTTTGTAAAGTGTTTTGTCACGAATAAATGTTTCTTTTCTTTCTTTTTTCTTTCTCAATCACAAGCGGTTCAGTGCAACCCACCTTATGGACATGGCCATCATGGCCCATTACAGACATTTGTGCCGTTGTGTGGATCGTAACGTGTAATCGTCTGTTACAAGAGGGGCTTATAATTATAATCGCTTATACGTCAATCGCTCAAGAATGCTATATATGTCCAACATATAGCGATCACCTTAGCCCCTCTGATCCATACCAGTGGACCACGATGATTTTGCCATCACATGTGAATCGGGCTAGTGACTGTCTATCTTTGTTTGTGAGCGAGCGTAATCGGTATACGGGCGGTACATATTCCGACCACATAATTAACCCTGATGGTGCGGAAAAGGACGCAACTATGAGGTGGAATGAGATAAAAGCATGTACTTCTCCCCTTAACGCATAACTGCGTCCTTGTCCTTGTCCTTGCCCTGCGCCACCACGCGAGTCGTTGCCGCGAACTTAAGAGGGTGATAGACGGGCTAGTTTTGAAATCGAACTTTGCTCGGATCGATACTCATACTAAAGAGTTATTGATAAGATTGTTAAATACCGTCATAAAGTTAAGTTTTATACGTACGTACGATTTTATAGCTCGTACTAGGGAATGCAAACCGGTTAACCGGTTAACCGAAAAACCGGTTAACCGGAACTTTTTGAGCTCGGTTAAAAACCGGTTTTTTACACCACTAACCGGTTTTTAACCGAAATTGTATTTAGTATAAAAAACAACTTCATGGGGAGATTAGAGCGTTCTTTCACCTCCAAATCACGTTATTTAAGGATGGTAGCCATGGTAGGATGTACGTTTAAAGAAGTTAGTTTCTTTTTCTTACGACTGGATAGAGCACATGAATATCATATGTTAAAATGTTGTTAGTTTCCCATATCCCCACTTAATTTGAGTCTGCCGCGTCAAAAGCGCAGAAAGGGTTTATGGCCGGGTAAGCCCTATTGTTTTACTTGGATAGTTTTGCTACCTGCTACTACCCTGTAGTAACGTATTTAATCAGTCTTATTATTTAAGGGCACAGCCTGGAGTTTTTGTCAGGCTTTTGAGAAATATGTTATTTTTAATTATGTTGATTATTTATAGTATAGTAATCATTATTACTTTTTATATAACAATTTGTAAAGAGATTTCTTCTCAAATGGCGGATGGGAAATTTGATTTTAGAAGGCCAATAAGATGATCAAACATTCTTAAATCTAGCTTTAACACTTACCAATTTTTTGATGACATGTGAATAACTTGTTCAACTTATAACCGTTATGCATGGCCCGAAATTGATCAAACATTGCCCTTTTTATACTAGAATGTTTCATAATTTTATTTGTCACTTGTCGATTTCTTTTGAAGTTTATAAAGATGATGATAAAAACCAAATTAGATTTATTTATTAGCTTACTTATACCTATTCACATCACAAGAAATATGCCCGGATCACCAATAGAACCCAGAAATAATAAATTTATAGTCCGATACTTCGATTTAAGGTAGTTTGTAAAAAACCGGTAAAAAACCGGTTAACCGGTTTTTGTCCAGTCAAAACGGTTAATAACCGGTTTTTGATTTACACCGGTTTTTGCATTCCCTAGCTCGTACGTGTGTCTACATGCCGATACAAGCAAAGTTCATGAACTTTAAAACCGTAACTCTGTAGTCTCTGTACCCGAATAACCCGAAGGGTCCAAGCGGAACCCTAATATTGTTATCACTCACGCGTCCGTCCATGCGTTGTCTGTCACAAAATTTGTTGCGATGATTTTTTTTTGACTTCCCATTAACCTATGAACTTGAAATTTGGCGAAAATGTTCATTATTACATATTGTTAACAACAAATATTAATATATTAATCATTCAAATTTGTTCTTTCAAATTACCTTATTATTCTTATTAAAATAAACTTAATTTTGCGATTGGTTCGGAACCCTAAATGTGCGGAGGCCGACACGCACTTGGTCGGTTTTTTAACTTGCACGTCTATCACACACTTAAGTTCACGTAGGGGACGTCCGGGAGAGGTGAACCCCATTTAAATTAAAAGTGTCTAAAATAGAAAGAAATATAAATATTCATTGGAAAAATACACATTTAAATACAAGTTTTGGGTTCTGTAGCTCTAGTATAAGTTTATTCGAAACATTAACGAATTCGAACGCGTTTGCGTTTTGTCTCAAAATATATGAATGTGGTATGAAAACGTGAACAGCGCCTCTGGTGGTCACTAGTGGAAACTAAAACAGCGAGTATAACATTTGTTGCTAACCGATGAACGCACGTATTTCAAACGCGGTGAGAGCGTTTTCATACATTTTGAGTTTGAGACAAAACTAAATTAGTTAATATTTCGAAAAAAGTTATACAGCTATACTGAGCTAGGATTCCCTGTGTTACAGGGTTCAGAACAAAATTTTACATATTCGTCATAGCATCGTCAAATTGCGCGTAGGGGGAACTATAGGGCAATTGTGACAATACTTTAATATGTTCGTTAAGCGGATGCGTCCGCTAGCGAAAATCTCAATTTTTTAATCAAAGTGAAAATTTAAAAATTCAAAACCACAGGTGGGATTTGAACCCACGACCTCTGGAATGAAAAATAAACATTATCACCAAATACCAAGTTCATAGGTCTCAGCCCAAAGAGAATAATAATCACGAACGAATGTCTTGGGACAAACTCTAGTGGCGCCACCTAGTGGCAAAGTATGGCAGCCAACAACCCAATTGAGTTAAGATGTATCTATTTTTTTTTAACCCGTCCTCTGCTGGCAAAAAACAAATATACCTATGCATGATTGTGTACGAGTATATTCATGTTCGTACACTACTTAAAATAAAAATAAAACAAGTCTTTTAGTGCCATTCCAAGCTGCGCATTTTAACGAATAATAATTTATATAGCTCGCAGACTGCATACCGCGTGCGGTATATGGTTAAGCAATGTGGGCAGCGGTCAGTACCTACTTGGATGGGTGACCGCTTTGTGTGATTACTAAATGAGCTCGCTCCTGTGCTTTGAGAAGGCACGTTAAGCCGTTGATGCCGGCTGTCGTCTATGGCAGCAGTCGTTACTTAAGCTAAGTTGGAGGCCTTCGGGCGGTTTGAGAACTTGTAACAGTCAATTTGCCCACTCGACAAAGCCTAAGCCCAATAAGGTTTAGTTTCCCCTCGGATTGGAAGGTCAGATGGCAGTCGTTTTCGTAAAACTAGTGCCTACGCCAAATCTTCGGATTAGGCAGTGGACCACAGGTATTCTTCAGGATGCAACTGTACTGATACTAAACTAAAAATATTAAAATAAAAAACTTTTCAAATAAAAAGGCACTCAAAAGTGATAAATAACAGAATTACAGACTTCATCCAGATCTCAAATATATGGGTGACTATTTAATCAGTTTTATTCCATTTAATTTAAAATTATGTATTTAGTTTATTATGATATGTTCAGGTCCAATTTAAACCTAAATAAACTGAGGATTTTACTTATCTAAACTACCTATTCACAGTAATTAATTTTTTTTAAGTAACACACTTAAAACTACTGATTAATCTACCTACCTACATCGGTATTAATAATTCCAATGTGACAATTCTTGACAAACAAAACCTGTTCCCTGTTAATTTATATTAAATATTTTTATGTCACACCTGGCCATAAAGCGGCCATTATCGCACCCTCCGCGCGCGAAAAAACCCACTTCCTGGCCAGGGGGTGACATAAAATTTTGTACTTAACACGGGCGGCAATAAAGAAAGCCTCAGATCGCATATTTATCGCCCTTGCCTTCGGCTCGGGCGTCAAATACCTGCGATCTGAGACATTCTTTGTTTTACCGCCCTTGTGTAAGATTAATTAATGAGTTTATTTTTATTAAAGGTAAGATTACTCCTTTATTTCTCAATCCAATTATTTGGATTGAGAAATAAAAGAGTAGTGTGATTGAAATTTATAACTGTTAAAACGAGGGTATAAGAACACTGGCATGGCGGTTGACAGGACAGTCGTTTGGGAGCATTGGTTGTGATCAGATGTCTAGAAGTAAAAGTGTGAGAGATTGTGAGGTGGATCTACTAAAGTGTTTGGAGGAAATAAATAGCTATTGCCACGTGAGAAGGAGTTTTATTACAGATCAGAAGTGGTAAGTACCTGCAATTTTTATATATAAAAGTAATAACTTCCAGAAAGGATTTAATTTCGTATTCCGCAAACATACATACACAGCATGTTACCATTTGCCTTTAATCTTTTGCCGCATAACAAAGAAAAGTATTCGTTTAAAATGTAACCACTGACCAACGATGTAACGGTAATGTAATAATGTCTTCAATAATATCTGCCAAGTATGGCATCAAGTACCTTTGCGGTAACGGATTACATAAAACACGTGGTCGTTTTAAATTCGGATGTGTGGAACATTTGCATTTAAATATGCAACACACACACTGCCAAACCTATTAAATTGATTATGTTAATTACTGGTATTGTTCATTTGGCATAAAAATATTATTTAAATATCCGTAATACTAGTCATAGCTACCCTCAACTCCCTTAAGTACGTACAATACTTACTTAAATCATTTCTTAGAATTACGATTAATAACGGGATGTTTACCACGTATGTTTGTATCGTAACTCTAAGGTAAATGACCACGTGAGCCTAAAATCTTATAAAATCATGTCTTAATGCATACTTTATCTGGTGGCACTATGAAAATATTGTTCTAATCGTACGAGCTATGCCTACTGTTTTATTTATAGTATATAGATATATTTAACATAATTTTGCATAATTAGTTAAATAAAAACAAACAAATAAAATAAATAAATAAAAATAAATAAATAAAAATAAATAAATAAAATAAATAAATAAATAAAAAAAATAAAAAAAAATAATATAAAAAAATAATATAAATAAATAATATAAAAAAAAAAAAAAAATAATAATAATAATAATAATAAAAATAAATAATATAAAAAAATAAAAAAAAAAATAAAAAAAAAATAATAATAATAAAAAAAAGGGGGACACCTACATTCCTTCTGTTTATTTTCGAGTTCCATGTAATGGAGCCTGACGGGAGGGCATCCAGGCGGCGCCTAGAAACCCCAGAGCGCGCTGCCGATGATGTCAGAGGTCGTCGTAGCCGAAGTCACAGTCGGCGCCAGTCGTCGACACACAGCAGCCGTAACAGTCGAAGCCGGAGCAGACGAAGCAGGGGCAGACGAAGTCGCAGCGGACGAAGCTTCAGCCGGCTTTTTGATCCAGTCTCCATTCGGCAAGAACGTCTGGACGAACGAGAGAAACAACTAGAACGTGAGCGCCGACGTCTCCGAGCTCTCGAACGTCAGCTGGACGAAGAAAATGTACGTTTAAGACGTACTGCAAGTAAGCAACTTAATGATTCACCTTGTAATGACCGACGGGGTGCGTCCGGGGATGTTGAGGCGCGATGCTCACGACGTCGTGATCGTAGTCCAAGGGACGTTGAAACCCGTTCAAAGAAAAGATACCGTGAGCAATCGCCGGAACATCCCCGAAAGCGCCACCGCACGACGCCGCCGACCAACAAATCCAATAATACTGTTTTTTCTGCTAATGAGGTAGCTGATTTGCTCAACTCTCTTAAAAATACTCAGTCACAGCCATCAACGTCGACGACACCCTTTCATACTAGTGGTCACCACAAAAATATTTTACCTGAATTTGATCCCTCTTCTAAAAACCACCGTATAGATACATGGTTAAAGAAAGTGAATGAGTGCGCCACCGTTTATGGCTGGGACGACAGAACCGTGATCCATTTCGCTATGCAGAAACTCCAGGGTTTGGCAAAAACCTGGTATGAAAGTTTGCCGAGTATACTTTATAGTTGGACTGAGTGGCAAGAAAAATTGACGAACGCATTTCCTCATGAACAATGTTATGGCCAAACTCTGGAGGATATGCTGAAGCGCAAGAGTAGGTATAACGAGCCCATAGAAATTTATTATTATGAAAAATTAGCTTTATTAAATCAATGCGACATATACGGTAAGCGAGCTACTGAGTGTATTATACATGGATTAAGTGATAAAACTACCCGATCAAGCGCCCGAGCATTGCGTTGTTCAAACCCTGACCAACTTTTGCAGTTCCTCTTAAGTAACAAAGATAATAATACCCAACCACAGAGTTCTGACAGGCAAGGTTATAGGAATAAGCTAGGCCCGGATTTTAGTCAACGTAACTTTGTCAATAAAGGGGTAGGTAACGCCAGTACAAACAATCAGAGCAGTCATATATTTTGCTTCAATTGTAAAGAAAAAGGCCATCCTTACACAAAATGTCCGAAGCCGCTTCTCAAGTGCACGCGTTGTCAAAGAGTTGGTCATATGGTAGATAATTGTACGTTTAAATGGGATAACAAGGTTAGCAAAGCGGACACTGTGAAAAATACCATGTGCATAACAAATTCAAAACCAAGTTCCAAATTTTATAAAGATGCTAAAGTTAATGGTAACACAGTGAAAGCTTTTGTTGACTTTGGAAGCGAAGTAACCTTGTTGAGACAATCCGACGCAACAAAACTGAACCTGAATAGGGAAGCATTTTCAACAACTCTCAAAGGTTTTGGCAATAAAATGATTCAGTCTTTAGGAAGCATTAATGTGGACCTAGTACTTGACGATGTTGCCTCTAATGTCCTATGTCACATAGTTGAAGACAAATATTTAGAAGTGCCGCTCCTTGTAGGACAGTCTTTCACCGAACTGCCAAATGTGGTTGTAATTAAAAGCGCGGATAAACTAAGTTTTCTGAACATTAATAGGGAAATGCCGTTCTCTGAGACTTCGACGCAAAACAATGAAATGGTTAAGCTAATTACTACCTCTGATATTAAAGCCCTTGGACCAATTTCTGTTCGAGCCACTGTAGAGTCATGTGACGAAGGCCATGTGCTTTTAAATGACAAAATTGTTGGAAAACCAAAACAACAGTTTACCGTTGTTGGTGGTGTTTACAAAGTTAAAAAGGGGATCATATACGTCACGGTTATCCCAGAGTCAGATTTTTGCTATTTGAGAGAAGGGATTATTATTAGTCGGGGAGTAAAAATCCAAGTAGTGAACCGAATTTCAACAGAGCATATTCCAGTAAGCTTTAACAAAATAGATGAAAACAAAGTTCAAGTAGGTGATACAGTGGACGACACACATAAACTTCAGTTACTAGAATTGCTGAATAGATATCCACATTGTTTTGCGTCAACGTTGCAAGAATTAGGTTGTACAGACAAAGCCGAAATGACAATTGAGGTGAATACTAGTCGACCTGTAGTATATCGGCCTTACCGCCTATCACACAAAGAGCGAGAAAATGTTCGAGAGATGATTAATGAGATGTTAGAGGCTGGGGTCATACGCGAGTCAGTGTCAGAGTATGCTAGCCCGATAATTCTAGTCCGCAAAAGTGATGGAAAATTTAGAATGTGCGTTGATTACAGAATGTTAAATGCTATAACTATAAAAGAAAGATATCCAATGCCAAACATCGAAGATGAGATAGCACGGTTATCAGGCCAGGCATACTTTGTCACGCTCGACTTGGCCTCAGGATATTATCAGGTCCCGATTTCAGAAAAATCGAGACCTCTTACGTCGTTCGTCACGCCGGACGGACAGTACGAATTTAATCGTATGCCGTTCGGCCTGGCGAACGCCCCCGCGATTTTTCAGCGGATGATGAATAAGGTTTTAGGGTCAGCTCGTTTTACCGATGCGACGGCATACATTGATGATGTGCTAATTTACGGAAAGGATATCGAACAATGTTTGAGTAGGTTGGAGAAAATTTTGAGGTTACTGGAAGAGGCTAAATTGACATTAAACTTGGCTAAATGTAAGTTCCTTTGCAACCGAATAGATTACTTAGGATATGAAATTAGTGCTGAGGGTGTGCGACCTGGCCCTAAGAAAATCCAATGTGTTTTGGACTTTCCTCGACCTACAGATCAGCATTCTGTGCGTCAATTTCTTGGACTAGTAGGGTATTTCCGAAAGTTTGTCAGGAATTTTGCATCGCTAGCCCATCCTCTTACAAAATTACTTGCAAAAGATGTGTCATGGGAATGGACTAGTCATCAGGAGGAAGCGTTTATGGTTCTAAAACAGAAGTTGGTGGACAGACCTGTTCTTGCGATTTATGACCCAACAGCTGAGACGGAGCTCCACACCGACGCCAGCAAATATGGCGTGGGTGGAGTGCTCTTGCAGAAGTCTTTAGATAATAACGTGTTTCGGCCCATCGCGTTCTATAGCAGAAAAACGTCTCCCGAAGAGAAACAGTTTCACGCGTATGAACTTGAAACGTTAGCAGTAGTATGCTCTTTAAAAAAATTTAGAGTATATTTACTTGGTCAGACATTTAAGGTTGTGACAGACTGCAGTGCCCTCCGATCCACATTCACGAAACGTGACATTATTCCACGAGTGGCACGTTGGTGGCTCCTTTTGCAGGAATTTCAATGTAATGTTGAATACCGATCAGGCGCAAGAATGGCTCATGTAGATGCCCTGTCTCGTAACGCTATTGAGGATCCAGAGACTTCAAATATGCTAGATAAATATCCATCTATAATGTCAATAAGTAGTGAAGACTGGCTGCAGACTCTTCAGCTTGGCGATTCAGAACTGAACAGAACTAGAGCCATTCTTACCTCTGATCTCGACGCTGATAAACTTAAATATATAAAAGACAACTTTTTGATTAAAGATAACCAACTGTATAGGTATCTAGATAATGATAGGGCAACGATTAGATGGGTCGTACCAAAGGGAGCAAGGTGGCAACTTTGTAAAATGAACCATGACGAGATTGGCCACTTAGGATATGAAAAGACGCTGGAACGAATTAAGAAGTCTTATTGGTTCCCAAAAATGTCAAGGTTTATAAAAAAATACGTTAGTGCATGCATTGAATGCGCTTACTCTAAGAAATCTAAACACACTAATGAAGGCCACCTACATATGATCGAAAAGAAACCAATTCCATTCCACACTTTACATATAGACCACCTTGGGCCCTTTGTACGATCGAAACGTGGAAATACTTACCTCCTAGTTATTGTAGACGGTTTCACGAAATTTGTTTTTGCTAAACCAGTCCGAAATACTAAAACTATGAGTGCTATTAAGGTATTAGAAGATATCTTTAACACGTTCAGGAACCCTGATCGAATTATTAGCGATAGAGGTTCATGTTTTACATCGCACGAATTTAAACGATTTTGCGAAAATAAGGGAATAAAGCACGTATTGAATTCGGTAGCAAGCCCACGTTCTAATGGACAAGTGGAAAGGTACAACCGCACCATCCTTGACTCATTAACAGCACAAAATCTTAATAATGATGAAAGGGATTGGGATGATGCGGTTGGAAAGGTCCAATGGGGACTGAATAATACTTGCCAAAAGACAACGGGACGGACGCCTGCCGAAATCATGTTCGGTACCCCAATGAATTCAGAAATAAACCCAAATCTAAATGTGGTACGACAGGAAACTCGCGAAACAATTGATTTAACAGACATACGAGAGCAAGTTAAAGGAAAGATTGACGAAGAGCAAGAAAAGCAGAAACAGAGACATGATATTGGCAAGCGTCCGGCTCGTCTATATGTAGAGGGTGACTTAGTTAAGATTACGAAAACTAGCTTTAAAAATGACGGTAAAAGTAAGAAATTACTTCCTTCATACGTAGGACCTTACAAAATCGTGAGCGTGTTAGGTAATGATCGTTACCAAGTTGCAAGCATACCGGGTTTGACAGGTTCAAAGTCTAAACGACATACCACAGTAGCCGCTGACCGTATGTTACCCTGGGTACATGTAGCTGCGCTAGAAGTCAATGAATCTGATTCAGAGTCGGACCACGATTCAATAGATAGTGAGAACAATGATTAAAAAGTGTATGTAATGCAAAATATATACTTGTTATCGTACAATTAGGAATTTATTTTAAGGGAAAAGTTGTAGATTAGTTAAATGTTTCAAAATAAATTCATTATGTAGAAATATTATTGTTCTACAGAATAAAGATGTAAAGGATGATAATCAATAGGTTGATTACACAGTTCTGATTGTTAAGAGTAAGAATGCATATCATGTAATAGCTTAAGAATATATCGTAGTGTTATGACGAGGAATAATATATATATGTAACTATTAATGTTATTAAGCATGTAGCACATAACGGAAACAAAAAAAAAAGGAAACAAACTGAGTCAAAAAACTGATATACAAATGCTACATGAATGAAGAAAAAAAATTGATGAAATATGAATATTTATGATGAAACAAAAAACTGATATATATTTGATAAATATATTTATGATGAAATAAAAAAAACTGATATATATTTGAATAAATATATTTATGATGAAATAAAAAACTGATATATATGGAATGAGTATTTATGATTTAAAAAAAACTGATAAAAAAAATGGAAAATTGTTTAACATACATGATTTTATGTGTATTGTATGTATTGAATAAGTTATTTGAAAAAAAGATGATGATATACATGATAATTTGTCTATGAATTTGATTTGGATTGCCTTGTCATCTATCATGCCGAGTGTAAGATTTAATATGTCCACATATTTAAATGTGCATGAGGGCATGCACAATGTCAGGATGGACGAGTGTAAGATTAATTAATGAGTTTATTTTTATTAAAGGTAAGTTTACTCCTTTATTTCTCAATCCAATTATTTGGATTGAGAAATAAAAGAGTAGTGTGATTGAAATTTATAACTGTTAAAACGAGGGTATAAGAACACTGGCATGGCGGTTGACAGGACAGTCGTTTGGGAGCATTGGTTGTGATCAGATGTCTAGAAGTAAAAGTGTGAGAGATTGTGAGGTGGATCTACTAAAGTGTTTGGAGGAAATAAATAGCTATTGCCACGTGAGAAGGAGTTTTATTACACTTGTTAAGTAATGTACTATTATATGCGCTACCTAATGATCTGTTTGAAGTCGGTGCCAAGCCTAACACAGCATAATATGCAACTAAATTACGGAAAGTCTATCGAATAAGTAGATACTTTGCCAATAACTATATAAGTTAGCATTCAATTGTACAGGGTTTTCTATAAGTAGCACTAGAAACTTGAGTGGGTGTCACCTACCCCTACCAAATATATAAAAATAGCCTTTAGGATTTTGCTCGTCGCTGTGTTGGTGAACACACGTACTCGGCGCGACGACGAGCAGAATCCACTACCTAACAAAACCAGTTGCCTACTGTCATGGCGTCGCTACCGAACAACGTCTCTGAACAAGTATTGATTGGCGAAATCAATCATCATTAATTTGATGGAAAGCCTTTTTTAAAGAAGAAGAAGAAATAGCCTTGGTGAAATGATTTTTGCTTAACCATTACCAGTAGCTAGAGTTGTGGTCATTACTGCACTAGCAGTACAGTCGAAGTTACAAAATATATGTGGGCTACCAAGGCGACAAACCATATCTGTCCGCTAATGATATTCTCAATATTAACTGTAAAAAAAATATATATATAACATATATTACCAAGGTTACATTAGGCATTTGGTAAGTGCCCAAAGTAACCTTAGCCCCCACCCCCACCTACCTACCCCTTAAGGTTATCGTTCTACATACAGGACATCGTGTAGATATACCTTTCTTTTCGACTCTTACACTATCTGTGGGGACTACAACTATCTGTGGGACATAAAGTCAGTAATGCAGCACAACTTTAATATGACCCTTATTGGCTTGGCACCGACTTCAAACAGATCAGTAGGTAGCGCATATAAAAATATTTAAGGCGGGCTCATTGTAAAATATGTGATTCTAAATACGGTTTTATTTTGAAACACTACTTATTAAAAATCCAAAAAAAATATAGGGTTATATTTGAGACCTTCAACTAGTACAGTCGGGACTCCGTTACGTAATTGGACAAACTTTGTTCGATAGAAAAAAATGCCAAACATACCTCTATTCTTGATCTTAAAACTCATTTTATTTCAATCTTACGTAACTTTATGAATTGGAAATTACACCAAAATAAACGTCTTTGATGGTGTGAGGACACTCGGGACTAAAATTTTTAATATACTTATTTTTGTATTTTTTCACCCAATAACAACGAAATTTATGGTACATTCACGCCCGCTCCGCGCTTGCTTCACCGCGTCAGTCCCGCGCGGAGCGCATTGGAGGTCGGACGTACGCAATTTTTTTTCAGCGCCACGAGCGAAAAATAAATGGTTTGCAACCGAAATAAAAAGAAGATATCGTCTCTGAGGGTCTGGAGATTGAATAAACAGAAAAGGTTAGTATCTAGAAAATCTACATTCCTCTATTTAATACATCAAACACAAACAGTAGGTACCTATACACGGCACATCGTACAGTTCCACAGTATCGAGTAAAACAGTACAAGCACTACCTACTAAAAGTATTTTTCACTTCTCATGCTCGAAAAGTGTATCATATTTAGACTTGTGAAGCGTGTATACATAATTATGATTTACGAAACATTTTAATTTGACCTCATTTTAATTTGAATCACAGAACAGTATTTGACTGATTTAAAAAAAAACAACGGGTTGCACTCCGGGAGTGCCGGCAGAAGTAAAAACTTAATGACATGATAAAAAACGTAAATAACAAAGATATTCATATTCGCAATATAGTAGGGAGGCCAAGTGGCTAAAATCAAAATTCCGTTTGTACGAGCAGTCGCCTACCGACGACTGGTATGGTTGGATTCAGTGACGTCTCCCGAGTATGGAACTCGATGTCGTCACTCTCTAAAGTGGTGGAGGGGGTAACTATGACGTCACAAAGATGGCGGTTGGTGGTATCAAGTTTTATCGATTATCTCTTTAACTATTCAACGTATTGCAACAAATGAGGTGTCAAATGAAAGCTCTTTAAATTGCTAATAATTCGTTTTGAGGAATAAAATGTGTAAGTCTAATAATTAAAAAGTTTTTCTTAAAAAATCGTATTTTTGAAAAAGTCATTTTTTTTTCAACTGCAAAAAACTCGAAGAAACAGGCCATTTCTGTAAAAAATACTTCATATGATTAAAAATGCTAAATTCATCCTCTATACAATGCTTTTTGAATTATTAGAATCGGTTCATAAATGAGTACGCCAGGGACATTTCGCCACGGGCGGGGCGAACCTCGCGGCGCGCGCGCGTTTGCTGACGAACGTGACTGTGAAGACATTCTTAAGTGTAGCTCAACAACTACTTAACCGATTTAGACAAATGAGGTATCATATGAAAGTTCTTTATATTGCCATTAATTTGTTTCAAGTAATGAAATGTGTAAGTAAAACAATTAAAAAGTTTTTCTATAAAAATCGTATTTTTGAAAAAGTAATTTTTATTTTAACTTCAAAAAACTCGATGAAAGAGGCTGTTTCTTTAAAAAATACTACATATGATTGAAAATGCTACATTTATCCTATATATAATGCATTTTGAATTATTAGAATCGGTTCATAAATGAGTACGCCAGGGATATTTCGCCGCGGGCGGGGCGAACGTCGCGGCGCGCGCGCGTTTTCTGACGAAAGCGACTGTGTAGGCTTTCTTAAGTGTAGCTCAACAACTACCTAACCGACCTTTACCAGGTCATCAGTCCACCTTGTGGGGGGTCTACCCACGCTGCGCCTTCCAGTCCGTGGTCGCCACTCGAGAACCTTTCAGCCCCAACGGCCATCGGTTCTACGCGCAATGTGCCCCGCCCACAGCCACTTAAGTTTAGCGATTCGAAAGGTTATATCGGTTACTTTGGTTCTGCTACGAATGACGTCATTTCTGATGCGATTACGCAGAAAAGCTCCCATCATAGCCCTCTCCATTGCCCTCTGCTGAGTGACTTTGAGCCCATGGTGAGCGACCACGTTTCCGTACCATATGTCATCACTGGCAACACCCACTGGTCAAAGACCCTCGTCTTGAGACACTGCGGAATATTGGACGAAAAGATATGCCGTAGCTTCCCGAACGCTGCCCAGCCGAGTTGGATTTCATTTTCATTCATTCATTTATTTATTTGCTCACAGAAAATTCCATGCAAAAGATGTCTATTACAGTACTTAGTTGACAGTAGTTACAGAACTAGTTAGTACCTATACAGAACTAGTAATATTACAATCATATTTATTTGTGAAGTCAATTTACAGTAAAATAGGTCATTTAAAAAAAAAGGTCATAATTATATATAAGCAGTCAAGTTCCAATACAATGAAATGTCATAAATGATAAAAAAAGGTATTCAAAAATATGTCAAAGGGCAAAATGTAAAATATAAATAAAATGTGCATGCAGTAATAAAATCAATCGAACAATTTTCCTATAAATTCATTGAGACTGTAAAAAGGCCTTTGATTTAAATAATTCTTTAGTTTTCTCGTAAATTCATTAAGTCGATTGGAATCCTTTATATCATTTGGAAGATGGTTATATATTTTAATAGCTATATAGTTTATACTCTTTTTAAATTGGACAAAATTCGAATTTGGTAGTGCTAGTTCGTGGTTTCGCCTTAACGCATAATTTTGGGCTAGGTTAACCGTCTTATAAGAGCTTTTGTTTTTAAAGACATAAATGGCTATGTGATATATATACATTCCAATGACTGTGCGAATACAATGTTTCGTGAAAAGATCTCTATGTGTGACAGGAAAGCATTTTTCTATCAATCTTAGGCATTTTTTTTGTATTAAAAGGATTTTATTTACGCTAGTGCTGTTGCCCCAAACTTCTATGCCATACCTAATTAGGCTTTCTACATATGAAAAATAAATAATCTTAAGGGTATTAGTGTCTACAATTTTCGCCATTGTTTTTAATGAATAACAAGCTTTAGCTAGTTTTTTAGAAATATATTCTATATGACCATGCCATCTGAGAAATGGGTCTAGTTCAATGCCTAGAAAACGTGTGGAATTAGTTTTGCTTATAGGTAGATTCAGAACACAGTCCTCGGAATTAACAGCTCGCCTAAATATCATGTAGAAGCTTTTGTCACAGTTTAACTTTAAGCCATTCGCATCAAACCAATTACATAGCTGATTCCAACCTTGCATTGTTAACTGCCGTAATTTGTTACATGATTGAGCTTTAAATATAATGCTAGTATCATCCGCATATAGGTATGGGGATCCACAGGTGATATTGTCTGGCAAGTCGTTGATGAATATAATAAATAACAAAGGCCCAAGTACAGATCCCTGTGGAACTCCACACCTCACTATGCCTTCATCAGAATTAGTAGTAATTTGATTTCCCGCATTATCTGAATGTTTAAGTTCGACATATTGTCTGCGGTTACATAAGTATGAAGACAGTAATGTGTTAACTACACCGACCGATTCGACGATTAACCTCTTTCTCAAAGTTGGACCTACCTAACTGGACAGTCTGTCCTAGGTATACATAATCGCCTACAACTTCGAGCGTAAAGCGTCGGATTGTAACAGGACTTGGTGCTACATGGGCATTTGACTTGATCTTCGTCTTATCCATGTTCATCCTCAGACCAACTCGCTCGGAGGCTTTACTGAGGTCATTGAGCATTGTACTTAAATCCTCCATGGTTTCAGCCAAGACTACTATGTCGTCAGCAAACCGAAAGTGATTGATGTACTCGCCGTTTATGTTGATGCTTAGCCTTCTCCAGTCCAGATTCTAAAAAACATCCTCCAGTGCAGCGGAGAACAGTTTAGGAAAAATATCTCCTTGCCTGCTGACTCCCCGCTGCAGCGGAATGGGTTTCGAGTTCCGGTCCTGGAGTCGGACTGACATAGTAGCGTTTTCGTACAAACACTTCAGTACTTCGATATAGTGGTAGTCTACCGCTGGCACCGCTGGTTGGCACCGCTGTAGAGATTGTAGTACCGCCCAGGTTTCGATCGAATCGAAGGCTTTCTCATCTCATCATCTTTCTATTTGCAAACGCTAAACAGAGGGGCAGGGTACTCTTCAGTCTTCTGTATACAGAGTAACATAGAACACATCCATACAGGTTATAACCTGACGAAGCGTATGGTGAGCGTATGATGTGGTCTATGGTACTAAAGCCTCTTCGGAAACCGGCTTGTTCGGCAGGCTGGAAGTCATCTAGCGTGCCGCCAGACGGTTCATAATGACTCTTGAAAACAGCTTGTAGACATGGCTCAAAAGCGTGATGGATCGATAGTTCTTAACAGCACCACCACGCCTGTGTTCCATGCCTTTGGCGTTCTCCCTTCCAGTAAGACAGAGTCGGACAACTTCTGAAGGGCTGTAAGGACCGGTTTTCCACCCTCCTTCAGGAGTTCGGCTGTAATTCCGTCTTCACCGGGTGCCCTGTTGTTTTTGAGCTGTTTAAGAGCCATTCTAATCTCGTACAGGCTGATGTCCGGAATGTCATCGGTATAGTGCAGGGTTAGTCTAGCTCTAGGATCTTCCACTAGACCAACTTCGGGGTCTGCTAGTTGACGTGTATAGCTGTCCATAGAAGCGCTCTATCTCGCTCAGAAGCTCAGGTCTGGATGAGACAATTTTACCATCCTCAGTTTTTAATTTGGCGAGCTGGCTCTGCCCAATCGACAGATCTCTTGCGAAAACTTTTGAGCCCTTATGCCGCTCGATGGCTTCTTCAATACGTTTAGTATTGAATTAGCACAGATCACGGGTCAGGGATTTGGAGATCTATCTATTGAGCTGCCGATATAATGTCGCATCGACTGAAGACTGTAGAACCATCCTACTCCTTTACTCGAAGAGCCTTTGAGTGGAGTTAGAGGGCCTATTGTTTCAGTTGGTCCGGTAGGCTTTAAAGAATTTAGACCCTTTGGTATGGACAGCGTCCACAAACCCGTCATTGAATTCATCCACATCGCCACTTAGGCAATCGAGACGGTTCTGGAGTTCCAGCTGAAATCTCTCGGGGTTTTGGATTTGGGCTGCTGATGGTCGGAGCGTGGAGTTCATCAGACGAGAGCGCTCTAGCTTAACACATATATTCAATGTGCCTCTTACCAGACGGCGATCACTTCCGGTTTTAACCGTATTGATCACAGAGACATCATTGAATATATGCTTCTTCGTCGACATGATGAAGTCAATCTCGTTTTTAGTTGCACCGTCGGGACTCATCCAGGTCCACTTTCTATGCTCACGTTTCTTGAAGAAGGAATTAATCATGTAGAGATTGTAGAGTCCCTCCTTCTCCAAGAAACCAGCCAGTAGTTGGCCCCGGTGGTTCCGACTTCCAACTCCAAATTCCCCCACTCTCAGCTCTTCACCATCTCTCTTGCCCAGTTTCGCGTTGAATTGCAGCAGGTTAAAACCTGACGAAGCGTATAGATGTGGTCTATGTTACTCTGTATACAGAAGTGGTGGTCTGTATACAGAAGACTGAAGAGTATAACCTGCCCCACTGTTTAGATTTTGTGGACTATGAGAAAGCCTTCAATTCGATCGAAACCTGGGCGGTACTACAATCTCTACAGAGGTGCCAAGTAGACTACCGCTATATCGAAGTACTGAAGTGTTTGTACGAAAACGCCACTATGTTAGTCCGACTCTAGGACTGGAACTCGAAACCCATTCCGCTGCAACGGGGAGTCAGGCAAGGAGATATTTTTCCTAAACTGTTCTCCGCTGCACTGGAGGATGTTTTCTAGAATCTGGACTGGAGAAGGCTAGGCATTAACATAAAGGGCGAGTACATCACTCACTTTCGGTTTGCTGACGACATAGTAGTCTTGGCTGAAACCATGGAGGATTAAAGTACAATGCTCGATGACCTCAGTAAAGCCTCCGAGCGAGTTGGTCTAAGGATCAATAAATTCTTTAAAAAATGGCTTCCATCAAATTTATGATGATTTCGCCAATGTCACGTGTTCAATGACGTTGTTCGGTAACGACGCCATGACAGTAGATTAAAGGTTTTGTACGGTAAATGGATTCTGCTCGCCGTCGCTCCGGGCACGTGTGCTCACCAACGCGGCGACGATCAAAATCCTGGTCTAAGGATGAACATGGATAAGACGAAGATCATGTCAAATGCCCATGTAGCACCAACTCCTGTTAATACAATCGGACGCTTTACGCTTGAAGTTGTAGACGATTATGTATAGCTAGGACAGACTGTCCAGTTAGGCAGGTCCAACTTTGAGAAAGAGGTCAATCGTCGAATCCGACTCGGCTGGGCAGCGTTCGGGAAGCTACGGCATATCTTTTCGTCCAATATTCCGCAGTGTCTCAAGACAAGAGTCTTTGACCAGTGTGTGTTGCCAATAATGACATATGGTACGGAAACGTGGTCGCTCACCATAGACATAGACATAGACATAGACATAATTAATTGGTAATAATAGGTATTACAAGTCAATTGTACATTCATTATAGATTATATTAATTCGATTATTCATTACATTGGAAAATTACATACATAAATTACATACATACATACTTATTCATTACACAGGGTCAAAGCCACTCAGCAGAGGGCAATGGAGAGGGCTATGTTCGGAGTTTCACTGCGTGATCGCATCAGAAATGACGCCATCCGTAGCAGAACCAAAGTAACCGATATAGACTTTCGAATCGCTAAACTTAAGTGGCAGAGGGCGGGGCACATTGCGCGTAGAACCGATGGCCGTTGGGGCTGAAAGGTTCTCGAGTGGCGACCACGGACCGGAAGGCGCAGCGTGGGTAGACCCCCCACAAGGTGGACTGATGATCTGGTAAAGGTCGCGGGAGTCCGCTGAATGCGGGTGGCGCAGGACCGGTCATTGTGGCACTCTTTGGGGGAGGCCTATGTCCAGCAGTGGACGTCTTGCGGCTGATGTGATGGCGATGTGATGATGAACATAAGGCGAAAACAATTTTTTTTGGATTTATTTTCATTATTTTTTTAAATCTCTGAGCAAGTGTTCTGGCTATCAAAATTTTTTTTATTAAGTAATAAAATACCTTTCATATGACACCTCATTTGTCTAAATCGGTTAGGTAGTTGTTGAGCTGCACTTAAGAAAGCCTACTCAGTCGCGTTCGTCAGCAAACACGCGTGCGCCGCGACGTTCGCCCCACCCGTGGCGAAATGTCCCTGGCGTACTCATTTATGAACCGATTCTAATAATTCAAAAAGTATTGTATAGAGGATGAATGTAGCATTTTCAAACATATAAAATAATTTTTAAAGAAATGGCGTCTTTGGTCGAGTTTTTTCAAGTTAAAATAAAAATGACTTTTTCAAAAATACGATTTTTTTTGAAAAACTTTTTAATTGTTTGACTTACACATTTCATTACTTGAAACAAATTAATGGCAATATAAAGAGCTTTCATATGATACCCAATTTGTCTAAATAGGTTAAGTAGTTGTTGAGCTACACTTAGAATGTCTACACAGTCGCGTTCATCAGAAAACGCGCGCGCGCCCGCGACGTTCGCCCCGCCCGCGGTGAAATGTCCCTGGCGTACTCATTTATGAACCGATTCTAATAATTCAAAAAGCATTGTATAGAGGATGAATTTAACATTTTCAATCATATGAAGTATTTTTTAAAGAAATGGCTTCTTTCATCGAGTTTTTTGCAATTAAAAAAAACTGACTTTTTCAAAAGTACGATTTTTTAAGGAAATTTTTTTAATTATTAGACTTACACATTTTATTCCCCAAAACGAATTATTAGCAATTTAAAGAGCTTTCATTTGACACCTCATTTGTTGCAATACGTTGAATAGTTAAAGAGATAATCGATAAAACTTGATACCACCAACCGCCATCTTTGTGACGTCATAGTTACCCCCTCCACCACTATAAAGAGTGACGACATCGAGTTCGATACTCGGGAGACGTCACTGAATCCAACGATACCAGTCGTCGGTAGGCGACTGGTCGTACAAACGAACTTCGTTATTTAAAGACTTTTTTCAAATTGGCCTCTCTACTAATAATCGAAAAATCCATCTACATACATACATATATGTCCCGAGTATCATTGTGTCCACAATACTTTACAATGACCAGCCAAGTTGACCCCTCCCAACATGGTAACCACGACACTAGGCGGGGTCAACTCAGCTGGTCTGTCGATCTGTCGCAAGTTTAACAATTTATCCTCATCACAAAAAGTGCTCAGCGCTGCTAAAGAAGTTTTCACTTCAAAAATATTTGGTATTGGGTACCAAGAAGTTTAGATACATCTTGGAGATTGCGTGCCGAACATTCGTTTGAAGCTAGAAAATATGGCCTTGAATGACGTCACTGTTGTATTGCATCTCTTTCATTAGATCCATCTTATATTAGAATGAAAGAGATGCCATATAACAGTGACGTCATTCAAGGCCATATTTTTAACAGACTTCAAGATTTCAAAAGAGGTACTCAATTCGGATTCGGTCGTATGTTTTTTATTTTACCGACTTCAAGATTTCAAAAGGGGAGGTTTGTATGTTTTTGAAGTGAAAACTTCTTTAGCGGCGCTGAGCACTTTTTGTAATGGGGAAAAATGTTTAAACTCGCGACAGATCGGCAGACCAGCTAGGTCGACCCCTCCTAATATCATGATTGCGATGTTAGGAGGGGACTTCTCCTAGTGTCGTGGTTATGATGTTGGGACGGGTCAACTTGGCTGGTCATTGTAAAGTATTGTGGACACAATGATACTCGGGACAAATGTATATATGTAGATGGATTATTCGAATATGAATATGAATATGAGTATGAATATTAATATGAGTATGAATATATTTTACGAAAATTCGTCATTATACTCGATTTCGACTGATTCGGGGATAAGAATTTCAAATTTTATATATATTTTGAATTTTAAGTGAATAAAAACGAAAATTTCAAACGAACGAACGAGGATTTAAAATTTCATATTTATTTTATTTTAAGTAAAAGAAATATTTCTTTTCCAAAAATCAGCATACTCGATTTTGACTAATTCAGGGATACCTAAATGTCATTGAGTTTTCACTTCTGCCGGCACTCCCGGAGTGCAACCCGTTGTTTTTTTTAAATGTTTGTTACTCCAGAACTCGGGCATTTCTGAACCGATTTTGAAAATTCTTTTTTAGATTGTAAGTATACAAGTTGGTTCCGTTTTTGCCAAAACGCAGTTCTCATGGATCTGAGGAATCGAGGGAACTCCTCAAATCTTAAAGGCAAACACATAGTGATTTTTGTATTTTTATCTACAAATCAAGCATTTTCATTCAAAAATGTGACATTTGATGAAGTGGAACTGCTGATGATGATCAGAACAGAACTCTTCAACGACGAAAAGTTCACGTTTGTGCTATTTGTCCTCCTAGCTGTGTTTGTTAAGCAAGTTCTATTTTCGCAGGTAATTTTTTTCATGCTCGAGTTTTGATGATGGGATCCATAAGGAATCGAGGAAACTCCTCAAATGTGAAAGGCATACATATAGTGACTTTAGTATTTTCAAACAAATCAAGCATTTACATTTAAATAAGTGACATTTGATGAAGTGGAACTGCTGATGATGATCAGAATTGAACTCTTCAAAGACGCATAGTTCACGTTTGGCGATTTGTTCTCTTCGTTATGTTTGTCAAGAAAGGTACTAGGTAGGTACAATATGGGGGTCTTCAAGAAAGGAGTGTATAAATATTTAAAAGGGTCGGCAACGCGCATGTGACGCCCCTGGGGTTGCAAACGTCCATAGGATGCAGTGACCACTTACCATCAGGCGGGCCGCAAACTTGTTTGCCACCGACGTGGTATAAAAAATATGCATTTTTTAAAAGTTCAAAGTTCAAAGTCATTTATTTCTTTCAAATAGGCACATAAATAAGCACTTTCAAAATGTCAAGTAGGTACACATGTAAAAAAATATAAATAACATATTTATACCATGTTAGTGGCAAACAAGCGTACGGCCCGCCTGATAGTAAGTAGCCACCGCAGATTATAGACGCTTGCAACTCCAGGGTGTCACGTGCGCATTACCGACCCTTTAGAAATGTAGATATACACTCCATTCTTGTAGGGCCTTATACATACCTAAACAAATTAAACTAAACATGTAAATTAAAATAACTCCTTTTGCAATTACGTTAAATTTTATCAAATGTTAATACAATATAAATATGTATTATGTACTAACATACACGTATGTATTTGATTGATTGGACTTGAATTCAACGTATGTAACTAACTAAATTCGCGCACTATTTTCTGTGACGTGACGACTTGCACTAGTTGCGCTACTGTAATTACTACACTGTGGTAGACGCACCGGCATGTGACCTCCGTCCTTGTATAGGACGGAGCGCTCGGACAAAGTGTTGTCTCTGTCGCACACGATGCGGGGTGCGGGGGTGAAATTTAGCATTGCGCGGTACAAGAACCTCGCCTTAATATAAATTAACAGGGAACAGGTTTTGTTTGACAAGAATTGTCACATTGGAATTATTAATACCGATGTAGGTAGGTAGATTAATCAGTAGTTTTAAGTGTGTTACTTAAAAAAAAATTAATTACTGTGAATAGGTAGTTAAGATAAGTAAAATCCTCAGTTTAATTAGGTTTAAACTGGACCTGAACATATCATAATAAACTAAATACATAATTTTAAATTAAATGGAATAAAACTGATTAAATAGTCACCCATATATTTGAGATCTGGATGAAGTCTGTAATTCTGTTATAAAATTTATCACTTTTGAGTGCCTTTTTATTACTGATGTTGAAGTCGGTATTTTTTTTTTTGAAAAGTTTTTTATTTATTTCACTGATTTATAAGACACCTATATATTTTTTTTTATTACAATTCTCATTTCTTGATTTTATCATTGTAAATTGTAATATCTAAAAAGCAAATTTAAAACCACGCTTCCCTTTAATAATAATAATAATAAGCCCCCAGGGCAGCTTGTGGCGAGCTGAATGGGAAGTGGCGTCCCTTGGGTCCCTTGCCCCCGAGAGTCGGTCAGGCCCCTCTCTCCGCTTGCCTTTGTTGGCCGGCGGAGTGGACCCCAGCAGGGGCTGCAGGACTCTCACCTCTGGCTTGCCTTAACCGGCCGGTCAGAGTGGGGTGCCAGAGCTATATGCTCGCAGGGTGGAAGTGTATTGCACGTAATGGCGTAATAGCGAGGAAACCCGCTCACGGGGGTAAACCCCGCGATGGTGAAATCGGGGCCGCACCTCTCTACACCCTGAGCTGCTTACACCAGTGTTGCCACCCTCGCTGCCATCCGGTAGCCTTTTATAGGGGGCCCACCTAGTGAGTGGCGAGTCACCGCCTGCCTTCTTACAATTCTGAGACTGATTGTTACGGCAGGCGTCCGCTAGTCTCCTCCCATAACCCATTATCCAGTCCATCCAACTTTCAACTCAATAGCCCCATGACCTTGGTTCCCATCGCAGCCAAAAGGCTGCACTACAATAGTCTTTGCACCTGGCGGGGACCGTCTCCGGATGTATCATGTTGTGCGTTCGGAGACGGTATCCGCCATGTGTATCCCTTGCCTTTAGATTATTATTGTCTTAAAGGGGCCTCTGCGCTGTTGGCTTCGGCCCCACGCACGCCTTTCAAAGGTCCGGGACCCCATGGTCCCGTGAAATGGAAAAGACATACAATAATAATAATAATAAGCCTTTTTATTTCCTTAACTTTACAATTTTGATCTAAATTAAATTAAAAATATATCTTACATACTAAGTTAAGGCCCCTTTCTGGGTATAGGCCTCCTCCAGTTGTCTCCATTGCTTTCTGTCTTCTGCTTTCCTTTTCCATCTATTTCCAGCGACGTTTTTTATATCGTCGACCCACCGCTCTCGGGGGCGCCCTCTACTTCTATGGTTGCTGGGTCCTGGCCATGTGGTGACTCTTTTTGTCCATCTCTCGTCTGGCGCACGTGCGACATGAACTGCCCACTTCCACTTTAGGTGTTGAGAGTGATGGATCGCGTCCATAACTTTTGTCTTATTTCTGATATCGGTACATTTTTTCCTGTCACTAATTTTTATATTAAGAATGCTCCTTTCCATCGAACGTTGACATGTTTTTATTTTGTTGTTGTAGATCCAAGTCTGTGAGCCATATGATAAACTGGGCAGTATGCAGGAGTCCATCACTTTTTTCTTTAGTTTTAAAGGTAACTTAGATTTGAGAATTTCCTTGTGGCTCCAGAATTTCTTCCAGCCGATTTTTATCCGCGTTTCCACTTCATCTGTCTGGAGTATCGAGTATCATATACGTTGTGATCTACATACTCCAGTTGAGTCTGATTAACTAATAAAGGAATTGGGGATCTGTTAGATGCGACTTTTGTTTTTAGAAGTGTTTAGCTGCAGTCCAATATTTTCACTTGCTGTACATAGTTCGTTTAGCATTGTCTCTAGCTGTTTTGCTGTTTTCGAAAACAATATAATGTCATCAGCAAATATAAGGTTGGATAAATATTTACCATTTATGAAGAGTCCTCTCCGTGCCCAATTTAACCCTTTAAATACTTGTTGTAACACCGCTATAAAAAGCTTTGGGGAAAGTGGTTCTCCCTGTTTTACACCTCTTTTTATCTTTATTGTGGGTCCTATTCTGTCCAGTTTTACCCGGCTTATGCTTTTTCTATATATATCCTTAATTATACTGATGTATGTACTTGGAATGCCTTGATGCTTGAGCGTTTGCCAGATACTCTCATGTGTAATGGAGTCAAAAGCTTTCGCGTAATCAATATACGCTAGGTAGAGCGGGCAGTTGAACTCCTGGTATTTCTCTATGACTTGTTCGAGGGTTTTTCTTCTATTATTGGCTCTATCCTCTTTTCCAGACACATAGCGAATAGTTTGTATACTGTAGGGAGTAAGCTGATTGGTCTGTAATTGTTGATGTCTGCTGGATCTCCTTTTTTATATAGTAGGATTATTCTGGATTCTGCCCAATTTTTAGGGACTGTTTGCTTTTCCAGTATTTTATTAAATAGAGTAGTAAGAGGTTTAATTAATATGTGCTTTCCAATTTTAATAGCTTCGTTCGGTATGTTGTCAGGTCCGGGGCTTTGTAGGGACGAGAGTTGGAGTCAAGTGAGAACAACCAATGTCGTAGATGAACTGGCTTTATTAGGAGTAACATAGCCTTATATACTAGATACACACATAAACACTAATACTAATATATGCTAGACTTACACCACTACACCTCCCATTCAGCGAAAAAAAAAATACACAGTTAATAGTTTGTATTTTTTTTTATACAGACTTGTATAATTTAGTTCGGTTTTTGTGAACTACATCTGTTTTTCCATCTTTTAATATTTCTACATTTGGTGCTAGGTCTCTTACAACTACATACGGTCCCGAGTACAATGGGTCCATCTTAAGTCTATTTTCATTTCTAAGTAATATCAAATCATTTTTCTTATACGTTACAGGATTTATCTTCTTATCATATTTTGACTTACGTATTACTTTACTTCTAATTAAATTATCTTGAGCTTCTTTTTGTGAGAGTTGCAATCTGTACCGCAACTCGCACGGGTAACTGTCATGGTTGTAGAGAGGTTCAACTTTAGTTAATAAATTGCTCGACAAAGTGCACTTTTTGCCAAACACTAGTTCGTATGGGGTGAACTTAGTTTCGGAATGGACAGAAGTATTATATGAAAATGACCAATAGGGTAGCCAATCACTCCAAGTTTCGGGGTGGCAATCTGTTTGAATTCTTAAAAATGTTGCTAAGTGTTTGTGGAGTTTTCTAAAGCGCCAATGCTTTCATGGTGATAGGCCGTAGACTGTATTTTGTTAATTTTTAGTAACTTACAAACCTCTGTCATGACATTAGAGATGAACTCTGTGCCTCGATCTGTGGCTATTTCTAAGGGTATACCATACCTTAAAATAAAATTATTTACGTACGCCTTAGCTACTTCTGCTGCCGTTTTTGACACCAGTGGATACGCCTCTACATATTTTGATAACTCACACTGCAGAGTTAAGATATATGAATAATTATAACTATCCTTATCTAAGGGCCCAACTAAATCTAAATATATCTTATCGAATGCCGAGTTAGCAGTAGTCGTTATGACCATTGGTTCCTTCGTATGACACGTGTATTTTTGTTTTTTACATGTAGTACAACGTTCTACATAATTTTTCACGTCGCGTTCTAAGCCCGACCAAAAATAATATTTTTTAATATTATTTATCATTCTTCTTGTACCTGCGTGGCCACTCGTAGGTAGCAAGTGAAAGTCGTTAAGAATTACTCGCTTGTCATCTTTGTCAGTTATTCTTATTACATCTTTTAAGATACACAATGACGGACCGGTCCAATCCTTCGTTATACCTATTTCTTTGGCTAGTTTATCTACAAACACATAGTTATCATTAGTTTTTAGTATGCATACTTTATCTATATGACATGTCTTACATAACGTCTCTAGTTCTCTCACAAATTCGGCTCGCGATATTAGTGATTGAGCGTTCGAGTTTATATATATTGCCGTTTTACTAGCCACATAACATAATGTTTTACTTTTGTATTTAACTTCGTCTTGTCTTATACCTTGTTTTCTGAGCTCTTGACTAGTACTAAACAATAATTCTACCGAGTTCGAGGGTCTTTTACTCAGTTCTACCACCCTTGGTTGATCAGGCCAAACGTTGTTAGAACTGGGATCACTCGACGAACTGCTAGAATTTTGTTTTTCGAGTCGCTTATACATTGATCTAGTCATTACATTAATAACACGTCTATTCATCTCTTTCAGTTCCTCTGACGTAATTCTTATGCGAGACAATGCGTCTGCAGCCGCGTTGTCCTTTCCTCTCACATACTCGACGATGAAGTCATACTCTTCTAATTCTAGTCTAAATTTTAGTAGTCTACTTGATGGATCTCTTAAGTTGAATAAATAAATGAGGGGCCTGTGGTCAGTTTGTATCGTAAATGTTCTACCGAATAAGTATGGCCGAAAATACTTAATGGCCCACACGATAGCGAGAAGTTCTTTTTGTATAGTGGGATAATTCAACTCGGCCTTGTTGAGGCCCCTACTCGTATACGCTGTGGGTTTCCCATCACTATTTGCCAATATCGCGCCAATAGAGTATCCACTCGCATCTGTTTGAACAATAAAGCGGTTCTCGTCGGATAAATCCGGGTATGCTAATACGGGGGGCGTCATAAGAGATTCTTTTAAATTTTCAAACGATTTTTGACATTGTTCATCCCAAATAAATTCTACATTTTTCCTACACAGTTTGTTCAATGGATGTGCTTTTTCGGCAAAATTACATAAAAATTTTCTATAGTAATTCGCGAAGGCTACAAACCTTTTCACTTCTTCTACATTTTTTGGCACGGGGTATTCTTTTAAAACTTTTAATTTATCTGGATCAGGTAGTATGCCCTTTTCTGATACTACGTGTCCGAGATATAGAATTTCTTTTTTTAGAAAGTCGCACTTCTCTGGATTCAACTTAAGGTTAACTTTCCGTAACCTATAAAACACATCCATTAAATTTTTATTATGATCCGCTAAATTTCTACCAAACACGATTAGGTCGTCCAAGTAGACAAAACATTTTTCATAATTAAGGCCTGACATTGCTACAGTTATCATTCGGGAAAACGATCCGGGACTTATTTTTAAACCTTGTGGAAGTCTGGTTAGCTGGTATGTACCAGAACAAAAAGCTGTGTACTTTCTACTTTCTTCGTCTAATGGTACTTGGTAGTAGCCAGAGAATAAGTCAAGGTGAGAAAAATAAATGGAACCTGATAGGGAATCTAAAATCTCTGTGATATTTGGTAACGGGAATTTATCATCCTGAATATGGTTGTTAAGTTGTCGGTAATCTATTACTAATCTCCATTTTTTTTTCTCTCCTTCCTTGCTTTTTTTAGGCACCAGTAACACTGGGCTGGACCATTCGCTCTGAGTAGGTTCAATAATGCCGTCGTTTAGTAATTTATTTATTTGATTATTTAATTCCTGTTTTTGGGAATGCGGTATTCTATAGGGTTTTTTATATACTGGCGATGTATTTGGCTTTAAGTGTATTTTTTGTTTGTATATATGTGTTGTGGTCAATTTGTCGGCAGGCAGGTGGAAAACATCGGAGAATTTGGCACACATGTTTTCTATAGACGTTTTCTCTTCCTTATTTAAGTGATTTAATTGTAATAGTGAGAATAATTTTTTAACTCTATCCGCGTTTCCTAACGTGGGTGTAAATGTACATAAGTGAGCGAGCTCCCTCACTGCTTACCTTAGCTCAAGGTTATACCCAAGTGGTGACCCATAAATGAAAGATTCTGACTCCTATTTAAGCTATTTATTGTTATGTGTTATTCGTTCAAAGTTTACAAGACGAATGGCGGGGCGCGTTGGGCCCACGCCGGGACGCGCCCGACGCCGGGGGGAAGGAATTCGCTGCGTTGTGAGAACTGTGCACGTACTGTGTTCCCACAGTAATCCTCCCCTTTTTTAAAAAAAATGAAATAAAACTAAAAAGAAAAATACATTGGTCTCTCCTTTGGGACCTTTACCCTACATCCTTAATCTAGTTACAAGTATTGCTTACATTACACTTAATACACTGTCTGTGCAGTCGGCATTTGCTGCGGCTGCACATTCTGGACTCGGATAGCAGTAGGAGGAGGCAGCGATTCGACCGTCTTGCGTAACCAGCTTTTGACATGGCGCTTGCATTTTGCGCGCAGCACATATAGAAATGTGATCACTAGTATTGCTCCGATCACTAGCAGTCCTATTCCGACGTAATTTAGCTTCGATTCGACTTGCCCAGAGATTGACTGCACCTGGGCGATGGCGATATTACTGTTCTGGGACTCGTCTTTACTATGTCCCATACCCATTGTACACAAAACACAAATAATGACAACTTAAAATAGTGTACAAAAATATACTCGCGGAGTTACCGCAGATTCGTGAGTGAAACTGGTTACGAGCTGTCGAATGCTGCTATTTTAATATTACACAAATTGCTCATCCTGCAAAAATACAAAATAACATTACCTACATCTACATCTTATTTTAAAAGTAGGTTACTCTAACGTGGTAAAACTTAACTAGGTTGCAACCTAAGGTATAGCGCTATACGTAATTATTTATTTCTCACACAGGTGTTACAATTACTGACATTGCATCTCGGTTCGGCCGTACCGTATGATACAACAGCAGTACTGCAACGCTGAGCCATGTTACTAACATATTCCTAACTCATTGAATCATACCACAATTGTAACTTAATGCTAACACAGATTACCACAGTCACTTAAATTAAACAGTAAGGATAACTTAGCGCTTTTCCAAAGCTTGCCTGAGCTTTCCTTACGACATAGCAATATCAATATAACAAACACATAAAAAAAAATTACGACCTTAACGTCAAAAACATGCAAGGATAGTATTACCAACCTTCTGCGCAATTTAAACTGACTCCCCTGCGGAAGTATACTACAAATTGTGAGTTGCGCTACTGTTATCTTCTGGGACTGTGAAGTATCATAATTACTCATCATCAATAAGGAACCTAACTGGTCTCCTTACGACCCTTCCGTGCCGTGTGGTCCGAGTTACCGGTGTGGGTGCGGGTGATGGTGGCGCTGATGGCGTTACCTGATCCCCCACATCCCGAGACTCACCCGTATGTCCTATATCGTCACGCACTGGCATGCTACCCGTATCTGCCTCTGAATTAAGTAAGAACGCCGGTTTCAACCTATCAATCGAAATGTGTGATTGCCTACCTGGGAGTTGAATCAAATATACCTTAGCTCCCCTCTCGATGACCTTGTAAGGTCCATCGTACGGCGCTTTCAAGGGCCTGCGGACAGTATCATCTCTGACAAAAACATGTGTGCAAGTTAATAACTCCGGGTGTACGAAAATGGCTCTATTCCTGTTATCTCTTCTCGACACCGGTTTGAGACTAGCTATATGCTCCCTAATTTTCTCTACTACACTGTAAGGGTCGACGGGGTCTCTATCTGGCGAAACTTCGTAAAACGCTCCTGGCACACGAAGTGTGCGACCGAACGTCATTTCCGCTGCGCTTATGCCACTATCGCTTCTACCTGCGGTGCGCAAACCAAACATAACGCTAGGCAAAAGATCTACCCATGAACTACCTTCGCCGAGTTTTGCCATAAGCGCGGCCTTGAGCCCTCTGTGTATTCGCTCAATTTTCCCGTTCGACTGTGCATGATAGGGTGTAGTCCTAATTTTTTTTACCCCCAAAAATTTCATAAGCTCCGCGAATAACCGACTTTCAAACTGACGTCCTTGATCGCTAGTTAACCTTATCGGGCAACCATAGCGAACAATCCAGCCCTCGTAAATAGTCTTAGCTACTATTTCCGCGGTTATTTCTGTAATAGGGAAAGCTTCCGGCCATCCTGTAAACCTATCTATGACGGTTAGCAGATACCTAAATCCATTCGAGGTTATTGGCAAGGGTCCGACTATATCCGTGTGAATGTGCTGGAATCCAGCTGCATCTGGAAACGTACCTAAATCGGACACTGTATGGCGGTTGACCTTCGCCTTTTGACATTGAATACATGTCCTTGCCCAATTCCCGACATCCTTGTTCATCTCGGGCCAAAAATAATATTTACTAACCATTTTCCTAGTTGTCCTAATACCTGGATGGCTCAACGAATGTAGGCTAATGAATACTTTGTGACGAAATTCTAATGGTAAATAAGGTCGAGCCTCGCGTGTAGACATTTCGCATAAGATAGCTCTATTACAAGTAGGTAACGTGATTAGCCTGAGTTGCACTTTGCTCGTGTTGTTATTGCTACCCGATTGCGACATACGTAATACATACTCGTCTTTCGCTTGAGCATTTGCTAATTCCGAGAAATCTATTATGGTAGGACATTCAATAGTTTCTACCCTTGAGAGCGTATCTGCGACGATATTATCCTTACCGCTAATATGTCGTATGTCCGTTGTAAACTCGCTAATAAACAAAAGTTGCCTTGCGCGGGCTTTCCTTGTTGTCGTCGCCCACCTTATTAAACACAGTACATAAGGGCTTGTGATCGGTATACAAGGTCAACTGTCGTCCTTCGAAAAATTTGCGAAAATACTTGACAGATAAATACAGTGCTAGGAGCTCACGATCATACGTACTATATTTAGCCTGGGCCGGTGACAATTTTTTTGAAAAGAAACCTAAAGGCTCCCATGCGTTGTTTACCTTCTGTTGCAACGCGCTTCCCACTGCGGTGTCACTTGCGTCACACATCAAGGCTAACACTGCGTCTGACTTGGGGTGCGCGAGTGTGGCGGCCTGTTGAAGACCTGCTTTACACTCCGCAAATGCTTGCTCTGCCTCCGCCGTCCACGCGATTTTAGACTTATCCCGTTTTTTTGCATTTACCAAATACTTATCTAGTTCGGCCTGCCTCATGGCCGCATCCGAAATGTGACCTCTATAGAAATTGAGCATTCCCAAGAACCTACGGAGCCCTTCGATCGTTTCCGGCTTCGGATAGTTGACTATGGCACTTACTTTGTCATCGAGGGGTCTAATACCTACCGTCGATACCTGATGCCCTAAAAATTCGACCGAAGGCTGTCCAAAGCAACACTTGTCTAGATTAATCGTTATGCCGAAATTCTTAAACCTTTCGAACACTACCGCTAGATGCCGTTCATGCTGCTCTAAGTTATCGCTAGCTATGATGACATCATCCAAATAATTAAATAAGAAATCTAGACCTTGAAGAACAGAGTTGCTCATAAAACGCTGGAAACTTTGCGCAGCGTTCCTTAACCCGAAACTCATTTGGGGAAACTCAAATAACCCAAATGGGGTTATTATGGCAGTCTTCTCGACGTCCTCGGGTGCTACACTAATACAGTGATAAGCGCGATTAATGTCTAATTTAGTAAATACTTTCTTGCCAGCCAGGATATAGGTAAAGTCGTGTAGCCTAGGAATGGGGTACCTATCGGGCTTAGTTATAGCGTTAAGTCTCCGGTAGTCTCCACAAGGTCGAATATCGCCGTTCTTCTTAGCTACTACGTGTAGTGGACTAGCCCATGCACTTTTCGATGGTCTACATATTCCTAGTTCCTGCATTAATTCGAACTCTTTCTTAACCTTGAAATACCTATCCGGCGGAAGTGGCCTCGCGCGTGCAAAAACTGGCGGGCCTGTAGTTTCTATATAATGTAGCACATTATGGGATGGCGCCTCTTTGAATGACGCGGGTTTCGTAATTTCTGGGAACTCGGACAACAATTTGCGGAACGGGTGTTTATCATTAACAGTGAAAATAGAAGGTTGGTTAATACTCACAATTTCTGCGGCGACCTTGAGGTCAGTCGTCTGATCCACCAACTTACGTGCACTTAAATTTACAAGCAGCTTATGATGGGCCAGGAAGTCGGCTCCTAAAATAGGCTGCTTCACGTCCGCTACTACGAATTCCCATCGGTACCGTCTACGTAAATTAAAGTCTAACACCAAGGTTTTCGTGCCGTAAGTCTTGATTTCAGTCCCGTTCGCGGCGTAAAGTTTGTATTTCGTGCACTCGCGATCAAAAAATCTGTTTTTCGGCGGCAAAATGGAAACATCTGCACCCGTGTCCACCAAAAATCTAAGTCCACTTTTGTTGTCCGTAACACATAAACGACGGCTAAACGATGCGGTGCAGACCTCCGTCGTTGACTGCACCATCGCATCTAGTTTTCCGGATTCGACGATTTCCACGCGCACGGTTGGTAACATCTGTTGGCTTTCGCACCATACCTGAAATGCGGTGTGCACAGCCAATTGGGGTTGCTTTTAGCTCGGGGATCTGGGCGATTTCGAGAGGCGCTTCTCGCGCGCGAAGTTGACCTCCCGTAACCGCGTCCTCGACGTCCTTGATTTGTCTGTCGAGACCTTGACCGCTCCACATTAGCCAGCCGCACGCTGAGTTTTGCGATCTCTGCTAATATAGTCGGGCTATTACAAGATGACCCGTTGTGTGGTGGTGTGTTGTGGGAACACGATGGCTGGCTGACCTCGGATACGTAGGAACGACGCGTTGCCTCGGCGACGTTGTCCGCGACGCTGGCTAGCCTGTCGAGGTCGTTTGTTTCTGCTACAGCCAAAACTGCCCGTACGTGCGTAGGTAGACGACCTTGCCACAAAATCCGTAGGGTCTCGTCCGGGAAGTTTTCACGAGCCAGTTCTTTCATTTTAGTCAATAGCTGGCTCGGCTTTAATTGCCCTAGTTCCATCTCGCCGATCAACTTCTCGATTTGTCGAATCCTTGTGTCTTCGAACAAGGACAGAAGCTTAGCCTTGAGCGCGGCAAATTTACCTGTAGCCGGCGGTCGGGATAGGAAATCCGTGATCTGCATTATTACTTCTTTCGGCAGCTTGGCGACGACGAGGTCAAATCTCGAGTCGTCTCCCAATCGTTGTGGTGCCAAAATGGCCTCGATCCGGATGAACCACACTCGCGGTTGGTCAACCCAAAATTCTGGTAACCTTGACGCCAATGATATCGCCATGACGTCCGGTTTCACGTCCGCTTCTTGCAGATTCTGTGGCTGTTCAAGGTCGCGAGGCACTGGTAATCCGACTTGCCCTGTAGGCTGGCCTTGAAGTCCTCCTTGTGGCAATTGCTGTGAGCCGCCTGGCTGTCCTTGTAGGCCGCCCTGTGCTCCGGGGGCGCCTACACCATTCATCTTGAAGTCTTCGTATCACGTCGGGGTCACCACTGAGCGAGCTCCCTCACTGCTTACCTTAGCTCAAGGTTATACCCAAGTGGTGACCCATAAATGAAAGATTCTGACTCCTATTTAAGCTATTTATTGTTATGTGTTATTCGTTCAAAGTTTACAAGACGAATGGCGGGGCGCGTTGGGCCCACGCCGGGACGCGCCCGACGCCGGGGGGAAGGAATTCGCTGCGTTGTGAGAACTGTGCACGTACTGTGTTCCCACATAAGTCGTAATTATGAAGACTTTCCAACTGTGGCTTTATATTCTTTATGTCTATTTGCTCCTCCGTTGTATTTAAAATCTTAATAGGTATGACTCCGTTGACTGGTCTAACAATGGTATTGGCTAAGAAAACTCCACTGCAAAGCTCTTTCGTACATACTATACATTCATCAGTCATATCTGTGTTAATGTAATGAATAGATTCGGACCTGGGCGGGATAATTATTGAAAAGTCGTTATGTTTTGTGTTAAATAAAGGTAAACTAATTTCCTTTCCACTATTTCCAGTTAGCCGTAAAGTATTTGAGTTGTAATCTAAAACTGCGCCATGCTTGCTTAAAAAGTCTTTGCCTATAATTCCGTTGGCTAAACATGGTAACGAATTGAAAATATATATCTTGTGATGAAATGATTCACCGTTAGCTACCAACTGTAAATGGGTGTAGCCTATTGCCTCAATACTACCTCCAATTCCATTTACAGTGCACTTTTGTTTATGGAATGGAATATTTAGCGCGGCAACATGTTTATATTTCAACGCTGAAATTGATGCGCCTGTATCTAGGAGCCATAAATAGTCGTAGTCTTTAACTTGAAATCTAGCGGCCAATGAACTGTCGCATGCTAATATGGACATGTTAGTCACGAAAAAACTCATTCGCGGTATCTGCGTTTTCGGTGTCAGTTTGAGTCATCAATTTTATATTAGGGCGGTTCCACTGTTGATTCCCCTGTTGGCTGAATTAGTATTATAATTACCTGGAGGACGCCCACGCGTGCCTCTGAAGTTGCCTCGATGGTTGCCACGATACGCCGCTACGCCGCTACGGTGTCCGTAGGTGTGACGTGCACCGCGGCCACGGCTCCTATAAGAATTATAGAACCCCCTAGTGTTCTGAAATGTCCTCGGTGTATGATACGGTCTATTATAAGGCCGTCTAGGTGTATTAAATTGAGATGACATACCTAGAATTTCTCCTGAAGTCGATCCGGCCATGACGTCATCCTCTTCTTGGGCTGCCTGAACAGCATCTTTAAGTGTTTCGAAATTCCGCGCTGCAATAATAGTACTTAACCTGCGGTTCCGCAGACCGTCCGCAAACCTTTTTATAGCCAATTTTTCGTTTAAGGGCTTGAGCACCTTAAAACTCGCATCATTGCCCTCGGCCTGTGAAATAGTCAGATCCACAAACAGTTCAGCAATCTCTGACCCAAAATCTTTTACACTGCGGTTATTTTGCCTAATGCTATGCAGCTTGCTTTGAATGGCAGTCGCAGCCTTTTGTGGTAGTAAACTTTTTTTCATATCCTGTATTAATTCTAATGTAGTCGCATAATCACTGTGAAGTTTTAACTTGGCCGATTGCGATAGCCTGCTTTTCAAAACAAACTGAATAAGTTTCTTTTGATCGTCGCTTTTTAAAACCGAGTTATAATATTCTATGCCGTCGATCAGTTGCTTTGTAAGAATTTCATCATCAGACATCACCGGCAATAAAGTAAGGGCGGTTTTTAAGTCGAAAGACTCCCCCATTGCGTCACTTCCTTCCGAACTTTCCTGACAATAAATTAATATTTCGTTATAGAGCGCGTTAAAAGCCGTTTCCAATTTACTAAATAAAGTGACCTCCTCACTTGGCATTAAACCTTTCTTGCCGAGTTCATTTCATTTCATTTCATTTATTTAATTGCTTACATGTGTTTTACAGGGTGTTAAATGCAGTGGACAGTAGGTATCAACATGCACCCATTTTGGGTATTGCAATATACTTAACCTAATTAAGTGTATACAATATCGTGGTTTAATATATTTATAGGTAACTAATATTATTAATTGATGTACTAATGACTTAAGATAATTCAAGCTTTGTTAGTTATTTCCAGTATCACTCATAAATTCATTTAAGGTATAATAGCATTTTTGTAACAGTAACGATTTCAACTCTTTGTAGAACAGGTTATAATTATCTAGAGATTTAATAGAGGCAGGCAGTTTATTGTACACTTTTACAGCATTAAATTCTGGGCTATTTTGCAACATTTTGATTTTGGCTGCGGGTTGGAGGAGCTGGTATTTAAATCTGGGGTTTTTATTTTCTTGAAACTTGAACTTATTGTTCCGGACATAGGTAACTAATGCCATGATATATTGGCAGGGAAGGGTCAGGATGCCGTATTCTTTGAAGAAAGGTCTGCAACTAGTTGGGCTTTTGATGCCTGCTATGATTCGCAAGCATTTTTTCTGCATGACGAACAGATGATGGGCTTCCGTGCTGCTACCCCATAACGCGATGCCGTAGCTGAGCCGCGAATGTGCGAACGCGTGATACGCCGTTAGTGCAGTCTTAATATCTGTTTGTCTGCGCAGGAGTTCCGATACTTGATCATTTAACTCGTTATATTTCTCAACCATTTCGCTTCATTTAATTTTTCGGTGAGGATTTCACCTTGTCTACGCTTAGGGCCTAGTTTACACAAATAAGTACGTATAGTTTTAAGCTCATTACATAATACAGAAAGGTTTTCCGCCATTTAGTTAAACATATTTGCTTATAATTAATAATTGCTAATTATTACATAACATAATTCTAAAACTGTATTTTTTATTTATTTTACGTATTTCATACTTTTTTAAGTGTTTTAACGCACTATTACGCACCACACATCACAACACTCACGCGATAATCCTTTAGACGACTTCGGTCGGCCCGACTCTCTTCATACTCAAGGCAATGGCCTGAGCTCGCCTCTCGATCTTCTTGTTAATAGCCTTATTGATGTACCAGAGAAGAAGAACGCCGATCACCACAAACACAGCAACCAGGAGTAGGAACAGGTACCAGTTAGTTTGACCAACATGTTCGATGACGTTGTTGTGACTCTGCTCAATGACATTCTCGTACCCCACTGGAGTTAGAATATCCTGACTCGAAACAGGTGGTCTGGCCGTCGCAGTAGAACCTTGGTTCCCCATTTTATCACCATTCACGAATTCGAGTAATTTAATAAGGATAGTGTTCATTTCTATATTTAGTTTACTGAGCAAGGTGCAAAGTTCATTTACTTAGATGTAGTCCATATAGGGTTGCACACGATAGGCCAGCGGCGGCACTCGGCGGTGTCACTTACATGTTGCGTATAAAAAATCTGCCGTCCTATTTCTAAAACCAAACTAACCCACAAATTATAGTTTTGAGATATGAGCAAAAAACGTTCAAACCAAAATTTCTAGGAAATGTGTACATTTATTCCAGATTTCTTTTATATAAAAATTAAAACTAAATTTGAGCTTCCATTGCTATTACACTACTTCGTAAAATAATGAATAGGTTTTTTTACAGAAAGGTTTTTGTGTTTTAGTGTTGCAAATAATTACTAAACTATCAACGATATTACACTTAAAACACCGTTAAGTATACCTTAGCCGTTCTTTAACATCGCATAATAAACAAAACCTAGCTAAATAACGGCTAAGTCACTTAACGAGTTTATAGTATTTGTTATTGGGAAAAGATTACACTGAAAAACTTTGAATAAGCACGTTATTGGACTATAACCGTTTTGTAGCTATGCAATAACTGCAAACATTCAAGCAAGCTGTATGCGTTCCTAATTTAAAAACACGTTAAATGATGAACCATCGCCCCTAACTGTGTTTTAGTCATGTAATACTGCTGAAATTGTTTTAGTGTTTTTGGCAAAAACCTCGTTAGTTGTACTATTATACAAGTAAGTTTTTATAATAAATAAATATTATTTAAATAAATAAAACAAAACTGTATACACTGTATCCACGTATAGTTAGTATTGCACTTTTGTATGTAAACGGAAGGGACAAAATAATGTCGGTGGGCGTAAACCATTGCACCTGAATGGCAGAGCAGGCTTACATACCGGCGCGACTTACAGAATTTTAATAATTTTATTTTTTGATTTACGTTACAGAGTAAGTGGGAAATAGTAAAAAAGCAAAGTCATGAAATATGCAGAAAATAACCATCCATTAAACAAATTATTATCGTTGAAAGTAGGTGATCTAAATAGAGCATAAGCGTCTCGTCTGCAACGTACGAAAGACAGATGATGTTAGCTGAACTTTGGCTACCATGTAAAGCCATCCTATCAAATCAAATCAAATCATTTTATTTTCGGCTATGTACAGTCGTTACCATTTGCGTACTTTCTCAGATTTCTGGTACTAACTAGTTACCGTGGATAGTTGGATACAGAGTTGCAGATGCATATTTATTTATTGTATTTGTTTACAGAAAAAATCCATCTTGGGAAAAATAGTCATTAAACTTAATGTGAAATCTTTATTCAATAACTTACAAATTATTAATAATATTCGTACAGTTGGATATATACATATAAAAAATGGTTTTAATCGATGCGCGGAAGGGCCGCGCCGTCGTTGAACCCGAGCCATCTGGCAGAGGGGTCGGTGCCTCGTGCTGCGGAACCACGTGGGTACTGGTGGCACATATCACAGCGACGCTGATTTTTGCTCCGAGCCAGCCCAGTATGGTACTTAGAGAGCAATTTTAGAGTTCAGATATGGTTTCACTCATGTCTTTTAGAAAAACATTTGGGGTGCAACGACGCCATCACCTGATGTTACAAGTGGGGTGAAAGTAGCATGTCGTATTTCGCAGGCATTACAGTATTTTCTGTTTTTATCTTCGGCTGATTATGGAGAGATGTGACTGGACGTGAGAGGTAGGAAAGAGCGTCGGTTTTCAATTAAAAACACGGATATCGAATAACGCCTTCCTCTGAGCAACCCATACGCCAAGGCAGAATATATGTCGTAGTGATTAGGCCTCCGGTTTTATAACACTGCGCGTGATCAGTGTTGAATTGGCTGTTGCCGCAGCCATCGCATAATTATGACTGTGTCATGGAGTTTGATATTCTGTTGTATCTTATAGATGGCGCATATCTGAATTCTAGTAAGGATAGGTCAAAGTGACCGTTTTTTGCAGGAATAACTGAGAGCCGGTTTGAGGACTTCGTTTTCATCTTGGATGCGATGGATCTTTCAATCGCTCTGTTCTTGTTAGTGGTGAATTTTGCTAGGATGGTTTCTAAAAGTTTGTCACTGAGGGCATATTTTTCTTTACGGCCTTCTTTGCGTGCATGTTTTAGAGATATATTATAGTCGGATAGGACAATTTGTTTCTTCTCTAATAAGAGTAATTAGGCATCTGTGAGAGCTGTGCAACCTTTCTTGGAATTTTCGTATTTTAAGTTAGTGGCGTGTGGGTCGGATTTTGCCTTTTTGTGTATTTTATTACTACAAAGAGTGCTGGCAGGAAGATCATGCGTAGTGCATTGTGTCAGTGGTTCAAAAAATTCATGGGAGTTTTTCAGGACTCGTGGTAAGAATAACCATTGGATTTTTATTTTTGTTAGGGCTGTGTAATCCGCTTTAGGGGAATTTTTGGAGATTTCTGAGATATTTTTCTACTGTGGAAAAGAATTTAACAAAATATTTTTTATGAAATCTTCTGTAGGAAACTTCACCAATGTAGCTTCCCAAAAAGCGAGATCCAGTCATAATGCTTAGATTGGTGCCCCTGAAGATCTGGTAAGCTGTTTGCTTGTCTGTTTCGGATACAATGAGCAATGTTTTCTTAGCTTGCGGGAAGTATCCAAAGGATGGCCCTATCCTTATCCCACCAATTACGTAACTATACCTATAAATGATATTTATTCAAGGTTGAAAGTTAATATCTGGGTAAGTACATAAAAATCTTCCTCCGCCACTTCTAATGTAGACAATATCCTAAGTATAGTGCACAAAAAATGTATAGCGAGATATATTATAATACTTTCCTTCGGTTTCGAGACATTTTGAGACGAGAAATATGCATCCATCACACACTACACCACTAGACACAACCTCAAGCGCACGCGTCGCTCGGCTAACTGGCCCTATGAAGTAAAATCGGGAGGATAATATGGAGGATATATTTTTCATGGCTTAATCACAGTTACTAGGTTTAAGTGTTGTATTTTCAATAGGAATCACAAGCAAATACTTACAAATATGGGGCTAAGGGTATTTAGCCGTGTTTAAGCGTAGTAACTGTTTTCTTGTATAGTATTTGATAAAAAAGTATATGCATAAAAAAAGTTAAGTGTCGAATAACCGTTTTTTAGCTATGAATCATGCCAGTGATTTATTCAATTAAACAACAGCTAAGGGCTTTTATATTGCTTATAGTGTAGTAATGTTGGTTAGCGACTTTATAGTATTGTTAAGTATCAAATTATCATGCACTTAACGTGGTAGGTCGACTCCATATCTTGGCAACTAAAAATGATAAAAATATGATTCCAAGACCATTCGGTAGAGCTGTTCTTCCTATTTAAGCCCATGTAAACTATCGAAAACTGCTAAAAAGCAGCTTCGTTCGGTTTTAGACATAGGACGGCAGAAAAAATATAGCCCACTATTATACATATTAATTAACACGATTTACTCCCTTAACGTTTTTTATGATACACATTGCTCCATGATTAGTCCGTCCGCTCATTTATTCCTTTAATAATATATTCCGCACAATTAACAGTCCCGTAAATTGACACCCGCACGCGCGCTCATCGCCGCTATAGGCAGAGGTCGCCATGTAGGGACGAGAGTTGGAGTCAAGTGAGAACAACCAATGTCGTAGATGAACTGGCTTTATTAGGAGTAACATAGCCTTATATACTAGATACACACATAAACACTAATACTAATATATGCTAGACTTACACCACTACACTTTTCTCATTTTTTAAGCGCTCTGTGTTTTTTAATATTTCTTTGGCATCGAAGGGGGTAACTTCCACTATTTTGTCTTGGTGCATATGTTGACACTCGTTTTCGCTTTGTTCGTATGTAGAGTGGTCGTCGCTGTAGAGCTTTTCATAAAAATCTGAAGCAATGATTACCAAATCTTCTCGTGTTTGCGTTTTTTTTGTTGTTTGCTGTGACTTTAGTGTAGGTATCCATGTTTTTTATGTGTTAAGTTGCTTATAGACTCTTTTTTGACTTCCACTTGTTATCAGGTTATTTTCTATTGTTTGTAGTCTGTATTTTTCGTATTCATTTTTTAGTAGTTTGTTCGTTGTTTTATATAGAGTTGCTAATTCTTGTTTTTCTTCCTTTGTCCTTAGTGGCTTATGTTGAAGTGTAGCGCGTTTTTCAATAGATTGTTTAGTTTCTTCAGATAATATGTTTTTCTTTGGTTCTGAGCTTGTAAGTGTGTTTAGGCTATGTTGTATAGATGACTCTATTTTTAAATAAAATGACTCTATGTCGTCGATGTTATCCCAGCGTATCCTTTCTATTTTCTCGTTTAGGGTATAGAGGTACTCGCTTCTACGTTGTTCGTTTGATAAAGCTGGCGTTTTACCGAAGGACGCTCTACATTTCTTTTGTTTCAGCTGTAATGTGGCTCTAACGAGTCTGTGGTCACTGATAAAAATCTTTCGCTTCCCTTTACCGATGTATTTATTTCAAAAGAAACCACCCAAGTCACATCCATTTTGTATTTACGTAACCCGATAAATAGTTTAATTTATGTACTTTCTTGGTTTTGTTTCAGACTAGTAAAACATGGAAGGATTTGAAGATTTGACCCCCATCATATTTTCACAATATGCTCAAGATCCATTAGAAGGATTCGAAGAACAAGAAGAGAGTGCTTTGTCAAAGAAAATAAAATCTGCAATGACAAACCCAGCACGTAAAAAACGTACAGCAAAGATATCAAATAAAATAGTCAACAGAAATTTCTTCTTCATTTGTCATAAACAACCAAGCAAATAAGGGGAATAAACTGGTGAAAATACAAATAATTGATATTAGTCACTCCATACCGGACCAAAATGACGAGAAAAATGAAAATATACTACTTAGTGCACAATATATAGCGAGTGATGGGTATGATGAAGTTATAGATAATACAGTCTTATAAATAAAATATCCAAAAAGATATGTGGATGTAGTGTTAGTTGTTAAGTGTTATTTTATTAATAAACACTATTTAAATAAATTGACGTTTTATTCCTTTCCTCATAGTCATATCAGCCAACTAGTTTTTATGCAGAATCTGAATTAAAGATGATGATAGTTAATATTAGAATAAAAACTGGTTAGTTGGTAATAATGCAAGAAGGTTTTAAAATGAAATTACTATAAAACGAATTAATAACATTTATTTAAGGAAATGAAAAACACTTGCATACACATTAAGATTCCTTAAAACTTAAAAATTATTGACTAAATACCAGTTTTTAAGACATAAAACATTTTTTAATGCACAAGACTTTTTATGATATTCACAATGAAAAACACATTCATGAGAACAATATTTTTTATACAGCTACCTACATCTTTTTCACCTAAATCAAAATCGGTACAGTTTGGATATGAATCTTTTACCCATTTAATTTTTTCCAAACCTTTAACATAGATCGTCTTTTCTTTCATATGGTTAACAATTAGTCTTTTAAATTCTCTATAATCAACATAACCCTCGTGCCACAAAATACCTAAATGTTTTTCTATCCATCTTGTATGTCTCTTTTCAGTTTCCGTTAATTTAGAAAATGGAAAAGGGGGTTTTATTAAGGAAACTCGAGAGTATTCCAGCGTGCTGTATGCAAATTCTTTGATAATGAATTCGTTTTCTTTTGTTTTGAACCCTTGAAGGTCTACAAATAAATGCTGCATTACGATACTTTTTTCGTAATATTACTTAAGGGCTTATATTCAAATATACTATCATTTAAAATCAGACAGTAAGCTGCGGTGTTCTTTGGTATATCTGATTCACAATTCAATTCAACTCTCACTTCTACCGAACCGGTTTTCAAGGTTTCGGTTTGGCGAGAACAGTCGATTACAAATAGAGGAGCTATATCTTTAAAATCTTCAGGACTTAGCAACGGTGCTTGTAGACGGTTATAATAAGACTGCTGAAATTTTGCATACTGTTCTTATAATACAGCAAACTTTTCAGCCGAGAAACTAGCATCAAAACTTTCGTACGGAAAGTAGATTGAATTCAAGAAAACCTTAACATCTCTTAAATTACAGTGATCAAAGTGTGTTATGTCTTTATTAGCAACATTTTTTCGTCCTGTTTTCAATCCGATTATAATGTAACGCGGCTTTTCAATTTGTTTTGATAGACCAAGAATGTTTTGATGTTTCAGGCAAGAGTGAATATTCATACAAATCCCAAGTCCTAAATGCTATCTGAAGAGCACGGTCTCTTTCCAAACATTTGAGTAAGTTTAATCGTTCTCGATCAGACACCTTAACATGAGGCATGCGCCATACTATTTTAGATATTGTAATATTATCTATGTACTCATTCACATTTAGTTTAACGCTATTCAAATTAGTATTGGATCTTAAGAGAATAAGTTCATGCTTGCAATTAATTGTGATTTTGTTATAATCCCCAGCAAACCCGAGAATTTTGTTTAAAGGTACAGACACTGAAAATGTACCTTGCATGTTTTTTGTACCGTTGAAATTAAATCCCCATAACTTAGACATGGATGCTTCCAGTTTATTCATAGATACAAGAGATTTCATAGTTGTTGTAACTCCTTTGTTTTTAATTTTGTCAATTTCGATTCCATTTAATTCATATCGAATATCTTGAAAAAGATGAAGTATGGGGTTATTTGTAAAAATAATACTTTTTACCTCTGCTTTTGTTTCTCTATTGAATGCGGTTATAGTACCCTCTATGTATAAAGAGATTGCTGATGGTAGTACGTAAAGATCTTGTTGGTTAATAGGTATACGTATTTCATCGTTGAAATTAAAACTTGTTACGTACGGCTTGTAAGAATGAATAATATTCAAAGCTCTCGATAGAGTTATTAAAGACAAAAGGTTCTGTTAAGTTTAATATACTCATTTTAGTACTCCTAAACTTTGGAGGAATTGTTTTTTTTTTTTTTAAGTTTCACTTTAGGTCTTCTCTTCGTGATTGGCTGGTAATGTTTTTAAAGGAGACTGAAGTTTTATTGAAGTCATTTTTTTCTTAGATGTAAATATATCTGAATTTCTTCACCTCGTAAATTAACTAGATTATTGTTAACGTCTAAAATTCTTATCGTAATTGAATTTAAGCTGTTGTTGGGTTACAAGGAAATAAATTACGTTTTTTGGTGTTTCTATTATCCGATAACCGGGTGGCACGTTTGGTACAAATTCGTGAATAATATGACTAGGTTTTCCGTTAACGAATGATCCGCTCACAATGTCACATTCAATGCGGACTATAGTTGTTGACAGAATGTAGATAGGATAAGGGGATTCTGTTAATATATTCGCTTGAATGGATTCTGACCCGAAGCCAAGTAAACTACCGATAGAGCCGATTCTTACGAGAGATACCGATTCTTTACCAAAATGAATATTTTCAGAGCTTAAAATAGATGTCTTTAAGGTATTATTATTGCATGTTAGTGACAACGAGCATCCTTGAATATGTTTTTTAAGGTAATCTTCAATATCTTGAAGTTCATATGATCCTTCTGGAATTTTAATTACTTTGTTTTTACCATAATAAAACTTATTGTTTCTGTCGTCTATGTTGGGTATAGAATTAAACGTTGATATATACAACAGTCCGCATTCATATTCACCATCCAGTTGAAGAGCTGGTGAATGGTTTGTTATCAGAGTAGATGTTCCAGTTATAGATAAAGTGAAAGACATCGTGAGAATGATAAACTGTTTATTGTGCGAGGGTATTTAATCGGTTATACCAATATTGTTTTAAGTACTTTAGACATAAATGACCGCAATTGACGGTATCAAACTTTTAGTACGTGTCATAATTATAGTAAATATCGTAATTTTTTAAATATTTTTTTAATTCTAGCGGAGGTGGAAGGTCTCCATAACTATTAAAATATTCACAATAATTATTATCTTTTACGTAGGCTATCTAGTAGAACTATCCAAATAAACTATTCCACATTCCACTTCTTTAGGACTCTTTGGTAAATTGTCTCTCATATAAACTCCTCGAAAATGTGGAATATCAGATGAGTGTTTTAAAATGTCAATATTTGATAGAGCGCGCCTGGGTAATCTCTCATTTAGTTTTTTGAAATTTTCAAACATAATCCTTTACCATTTTTATATGGTTTAATGTGTAACCCTTTTCCTAACGCAATAGATTCCATTATCTTGTTATGTCTCTCTGATTCAGCTAAACTTTTTCTTGCGGCTTTGTAGTCACCTACTGCTTTAGCGATTCCAGCAGCTCCTCCTGCTAACGATCCCAATGCAGACAGACCGGCAAAAATAGGTATCAACGGTAAGAAGCCTCCAGTTTTAGGAATTGGTATAAGACGAGGTATCCGTACCTTAGCATTGGTATTAAAAACTTTTTTTGCGACAATAAGTACTCGATCAATTATATTACAAACTTTTGTTTTTGGTTTCTTTTTTAATTCAGTGCGTATCTTAGACACAAAACGTTTAAAAGGTTTTATACCGGCACCTGCCTTTATTTTAGATTTCATTACTTTGCTGACTAACCACGAAGCAATTTTTTCTCCTCTTCCTGCATCTTTCGACTTTTTTCTTTGTTTCGCCATTTCGTATAGTTCTAAATCGGCACGATGTCTATCAGCTAAATCAGAATATCTATCATATGCTATGTCGTGTTTCATAAACGGATTATCTAGCGCATTAATTCCTTTATCGCCTCTTTGTAACCTTTTGTGCAATTTTGTTCCCGGACCACAATAGTTATAACCAGGTAAGTGTAATTCAAATGGTAAATTATTAATAGCGCTGTTTAAGAGTCCTCTTCCTTTCATGTCCCGTAAGATAATAATACCGTCATTGAAGAGAAAGTATATAAATGTAACTAAACAACGGCATTTTTATCAATCCAACTGTTTTCGCTATCACTAAGCCCTAACCATTTAACATACAACTTTCTACCCTTCTTTTTAATAACCCTTTCTACGAGGTAAACGTTTGGATGGTCGGTTTTCAGAAGTTCTTCTTCATAAAATGTACCGAGTATAGTGTTTCTACGCTGGTCTTGAATATGATACGTAACAGGTTGAGTGCGATTCACATGCCTAATAGTGAAAAGTTCTGTTGACCAATTAGGTGTATAACCTTTGCGAAAGGCGCTTTTATACTTGCTAATGCGTACACAATCTCCTACATTGAATTTGTTTAATTTATAACGCAAATTGGATTGCGATTTTTCAATACTTTTTGATACTTGTATTTCAGTATCAATATTTACATCAATAGGTTTATATTTGGTTGTGCGATGTACAGTTTGATTATAAGATTTTACTACATCGTCTAACGGTTTCCCAACCCATTTATAGTTACCAACTAAACTGAAATATTTGTAGAGTTTAAACTTAAGTGTTTTTATCAGCCTTTCAAAAATAGATGCCTTCTTAATTGAATAAGTTGAGTAATGATTTACTTTTAATGATTTTAAATAGCAATCAAATTCATGATTGTAGAATTCTTTTCCTAGGTCTGTTTGTAAGTTTTTAGGTCTTCGTTTAGATGTTTTTATTATAAATTCTAATGCATTTTTGACTTCAATTTTAGTTTTAGACTTAATAGGTACACACCATGCATACTTTTAAAAAGTATCGATAACAGTTAAAATATATTTATATCCTCTGTTAACCGTATGTAGCTTTTGTAAATCAATTAAATCAGCTTGCCATAAATCGACAATTCCTTTTAGTACAACCGATCGTCGCTTAAAATTTCTTCGCGCTGATCGATGGATCTCGTTTACTATTTGTTGTTTTATCATTATTGAATTTTTGAAAGATATCATATATCTCCTTCTTCGTGTAAAAGTTCAGTTTCAACTGAGTTGCGAGTTGATGAATTTGATTATTTATTGTGTTAAACAAAGAGTCTATATACTTCTTTTCAGAAATCAGAAATCAGAAATTTTATTTGTTAAACATAGGTACAATAAGGATGGCATATGTAACAAGTTTGTTCTCTATGTTTTACCCACTAGTGTAGGTGTACAAATATATCGATGATGCTTGGCATGCAGCATACGTATTTAATAAATTCTCGTTAATTAATTAATAAAATAATAATAATATAAAAACAAAGTCAAAGGCATTCTAGTCAAAAGCAAATTACATCATGAAATTATAAAACAATTCCGTTAAGTCAAAATGATAATAATATAAAAACAATGTCAAAAGCAAAACAACAGTGAATTACTTCACGAAAAATTATCAGTACCTATTCAAATTCATACGTCAGATTAAAATATTATTATACAAATGTGTCATTCAAATAATCATTGATGGAGTAATAGCATTTTTCTAACAACAAGCTAATTATTTTTTTCTTAAATAAATTCAAATTCAATTGTAGAATGTCATTGGGTAGCTTATTATAAATGATGGGAGCCATGTTTAATACATTCTTATTCAAAAGAGCTGTTTTCCCTGCTGGGCCTCGAAGTTTGTAAGTGTGCTGTGCCCGTGGGGGCCGCGGGCGTCCACGGGACGCTGGTATAAATAAATTCATATTACATTTTACGAATAAAGCTATTTCTAAAATATACAATGAGGGGAAAGTCAATATTTTTAAAGATTTAAATGCAGAAGCACAGCTTTCTCTGGATTTCATATTTAGCATAGCTCTAACACACTTTTTCTGGGCTTTGAAGATATTAGATGTGTGTGACGAATTGCCCCAGAAAATAACGCCATATCTTAATGTCGAGCCTACTAAACCGTGATAAGCGGTTACCAAAGCTTTTCTATTTACTTGTTTCGACAAATTTCGTAGTGCGTAAGCTGCTCTATTGACTTTCTTACAAATTTCTATGCCTTGGGCTTTCCATTTTAATTTATTATCAATTGTAATACCCAAAAATTTATATTGCTCAACTTCGTTTATCTCGATTCCTCTGTTAATGATTTTTGTGCAAGGTGGCGCTCTTTTTTGGAAAAAATGCATAATATTTGTTTTGCTTAAGTTAATAATAAGATTGTTGTTGGTAAGCCAGGTTACAATTTCATCCAGAACCGTATTAATTTCTAATTCGTATTCTGTGCTTTTATTACATTTTATGATTGCTGTGCTATCATCAGCAAATAGTATCATGGGGTGGTGAACTGCGGTTGGTAAGTCGTTTATATAAAGTAAAAAGAGCAAAGGTCCAAGCACACTACCCTGTGGGACACCATAAATTACTGTTAGGGGTCTGTCTAGGGTCAGAGGTATATTTCAGTTCAATTTTTCCGTTTTGTACAAATGCGAGTTATTTCGGTATATTGAATTCGATTCGATAGGTAGGATTTCAATAAATTCGAATTGTTACCCCTGATTCCATAAGCGCTTAGTTCTTTGATTAGTGTATTGTGGTCCACGTGATCAAAAGCTTTTGTCATATCTGTGTAAATTGCACATATTGGGACTCTTTTATCTACACTTGGGACTACAGTATTGAGAAGATTGAATATGGTCATATTAATTGTCTTTCATTTCTAAACCCTTTTTGTTCGTCACACAAGATGTTAAACTTATCTAGGTAATTATATAAATTGGTATCCCCTCATTTCCTATAAAATTAATGGCTATAACTACACATACTCTAAATTCATTTGCTATATTCATTCACCAGCTATAAATTCAAATTCTATATTAGTTGCTTGTTATAATGTTCATTTACTATAAATGTTAAATAGTCTAAACTCATTAAACATACATTTCATATTCTATAATTATCTTTTACTCTAATATTCACCTGTTATAAATTCAAATTCTATAATAGTTGTTTGCTATAATGTTAATTTGTTATAAATGTTAAATAGTCTAAACTCATTATATATAAATTTCATATTCTATAATTATCTTTTACTCTAATATTCACCTGTTATAAATTCAAATTCTATAATAATTGCTTGCTATAATGTTAATTTGTTATAAATGTTAGATAGTCTAAACTTCACGGGGGGTACCGTCGACACGCTGGCGCGTCATCAGACTGTCAAATGTGTACACGTCTGTTAAATAGGCGCTGTTAAAGTTTGGTTAGGTTAGGGTTCACTTGCATCCCTCAGAGCGGAATAGGCACCCCGCGTGAGCGGGGTGCCGTCGACACGCTGGCGCGTCATCTGACTTTCAAATGTGTACACATTTGTTTAATAGGTACTACTAAAGTTCGGTTAGGTTAGGGTTCACTTGCATCCCTCAAAGCGGAATAGGCACCCCGCGCGAAAGCTTAAAATTAGGTGTTGTGTGTAAAAAAAAAGAAAAAAAAAAGAGTTTAAATGGTGTAGCAAATGCTTAAAGGAACGCTAAATAAAAGGTTAAGATGGTTTCTCTTTCTTACACACAAACACAATTTTTTTGGTTTAATACTTACTCCTACAACTGAAGTTTGCCGGAATATCCTCTCGTAGAGCTTTAACTTTTAGTTCAAGGACCGTATAGGCTACCTGAAGGAAGGGATCGGACTGACAATTGAAACGATGCAATAAGACATATTCTCTATTCAAAGACCCGCGCTCACATGGCGGCCTCGGATACCGCTCAAACAGAATACCTTAGGGCTACACTTATCTAAAGGACCGGCGCCGGGTTGATCGGAACGCGCGGAAACGCGAGACGTCAGCGCGACGCGTTAAAGTCTTTGTAAAACGACCCTGGCCAGGTATTTGGAACGGACTCACGGTTTGGAGGTCGGGCGTAGACGACTCCACGGAATCCCGTTGCTGGAGAAAAGGTGCAGTCCCGTGCAGGCACGTCGACAGAAGACTAATAACGTAGAGGTCGCTCAAAGAAGAGGAAGCGCCCTCGCGTGGTCTTGGCCTGGTGCGGCGGCCGAGCTAGCACGCCGAACTCGTCCTGGTGAACATCCTTGGACCACGGAGGCGCGGCGTCGCTTTAGTGGCGAACATCTAAGGGGCGGCTAGGGCCCATAAACCACGCGGCGGCAACTGCCTGCCTGCGCGGGTGGCTGCACTGATGCAGTCCATGGTGAGCGTCACTCGCGGCGCGAATACACATCCCGCGAAGAACCAATTACACTCGCGGGTCGCACCTTAGCGCTAACACACTAACTCGAGCCCACGGGTGGGCCGAGGATTGAAGAAAGGGGTGAGTACCCATCACGCGCCGGTGTGTGAGATCACATGGCGTTCGAGCGCGATCGATTCTCGATCTTTTTGAGATGCGCGCGTGCGGTCCGTATGACGGCAGCGGAGGGACTGACTATCTGTCATTTCCCGATAGGGATTGAACAAATATGCAGTTTTTAAAGATAACCATTCACGAAGACATGAAATTTGGTGAACTTGGAATTACGAATTTAAATATAAATGTATCTAAAATGTCGGGCTTTATTTGTAGATAACTAATACGACAGGCGGAATCCTCAGAAACCTCTGGTTAGGGAGAAATCACGACTTGAAGTAAAAACCGATAAGGTCTGGGTTACAACACTAGTGGCGTCATGTCAGTGAGATTAATAATAATATAAAGTTTTCAAAATATTATCAAAATACGCGAAACTGTTATCTTAATCATTTTCCTTGTGAGATGACGATTCCAATGATATATTATACCTGGTATTTCTAAGCTACGGTTGCCGAGAAAAGTGGCTTGACAAACCGGCGAATGTGCATTTGTTTTTACGTAAAATACTATGTAATTGTGGGACTTCGGATGCCCTGGGATCACGAAACCTGGAGACCGAAGATCACTGTGCGTGATTAAAGTGTTAGTTCCGTTCGGAGATTGTTTTCCTACAAGTTCTGGTAAGCGGAATTACTTAACCTATAAATCATGCATTTAGACCGTGTTTATGTAGAATATACACGACATAGGTAATGATAAAAGACTTTCGTTACCAGACATTATAAAATGCTCAGTTATACACAATATATCAAGGTTTATATTACTCGCCTTTAGATTTTCCAAACTGACGGTTAATATATCTGTTTTGTTTATGAGTCCCGCTATATTTTGATGTAAAATAGTAAGATAGTTATGGTAGAAAAAACTCGTTGTTTAGTGACGCTCCTTCGGATATAGGTTTCGTTATTGTCTTGGACGGATCTTGAGGGGTCTTTTCTGAGGGCGTAGCTCGTTGTGGTTGCGAGCTTGTGCTGTTGTTGATGTCATTTGTTGGTCCACCTTCTTGCACTTCTTTTTTGTTGGGGATGTATAGTTCGCCATTTATGAACAACCTGTTATTTCGAATAACCGCATATTTTCCCTGTTTACGAGCATTGATCATACATTCTCGAATGTGTTTTCTATTGTTAAGTGCTGATTGGTCTAGTACTTCAGCAACAGCATATCGGGTATTATGGAAACAGTACGAATTTTGTAGAACATATTTTTGCATACGTTGACTGATGAGTTCGACAATAATAGGACGACGATTTCCCTTTTTTCCTACTCGTGTTGCTACTCGTGAATTTTCGTATATGTTTTGAATACATTCGTCAACGTACTGCTTGTTAACTGCATCGTCAGAAGACAATGGTTTGACAACCCCTTTTAATCTTAAAGATTTTAAATCAAAATGTCCTGCTTCTGTTCGAAGCAAAGCCTTGTACTTGAGCTCAGAGATTTCACCAGCATGCAAGCGTTTATGAACATGGTGACCGAATTTATCTATATTCATTTTAATACTTGAAAGTCAAACTTCAACTGATGGAAAAAAGAAGAGTATGCATTTATATATTATTTATTAAGCCTGCTTCTCGTAATTCTTCAATGGTAGATATTATTTCGTTATCTAAATCTGTATTGCCAGCGTCACGCGATGCAATAAGCAGTTTTAATCTTTCTACTAATTCGTTTGGGTCATCCCAATACACATATGAGATGTCTCTTTTAACTTTTTTCATTGACGGCAAACCTTCACCGGATACATACAATTCTTCACTTCTGTACGTTGTTTGGTTAATTTGAAAAGAGGTCTTATAATGTATAAATATTTCATGCCCTTGTTACTTTTTATCGGCTTATTCGGATCGAAGTCACGTCTATGTGCATTAGTTTTCAATAATAAAGTTTTATATAATCGTTGATCATCTTCAGTTACTAATTCTAAGTCAGGTACTTTCTTGAACAATAAATCGTTTAAACCTTGCGTTAAGGAATAGCTTTCTCAGCCTATCGTGAGTGTGCATCATTCACAGAAATTGGACAAGATCCAAACATTAGCTTACCACGCTCATTTCGTACACCAAATGGAATGTTCATGTTAAAATATTGTTTTTGCCAAGCAGGATCTTCGCGAGGTGAAGCGTACGAGTCTGACGTTCTAAATGAAGCATTATTTGTTGTGTCAGAATCACTTTGATTGTCATTTTCATGAGATGTAGAATTTCTGTCATTTAGTTCATTTTCACTATAACTTGATTCCGATGATTTTCTCAGTAATGTTTTATTATCAAAACTTTCTTTCATTCTATCTTCGGAAGAACTATATTTCAATGTTTTTATCGACTTGTTCCATTTAAACCTATCGTTACCAAAATTCGTATCACTAATGTTCAGATTGTTAGCATTATTACTACTTTTTACCATTTCATTAAATGGGTCTGTGATTGGTTTCAACATTGCTTCCAGCATTATATTATCGTTTGATTTAACATCACGAATGAGCTTTACTTTTTTTCTTACTGCTTGAGCAGATTGAAGTACTTTTTGTTTAAATAATTTCTCGTCGTTAATTTTATGTTTTATGTCCGAACTATGCGGTTCCATTTTAAGTAATAAGTTTTTAAAGTAAATACTGTGCTTTATGTATCCTGTTAATCGAGCATGATAAATGTATCAAAGCCTTTCCTATAACATCCAGAATTTCTTTTACAATCTTTATTTATAACTAAGAAATCGTACGGTATGTTCCATACTTGACTACACATTTCACGAAACTGGGACCACGACATATCACTTCCCACATGTTCATCATAAACATGCTTTTAATTAATATCATCTTGTTTAAAAAGAATAATTAAATTAGCATTATCTCTTTTTAATTGTTTAGATATTTTACTATACGTTTGATTCAAATAGAAGCTATCTATATTTTTATGTCGTCCCATTGCAAAGTAATCTCGTATATTATTTTGATTTTCACACGCAACATCATCAAATATCATAATTGAATTAATGTTGGCTGCATGGGGGCTTACGATTTCATCATTTTCACTATAGTTTTGAAACGAAACTGATGGAACCAGCTTTAAAACTTGTTCTAGAAATTGATACATAGGTTGGAATAAAGTTTTGGAGTATACATTGTAACACTTTGCAGTGTACTTCTCTAGCTGTAGGCAGATGTAACTTGGTAGTAGTTTTAAAATACATTAATTGACTGTTCGTACAGTCATGCCCTGTTGAACAGTGTGTTTTCTTATAGACTAGGTTGTTATTTGTATAATTATCGCCTTGAAATCGATGTTTAATGTTTCAAAAGGTGTGTAGATATGAAATATCTTACCGAGAAATACTAGTTGCATACTGGTCAATTTCATTCACATAACCGCCTTGACACGGGTAATCCTTCTTTCTAAACGGCTCATCTCACTTTGTAGTCACGTATTCCTCACCGGAAACTATCTTTAACGACAAATTGAACGTATTTTCATAATTTTTCCAAAGAATAAATAATTGTTTACATAAAGACAAATTAGCTGTCAAACCCCAATGTGCGTTTCGACACTTCATTATGTAATCTTACTGTCACGGAGGACATCTAAATTTTCATTAGTTAAAACCACGTTAACTTTTAATTTTTTAAAGACATCAAACCAATATAATATCCAACAAGAGATAGTATTACCTTTTTTATATTTTTACCTTTCTAAAAACATTCAGAATCAGATATGTAGTTAAGTCAAAGGTTCGCACTAATTGAACGAAACGCAAACCGCGTTTGAGTCATGTTTTAATACTCCTTAGTGATTATAAAATATCCATTTCTTTTTTATGAAAATTGCATTGTTTATTAGAAATAACTTTCTAAAAATAGTGTTATTATGATGGTATTTAGCACTTTCGCTGTAAAGGCTCCCTTCTAGTTTTAATTGAGAAATAATTGTCGTCAAGTCGCAACACTGGCAAATGTCAGAGTTGCTAGCTGTAAAAATTTGTTTACGTGGTCTAGAATGTTCAAAGGTTTTTTTTGTCTCGATTCCTCGGAGATAGCCGGCATGATTTGAGATCTTCAAGTAAATCTTCGGTGTCCAGAAGTAGCCCCGGGTGAGTTTTGTCTTCAACAAATACAAGTTGCCGTGTCTCAGTGGTGCATTCAATTAATTCGTGTTGTATAATTGCAGCGCAATAACTCAAGATGCGTTTGTAACATCTTATCGAAGGGATGCCGGTCCCTACTTTCTTCTTGTGTGATTGGTGAGTTTTATAATTCTCGAAAGATCTTTTCTTTTTCAATTCGTTTCATACTGGTTGCCATTCACTTAAGAGATGTGTATCTCCTTTCAGTTTCCCACTAACTCCATTGTGACGGAAAAAATCGCCATGTGCCTCGTGGCACTTTATAGCTCAAAACCCAGTTAAACCTGGTAAGTTCTATACGTGTAATATACTAAAAGTCTATTGGTGATAAAGCTAGGGAACGATTTAAATAAAAAGTAAATTCCAAAGTCACTAATTTAGATAATAATTGTTTCAGGGTTTTTTATTTTTACTTTAGCTTAAGATTAAATCCAACCTTAACCTAATAAGGAGAACATAAAGCTTCTCCTAGTAACCTCAGCGGGTGTTAACGCCGAGGTCTACTCTCCAGCACGTGGAGGCATTACTGAGCATGCTGCACAAGTAACGGGCCCTGTTCTCATCGGGTTTCCATACACCTCTGGAGGTGACCACAAACAACTGTATGTAACTTTAATTTTTTTCTATGGCCTCAGGCTTCAAAGTGATAAAAACAAACTAAGACTTCAGAACTGTGTCAAGTGAATATAAAACCAGAACTATTGAATTTAGGTGATCAACTCCTCGGTGATGTGTAGTGTTTATTTGCACAGTGTATCTAACTTACTATACCGGTAAGAACAAACTATGTATCTTAAATGGTCCGGTACCTGTGAAAACTATTAATAGAACTTTTTCCAAACCTGCTTTCGGAAAGTCTATTCCACGATTTAGTTGTATTTAAGTAGAAACAATACTAGAATAAGTTAAGCTTATTATTTAAGGTGTATTACATACTAATAGACGTAGATAAAAAGTGCCCTCCAAAAGTCTATTCATGTACTTTCGTGTATCTCGAACATGAAGTGTGTAACGGTGCCAACATTGTAACTCTAACCTTAGGTAAAAGCCTAAATAAATAATTCTTGAATAATTCATACTTGTTTCCTTTTAAATATAGAATTTTTGTGACTTTTAAAAATAGAACCACCTGGCGCCCGCTTAAATAAATACCGGTGTTTCTCCACTCCAAGGGTGGCCGTACCACACCTGAGAATCATTGCTCTCTCTCTGCCCTAGCCCAGCCCAAAGTATTACAGTGGCGCTGCCCAACGTTTGGCCTTGGAGAATGATATATTTAAGAGATTAGTAGAATAAATACTTATCTTTAAGTTTAAGTGGTCATACTGACACCTTAGGGTAAAAAAAAATATTTTGTGTCTGTACGCAAACTGCTAATTATACTTATTACTTTATAAACCTGAACCTTCAGGCTAGCGGACTTGTTGTCCTTGAATAAGTTTCACATGATACACACTACTGGATTTGTACAGTGAACTTGGAATTTAAATAGTGTCAATACATTCTTTCTTAAGGTGACTTAAAGACATCTTGCTATCTAAGTCGAACTTAAATAATCTCTTTTTAAATACAAGATGGATTTCATAAACGCTGGTTGCAAACTGGCACACCTTCACAAAGACGAAATCTCGCACGAATTGTCCATAAGGAAACTTCCAATAAATCCTCTCTCACGGCGTGCTAGTTTGTGCGAGGCTCTAAAACAAACCTCGAAATTAGTTCGGAAAGGAAGTTTGCTAGTCCCAGAGATGGTGCCAGGCAACGTGGATTCAGAGTTAGTTATCTGTCAACGCAAGGCTGAAGAGATCGCTCAAGAGATCCAGGACGACCTTACCGAAGCAGCCGCTGATCGTTTAAGCTCGCGCTGTCGCTACCTGTTGTGTCGGCTCGCTCGCCTTGGTACTGAAGCTGCAGAGATTTGTACGCTTAGGGATAGGATCGAATCCATGTTGTCGAACATTCAGGATAATGCTTCTTCGCCTTCTGGATCGGATAACGACCAGGGCTCCACCCGAACTGAAACTCGTGTAGTTAGGGAAGTGATATACACCCCGGAAAAGAATTTCAACATAAACTCACTCAACTTAAAATTCAAAGGTGACTCATGTGCGCGAACTTTCGTGTCTCGTCTGGAAGAACTGCGTGTTGCCAGAAACCTTACGGAAGCCCAGATTTTACGGGGATTTCCTGAAATACTTGAGGGTCCTGCTTTATCGTGGTTTCGCGCCAATCGATCTAAATTTGTTTCGTATAGGGAGGTCATTACAGCTCTTAAGGACGACTTCGATATTCCAGACCTTGATCACCTATTGTTAAAGGAGATCCGTTCTAGGACGCAAGCTAAAACTGAAACTATAGTGTTTTTCGTTTCAACAGTGTTAGGGATGTTCGAGCGCCTTAGTAAGGACATTTCCGAAGCTGAAAAATTGGATATACTCAGCCGGAACATTCGACCGGAATATTCCAGGGACCTAGCACTGCAAGACATTACAACGATAGAACAACTGAAATCTCTCTGTAAACGAATTGAATTGGCACAGGTCAAAGCCAAACAATTTCGCGAACCGGGTTCATCGAAATCTAATGAGACTTACACCCCTCAGACTCGTGAGGAGAGTAACAAAAATCAATTTCGGATACCGGATAAACATACATCTAGACATTTCGTAGCCTCGGTGACTCCGGCGACTACTAAAACGTCGTGTTTCCGTTGCGGCCTAACTAATCATTCTACTGGCTTCTGCAAAAAGTCAAGAGAGATAATGTGTTTCAAATGCGGTGAAAAAGGAGTTCGCTCTCCCGAATGTCCTAAATGTTCTAGCCGTCCAAAAAACTAGATAGCTTTGTCTTTTCGAACAACAAACATCCTGTACCCTCTACTCCCAAACAAACCGAAAAGACAATTCTCTTTCAACCACCACAGGGAGATAATAGACTATATGTACCATTAGATATCCTCGGTCTAAAAGTTAAGGCACTCTTAGATAGCGGTGCTTGCTCTTCTTTCCTTGGACTGGATAGCCATTTGGTATTAGCCTCTATAGGTATACCAATACATACACATAAAATACCGATGAGGATTCGCGTTGCTAACGGTCAACAACTATTTTGTAGTGAATATATGACTGTCCCTGTGAACTTTAATCACCAAGTCCAGCTCATCCATTTTAATGTACATCCAACGATAGCTACTCCTATTATATTAGGTATGAACTTCTGGAAGGCTTTCAACCTGATACCTGAACTTGTGCCTGATCTACCGGATGCGGAAAATTTAGCTAGTATGTCTACTACTCTTTCGGAAAGTGGCCTGAATAATTTTGACTCCTTGTCTACTGAACAAAAAGTCCAGTTAGATTCGGTTAAAGCTCTTTTCGATCAAATAGATACCGACAAGGTCGGATTAGGAAAGACTCACTTGATCGAACATGTAATCAACACAGGTGATGCACGTCCTATAAAACAAAAGTATTATCGGTTAAGTCCAGAAAAGCAGGTTGCAATGGAGAAGGAGGTCGATCGCATGTTAACGGCAGGCATCATTGAACCATCTCATTCCCCATGGAATTCTCCTGTAGTGATGGTGGAGAAACCCAACGGCGATTTGAGACTTTGCCTGGACAGTCGAAAAGTGAACTCCGTCTCCAAATCTGATGCATATCCTCTCCCCTATGTAAATTATATTCTAGATAATTTGAGGGACGCAAAATACCTTACTTCTTTAGACTTAAGTGCCGCATACCATCAAATTCCGCTTAGTACTGACTCCAAAGAGAAAACAAGTTTTACGGTACCAGGTCGTGGTTTATTTCACTACAATAGAATGTGTTTCGGTTTAGTGGGCGCTAGTGCCACCATGCAGCGACTCATGGACAATCTTTTCACAGCCGAATTCGACAATAAAGTCTTTTGTTATGTCGATGATATTATTATCTGCACCTCAGACTTTGAGGAACATCTATGCATTCTTAAGTCTGTATTTGATAAACTAAAAAGAGCTAATCTTACAATCAATATGAAGAAATCTCTATTCTGTCGATCCGAGCTTAAATACTTAGGGTACGTAGTAGACAGATACGGTCTACGTACCGATCCGGCGAAAGTCGATGTGATATTGAATTTTCCTACTCCTACTGATGCCAAGGGTATCAAACGATTTCTAGGTATGTGCGGATGGTACCGTAGGTTTATAAGTAACTTTTCTAAGGTAGCTCGACCTCTATCTCGCTTAACTAGCAAAAAAGTTAAATTCGAATGGTCAGAAGAAGCTAATGAATCTTTCAATTTGCTTAAGTCTGCTCTGATTTCTGCACCCATTCTGAAGTGTCCTAACTTCCAGGAACCTTTTTATATCCACACAGATGCCTCTTCCTACGCGATAGGCGCCGTGTTAACTCAACGATATGACGGTGTAGATCATCCGATCGCATATTGTAGTCTTACGTTAAATAAAGCAGAAATTAATTACTCCGCTACCGAGCGTGAACTCTTGAGTTTAATCTATGCCCTTGAACAATATCGAGCGTATGTCGAAGGTAGGAAATGCTACATTATCACGCGTCCTTAAAATGGTTCACTAATTTAAAAAATCCTTCGGGTCGTCTAAACCGATGGGCGTGTAGATTGAGCCAATTTACTTTTGAACTAATTCACCGGAAAGGAAAGGAACACGTGATACCTGATTGTTTTTCTCGTATTCAAATCAGTTCAATAGATGATGCTTTAATTCAGGATCCGTGATACTTAGAGCTATTTCAAAAGGTCACTGATAAGCCGTCTCTTTTCCCTAATTTTAAAATCGAAAACGGTAAACTATTTCGTTACTCTAAGAATAAATATCGCCTGACAGCCCAATTTGACTGGAAGTTGGTAGTGCCTTACGAGCAGCGAAAGGAAATTTTATCTAGATTCCACGATGATCCCACTGCTGGTCATTTCGGTGTGGCCAAGACTCATTCTAAAATAGCGGTAATTTATTATTGGCCAACCCTCTTTCAAGATGTAAAAGACTATGTTGACGCTTGTGAAATTTGTAGAACTTACAAACCTGTAAATTTAGCCCGTCCTGGTCTGATGGGGGAACCCAGACGTGTTTCGTCTCCAGGCGAAGCTATTTCGTGTGACATACTGGGTCCTTTCCCACCTTCCTATGGGAGAAACCAGTACCTATTTGTTTGCACTGATTACTTTAGTAAATATGTTACTCTCTTTCCTTTACGTACCGTAACTGCGACAGCAATCGTCAAATGTATGGAGAAAGGGATCTTTCTAGTGCACGGGGTGCCGAAGTATCTCTTTTGTGACAATGGAGTTCAATTTACTTCTAGAGCTTTTAGGGATCTCATTACTAAATATAATGTGCCCCATCTCTTTTATAATCCTCGATATCATCCTCAGACTTGTCAGACAGAGAGAGTTAACCGTGAGTTGGTGAGAACTATATCTTCGTACGTACGTTCCGATCATCGTACCTGGGACAAGAACATCGCAGAAATTCAGTGTGCTATAAATACCGCCAGTCACGAAGTTACTAAACATACTCCCTATTTCTTAACTCATGGTCGTCAGATGATACTGGATGGTTCTGTGTATAACGATGATGGCCCTATTGATCAAAACGCCCTCGCCATAACTGATGGTTTAGCCTTTTCAGATAAATTGAAAGAGCTCAAATCTATTTTCGTAAAGGTGCGGACTTCTTTAAAAGCTTCTCATGACCGTAATGCGCGTTATTACAATATGAGGAAGCGACCAGTAGAACTTGAAGAAGGCCAGATCGTATACAAAAGATGTTTCCATTTGTCTAATGCGGCAAAACACTTTTCAACTAAGCTAGCTCCCCGTTATCAAAAATGTGTAGTCCATAAAAAATTAGGTCCGCTGGTTTACTCTTTGAAGAACCTGGAAGGAAAACTCCTAGGGAACTTTCATATCAAGGATATTGTCAGACCTGGTGAAGCTGCTCCATCCTCGTAACCGACTTGATGTCTATAACTCCTTATTTAAAATATCTAAAAAAAAATACAATTTAACAGTGTGAAGCCTTAAGGATAAGTCTTCCTCAAATGTTCCACTTGCAGCAATTCATTGTTACTACCACTGACATACTTATTGTGCTCTTATGCCCTTCTAAAGGCATACCTTATTAGACATCCTATCTAAACTAGCAGGTACCCTAGTTCTTCTTATAAAGGATGATAGAAAGTTTTTTTTATAGATCAGTAAAGATCTCCCTAATAGTATAAACATGGATATACTTTAAAACTTTTACCATGCCTTTGAATTTAATCTTATACTCACCCTAATAATTGAAGTAAATGCTGAACTAAATGTATTTACTTACCACTGAAAGAAGTATTTAAAAATAAAGCTTTCCTCCAGTTTTTTTACTCTATAAGTACTCGCTAAAATAGAGTTTCGAGTTTTAGTAATGGAGAAATCGATAAATCCTAGTATCAGCTCTTCACACTAGCTCATTTGTAAATAGTCGGCGCGTTTAATAAACTAAAACCTTTTGCCATTTTTAGTATGTTTTGTTTAGCTTTAGATTAAATCGACGTCGATAACATAGAATAGTGCGCGCATTTAGTCTGTAGCTCTCATAGCCTAAGCAACGTAGTATCCGGATTAGTATTAACATAGTAGTAATGTTTATCGTTTAGCCTATTATGTAGGATAGCTGTTTATAAGTAAGGCTTTCTCAAGCATTTGTATATTTGAGTTGGTATAATTTAAGCATAGATACGTCGTAATATGAAAAAAAATTATTTTTTTTTCAAAAATTTTTTTTTTTTTACCCAACTAAAGAGGCACTGTAACACTTTGCAGTGTACTTCTCTAGCTGTAGGCAGATGTAACTTGGTAGTAGTTTTAAAATACATTAATTGACTGTTCGTACAGTCATGCCCTGTTGAACAGTGTGTTTTCTTATAGACTAGGTTGTTATTTGTATAATTATCGCCTTGAAATCGACGTTTAATGTTTCAAAAGGTGTGTAGATATGAAATATCTTACCGAGAAATACTAGTTGCATACTGGTCAATTTCATTCACATAACCGCCTTGACACGGGTAATCCTTCTTTCTAAACGGCTCATCTCACTTTGTAGTCACGTATTCCTCACCGGAAACTATCTTTAACGACAAATTGAACGTATTTTCATAATTTTTCCAAAGAATAAATAATTGTTTACATAAAGACAAATTAGCTGTCAAACCCCAATGTGCGTTTCGACACTTCATTATGTAATCTTACTGTCACGGAGGACATCTAAATTTTCATTAGTTAAAACCACGTTAACTTTTAATTTTTTAAAGACATCAAACCAATATAATATCCAACAAGAGATAGTATTACCTTTTTTTATATTTTTACCTTTCTAAAAACATTCAGAATCAGATATGTAGTTAAGTCAAAGGTTCGCACTAATTGAACGAAACGCAAACCGCGTTTGAGTCATGTTTTAATACTCCTTAGTGATTATAAAATATCCATTTCTTTTTTATGAAAATTGCATTGTTTATTAGAAATAACTTTCTAAAAATAGTGTTATTATGATGGTATTTAGCACTTTCGCTGTAAAGGCTCCCTTCTAGTTTTAATTGAGAAATAATTGTCGTCAAGTCGCAACACTGGCAAATGTCAGAGTTGCTAGCTGTAAAAATTTGTTTACGTGGTCTAGAATGTTCAAAGGTTTTTTTTGTCTCGATTCCTCGGAGATAGCCGGCATGATTTGAGATCTTCAAGTAAATCTTCGGTGTCCAGAAGTAGCCCCGGGTGAGTTTTGTCTTCAACAAATACAAGTTGCCGTGTCTCAGTGGTGCATTCAATTAATTCGTGTTGTATAATTGCAGCGCAATAACTCAAGATGCGTTTGTAACAACTTATCGAAGGGATGCCGGTCCCTACTTTCTTCTTGTGTGATTGGTGAGTTTTATAATTCTCGAAAGATCTTTTCTTTTTCAATTCGTTTCATACTGGTTGCCATTCACTTAAGAGATGTGTATCTCCTTTCAGTTTCCCACTAACTCCATTGTGACGGAAAAAATCGCCATGTGCCTCGTGGCACTTTATAGCTCAAAACCCAGTTAAACCTGGTAAGTTCTATACGTGTAATACTAAAAGTCTATTGGTGATAAAGCTAGAGAACGATTTAAATAAAAAGTAAATTCCAAAGTCACTAATTTAGATAATAATTGTTTCAGGGTTTTTTATTTTTACTTTAGCTTAAGATTAAATCCAACCTTAACCTAATAAGGAGAACATAAAGCTTCTCCTAGTAACCTCAGCGGGTGTTAACGCCGAGGTCTACTCTCCAGCACGTGGAGGCATTACTGAGCATGCTGCACAAGTAACGGGCCCTGTTCTCATCGGGTTTCCATACACCTCTGGAGGTGACCACAAACAACTGTATGTAACTTTAATTTTTTTCTATGGCCTCAGGCTTCAAAGTGATAAAAACAAACTAAGACTTCAGAACTGTGTCAAGTGAATATAAAACCAGAACTATTGAATTTAGGTGATCAACTCCTCGGTGATGTGTAGTGTTTATTTGCACAGTGTATCTAACTTACTATACCGGTAAGAACAAACTATGTATCTTAAATGGTCCGGTACCTGTGAAAACTATTAATAGAACTTTTTCCAAACCTGCTTTCGGAAAGTCTATTCCACGATTTAGTTTTATTTAAGTAGAAACAATACTAGAATAAGTTAAGCTTATTATTTAAGGTGTATTACATACTAATAGACGTAGATAAAAAGTGCCCTCCAAAAGTCTATTCATGTACTTTCGTGTATCTCGAACATGAAGTGTGTAACGGTGCCAACATTTTAACTCTAACCTTAGGTAAAAGCCTAAATAAATAATTCTTGAATAATTCATACTTGTTTCCTTTTAAATATAGAATTTTTGTGACTTTTAAAAATAGAACCACCTGGCGCCCGCTTAAATAAATACCGGTGTTTCTCCACTCCAAGGGTGGCCGTACCACACCTGAGAATCATTGCTCTCTCTCTGCCCTAGCCCAGCCCAAAGTATTACAACATAAACATTTCGAAAGCATAGACCTTGTTCGTGTAGTAGCAAACCAACAATTAAATTAGTTTTTCCACAATTCGATGGACCGCATATTATACAGCGAATAGTGTCGGTTAAAAGTGAACCATGCCGAAAATAGCGTTTATTGGACGAAGAACAAACGATATCCAACTGCAATCTCTGAGGTTCTTGTTACCAAACTTCATGTTACCAAAAGGCACGTGCAACAAACTGGAAAGGCAATATGCAAATAGTACATTTTCATAAGCTTTAGAGTATATATTTAACGGATTCTAACTCACATCAATTTCTAGAAATCGGATTCTAAACCAGATCGGATTCTGGACCACTGCCGCATAATTCTGGTTATATATTGGGATTTTTGCCCCACGACGGCGGAGGCGAGCGAAGCGAGCTGTAGCCCAGGGGAGTGGGGCAGAACTCCCAATATATAACTACTTACAGCCAAACGGTTGAAGCTACAGGCTTCAAATTTACACAGTATAAGCATCTTGTTGGCCCAAAGCCATACAAATAGTCAAAACTTATTTTTAATTGTTTTTAAGGGGGGCTCCCAAACAGCTAAAGGGGGACGCGAAAAAAAATTTATCCTACCCTATCGAGTGGGGTATCGTTGTTTAGAGCTCATTGAGTAGATACTTACTATATTTTTAATTTAAAAAAATATTGGAAAACAAAGGAATGAGAAGCCACCAAAGTTAGCTTTTTTTACGTAATTTTGTTCCGAGTAATTTTTTAACTTCTCAAATACCTATTAACTTAAAATTTGGTAGTAATGTTTGTTATTATGTATAACGGCTGGGGTGATGGATCAGCTGCCCCACGATCGTCTTCAGGGTTTGGTGGTACGTTGTCCATGGCGTAGGTACTCGAGCAAATAATAAGATTGTAATACACTGATATTTATTTTATTTGAATAGGATTAATTAGGTACATGGTAATAATTATGTTGGCTATTCTAGCTCAAAGTTGGTAGACGAACCGACAGAATCGTTAGGCAAGTGCTATCTCCAATAGTCAGAATGATTATGAGCTCCCTCGCCCAACGAGCCCGCCCTCGTGGTCAGTCACCGGTAGAGACGTCACAGGGTGTTCGCCACCATCTTAAATCTGGAGATTGTGGGTATGATAGAAGTACCTTAGACTTTTGATGATCTGTCAGTATGTCAGTGACAAAACTAAGGAACTTTGAGGGGCAAAAGTTCTTAAAATATATGTTCAAATTGAATGTTATTGAATAAAAGTTAAGTTAAGTTACTTTTTGCCTCAAATGTTTAAAACACACTTTTGTAATGTGTCTCTGTATGTATAAACCACACGTGTAATTTTTATGTCAAAACTATTTTTGGTTCCCAAGATACAGGCACGGCCTAGTTTGGGATCCACTGACTATCTTTCCGTGTAAAATGTGTTTAAGTTAAATAAATTATCTTATCTTATCTTATCTTATATGTAAAACCCATATTATGCCCAACATGTTACTGAAAATTCAGGGTTCTAGCTTTAGCTAGGACAAAATTACAGGATGTTGAAAATAGCCTGAATAGCTTCGATAAAAGGATGGTAGGTACACGGCCGTGCCCCTTTTGCTCGACTTGGCGGGGGCACAGATTGCTGACTGTATATGCATGTGTGAGACATTTCTGATTTAATATTTTTTAATTCTCTTGACAGGTTAATGTTGTCCAATCAGCTTCAGTGGGGTAATCACGTAACTGTTTCGAACGGTAGTACGTACGATCTAAATGTCAAATCCCATACTAAAAATGACATTAAAATATGCCTACCGTACGTTCGAAAAGTTACGTGATTACCCCGCAGGTGCCATATTAATGTAGATGACTTTCCTTTTTGTGTTACTTGACACACAAATCTTATGCAAAGGATTTATTTCTGTATTTTGTAAAAAAAAAAATTCAAACAGTATGTGATAATGTGACACATAATTAATTCATTTGCCAGAAGGTGTCAATTTGGGTCTTTATTAGATAAATTTTCTGCATTCAAATTTGAAAATGAAAAATAATTTTGAGGTCGTGCAATAAACCCTTGGAACAAACACGGAACAAATCGTAAATAGACTTCACGAAAAAAATTACGTCATGAACAGTATGTCAATAATAGTACATTACTTAACAAGGGCGGTAAAACAAAGAATGTCTCGGATCGCAGGTATTTGACGGCCGAGCCGAAGGCAAGGGCGATAAATATGCGATCTGAGGCTTTCTTTATTACCGCCCGTGTTAAATACAAAATTTTATGTCACCCCCTGGCCAGGAAGTGGGATTTCCCGCGCGCGGAGCGTGCGGTAATTGCCGCTTTATGGCCAGGTGTGACATAAAAAAAAAAAAGTACATCTGAGGGGCTAAGGTGATCGCGTATACCGTCACGTTTTATGGCCGAAATGTATGAAAACGTCACATAAAATATCACGGTATACGCGATCATCTTAGCCCCTCTGTTAAAACTTGATTTTATATGAAGAGCCATTAAGAATAAGAATAGAATAAGAATAATTTATTAAATATACATTTTACAATTATTTTCTTATAGTCTACAACTTATCGATAGATATCACATGTACATATATCACATGCCTGAACTAGGGTGTTTCCTGTGTTTCAGGCAAATGGCCAATAAATTAATTACTATTTATCTACAAAATATAAAACATTTTAATTCTTATTGTCTAGTACAACTAATGATAAAAGCAAAATTCTGTTTCCGAAAAAATTAGGCATTACAAACAAACAAAACAACAAAAAATAATAATAAAAAAAAAAAAAAAAATGTTATAAGTACAAACATTTATATACAATTGAATTAAAAAAAATATTGTATATTTTTATGTTACTAACATAGTTATTAAGAACACCGCAATAAATTGTTTGTATCAAGAAGTATACAATTTTCTTTTTAATTCTTAACTTAAATGTAATTTTTAGCTATTTTCTTGTACAAATTGGTTTTTATCTTTATCAAAATGTCAGTAATATGTCGTATTTACAGTTTACACTAAATTATCATAAATATACCGTTAAACTATTGAAAATAAAAAAATAAAACACTAAGAAAAATGTTGTTTTTTACTTACTTTTGACTGGACTATAAAAAAAACGGGCACCTACCGAGATAAGCTGTTTACTATTTTCTACTGTGTTTAAGTTCGAGAATAATATTCTAAAGGTTAGAAAGCGGGATCGGTAACGGTTTTCTTATAATAACATACCTATTTATCAGTTTCATACAAAAAAAAAACAGATTTTATATTTTTCTGCTTTAAATAACCCTTATTTTGAAAAAAATTATATAACACTTTTTATTCTTTACATCATTTTCAATCGAAAAGTATTTTTTAAAATAGGGTTTTTGAAAAAAATGCGAATGTCCATATTTTTAGTCATTTCCTTCCACTGTGCGGCGCGTCATTTTGCGGCAAAGTCGCGCCACAGTCGCGCGCATTTTGAAACGGGCAATCGCAGCGCTGTTGCCGACCTCCCCGCAGCCCGCACCTACAGCTAACATCGGTGACTTTTGATTCGAACTAAATCGTGCATAGGAGGTATCAGGTGGAGGTTATCTATGACGCCCATACAAAACTTATTCTTGTTGTAACTTTTTTTTGGTAAGTCGAAATAAAAAAAGGAAAGTCATTAACAGAGGTACAAATTAGGTACTAAATATTTGCGAAAAGATGAATTCGGTAACACTCCTACAAGTAGGCAAACTAGACTTGGTCCTGTCAACCTGACCGTCAGAATGGCTGACCAGTTTATTTTCAATATATCTCGATTTTTAGCGAGGTACAAATTATTTGATAACAGGTACAAAATAGTACAAAATAGGTACTAAATATTGGAGTTACTCTCGCTCCAATCCTTAAGGTGTGATCTAAATTTAAGGCGCGGTTCACACCAACTCCCTACAATACTACGCCCTTACAAAACTTGTTTTTGGTGTAACATTTTTTTGGTAAGTCGAAATAACAAAAAGAAAGTGATTAATAGACACAAACATTACATTAGGTATTAATACAAATTAGGTACTAAATATTTGCGATAATAATAAGTAATTTGAGAGGTACTAAATATTAAACTATAGTTAACGCTAAAATGCACTTTAAACGTAAATATGAGAGGAAAACTAGAAAAAAGTGGTAATTTATAAAGATATCTCCTGTCATATCTTCGTCCCTAGGGGTCATGGAAAAAATCTTTGTACCCAAAAGTTTCAGCAAATTTTGTGTTTTACAATATTGCCAAACCATGTTTAGCACTAAAATGAACTATAACGACAGTAGTACAAAAAACTGAAAAAAGTGACAGATTTTCCAAGATGGCGGAGAAAGACGTGGAGCTGAAGTATCAAAAATTTCGGGATACGATGACAAATATTATTCTTTACGGCATATCAAAAATCCATAACAATTGGTCCATAGTTAGGGTACCGGAACAACGATTTACCAAATGTACAACGAAAAAAAATGTATGGGCTGCACCTTTTCCGATATAACATTCTTCCGGCTCAAATTTGGGGATGGAGACAGGCAGATCCGTATTCTGCAGGGTCTAAACCCTCTGATTACGTTGTCACCCCAACTGTTACACGATTTGCTTCTTGTATTCTACTTCTTCAAAAATGGGCCTACTCTATATTGCAAATTATATTTTTTGTCGATAGTATGCGGTACTTGGGTTCAGAATCTACGGATTGTTTCATATTTATGTCGTATTGTTTTTAAACACCCGACGTGACATTTGCAGTTTTTAGTATAATAGTAGATTATGCAACTGGTACTAGGGTTTGCTCCCGGGAAATACCGGAACCGAAAATCCCGGGATTTCCCGGTTTTTTGAACCAAGGTAGGAACCGGTACTACGAAATTGAAATCCCGGTATTTTCGGGATTTTCGGGAAATGTAATTTGCGGCTTAAATTTAATACGCTAATCTAGACATAATAGAGTAATGTCGATAAAATCCTTTCTAAGCAGCTAATTCACGACCACGGCTGGCCATTACTCCGTCCCGCTTATACAAATCTATCAGCGCCATCACCTAACCAATCCTCCACTCGCATATTTACCGCAACGAGCGTGTACATTGTTCTACAGCTACACTATCCATCAGCGCCATCACCTAAACAATCCTCCACCCGAATATTTACCGCAACGAGCGTGTACATTGTTCTACAGCTACACTATCAGTACAGTAGGTAGTCGCCCAACTAGCACCCAACCAGCAAGCTAGCGCGTTAGAGCATGCTATAACACCGATATAACCGCGAAAGAGGCCCACTATATAACAGGTACAGGTTACAGAAGGCCTGTAGAGCAGTGTTATTCTTGTAGGTACACATAGTGTTAACCAACCCTCGACAACCACAATATTACCGGTTGAAGTGTTAGCTGAGAGGTAATTAACACTCTTGTGCAGGTAGTATTACAGGTACAGCAAGAGTGTTAATTCACCCTCAGCTAACACTTCCACCGGTATTACTGTGGTTGTAGAGGGTTTGTTAAAGCTAAGGGTTATCTATATTAAAGAAGCGCTTCGGCTGAGAACGATTTACCACTTTAGGCTTTAATACACCTATTAAAACACAACCTGTCTTATGACAAAACACAGTTGAACCATATTTTATTACATTACACCTTTGTACCTGTGTTTAACAAATAAATTATTTGATTGATTGATTGATTGAAGAAAATATTTCTAGTGAAAATCTTACTTCTTTCTTCTTATCCTACACGGTTACAAAAAAAAATTTTACAAACAGCTTACCGAATGGCGAAGGCATATTTGACAGGAGGAGATAATTGAAATGATTTTTGTTAAAATATTAATGAACAATTTGTTAGCATTTAGTAAACTCTTTAATTAAATTTTGAGTCTTTTTTATGAACCGCTAAGATAAAATAAGCAAATTTATTGTGATTTAAAGAATTAATGTGTATTCTGATAACAAAACACGTGTATTTTCTTTTTGCATCCCTGATATTATTACCATATTGCCCAAAAAAGGTATTAGGCTAAAACTACTCACGTCTCAAAACCACCACAAGTAATTTCCCGAAAGTACCGAAAATACCGGGAAATCCCGGTTCCTCTTCCGGCTAGTACCGAAAATCCCGGGACTGATAAATGGTACCGGTTCTGCATTCCCTAACTGGTACATAATGAGGGGCATTAAAACACGAGTGTGTTTTATGAAACGAGCCGAAGGCGAGTTTCATAATAAGGTCACACGAGTGTTTTAATGCCTAATTATGTACAGTTGCATACATTACTTTATCTACATCCATATATTAAATCCTCTTTCATGTGTTTCGTGTGGGCACTTCTCGCCGGCGTGCGCCATGTTTGCGTCGACAGGCTGGCCCGCGCCTCCGCCGCCAGCCCGCAGCTGTGTCTTAATTTTGTACGTGATCTCGTTAAAGTGTTATATTTCGTGATCTAATAGGGGACGCACGCAGCAGCCGCACAGTATATCATAAAGCGGGGTCTTATCTACGGTATTTGAACTTATAAAAGAGGATTTACTATATGGGTGTAGATAAATACATTTTTAACTTTGGTCTACTAAGTAAAATTATAAAGTTAGCTGTCTATGTCATGTCTTTTTGATGTTCTTACTAATATAGTAATTATGTAGTAGTTAAAAAAGTGAACAAATCACACGAGTGTTAAAATACGCTGCCGTTTTTCATTTTAGTCCAAAGTCATACTGTAATTTATACAGGGTGGAAAAGAAATATGGGCCCTGGAGGGAAACTACCTTAAATCCTTGAGATATCTCATTTTACTTAAGGGAAACATTATTTTATTTTTCAAAAGAAACAAAACTGCATTCATTGATTTTCATACATTTTCTAAGATTTTTCTAAGAAATTGCAACTCAACATTCGGTTTTATGGATATTTTGTACGACAGACGAGTGTAAGACCTAATGTTTCTTGGAGAAATATTATCTTTAATAGCGACTGTATCGATTATCGATTAGTGAAATAAAAAAGCGAATGTTTATTTTTTTGAATTTTTATCTGGTTCGATTCCCGGGTGAAACAGGCGAATTTTAGAAAATCCTTGAATGCAGTTTTGTTTCTTATTAAAAACAAAAGAATGTTTCTTTTTAGTGAAACGAGCTGACTTAATGATTTAAGGCAGTTTCCATCCAGGGCCCATAAATTTTTTCCACCCTGTATACATTTTTATACCATGGTTGTTCTGTTACGGAACAAGTATAGACAGAAAATAGCTCTATTTATTACACTATTTCCGGGAGGGCGACCAACAGTCCCAGGGAGGTGTCGGGTTCATCGTCCACAAGTCCCTTGTAAACAACGTTGTGAAGATCGAGAGTGTGTCGTCTAGGGTGGCGTACCTTATACTCAGAGTATCTAAGAGGTACTTGCTGAAGGTCATACAGGTGTACGCGCCGACATCGACACACTCCGACGACGAGGTGGAGGCTATGTATGAGGACATTTCAAACGTCATGCATACTTCTAAAACCTACTTCACCGTTGTCATGGGGGACTTCAACGCGAAACTGGGCAAGAGAGATGGCGAAGAGTTGAGAGTGGGGAAATTTGGAGTTGGAATTCGGAACCACCGGGGCCACCTACTGGCTGGTTTCATGGAGAAGGAGGGACTCTACATGATGAACTCCTTCTTCAGGAAACGTGAGCATAGAAAGTGGACCTGGATGAGTCCCGACGGTGCAACTTAAAACGAGATCGACTTCATCATGTCGACGAAAAGGCATATATTCAATGATGTCTCTGTGATTAATACGGTCAAAACCGGAAGTGATCACCGTCTGGTAAGAGGCACATTGAATATATGTGTTAAGCTGGAACGCTCTCGTCTGATGAAGTCCACGCTCCGACCAGTAGCAGCCCAACTCCAAAACCCCGAGAGCTTTCAGCTGGAACTCCAGAACCGTTTCGATTGCCTAGGCGGCGATGTGGACGAATCCAACGACGGGTTTGTGGAAGCTGTCCAAACCACAGGGTCTAAGTTCTTCAAGGCCCAAAGGACCAACAGAACCAATAGGCTCTCTAACTCCACTCAGAGGCTCTTCGAGGAAAGGAGTAAGATGCTTCTACAGTCTTCAGTCGATGCGACATTATATCGGCAGCTTAATAGACAGATCTCCAAATCCCTGACCCGTGATCTGCGCCAATCCAATACAAAACGTATTGAAGAGGCCATCGAGCGGAATAAGGGCTCAAAAGTTTTCGCAAGAGATCTGTCTATTGGGCAGAACCAGCTCGCCAAGTTCAAAACTGAGGATGGTAGAACAGTCTCTTCCAGACCTGAGCTTCTAAGCGAGATAGAGCGCTTCTATGGACAGCTATACACGTCAACTAGCAGACCCGAAGTTAGTCTAGTGGAAGATCCTAGAGCTAGACTAACCCGGCACTATACCGACGACATCCCGGACATCAGCCTGTACGAGATTAGAATGGCTCTTAAACAGCTCAAAAACAACAGGGCACCCGGTGAAGACGGAATTACAGCCGAACTCCTGAAGGCGGGTGGAAAACCGGTCCTTACGGCCCTTCAGAAGTTGTTCGACTCAGTCTTACTGGAAGGGAGAACGCCAAAGGCATGGAACACAGGCGTGGTGGTGCTGTTCTTTAAGAAGGGTGACACCACTCTTCTGAAGAACTATCGACCCATCACGCTTTTGAGCCATGTCTACAAGCTGTTTTCAAGAGTCATTACGAACCGTCTCGCACGCAGGCTAGATGACTTCCAGCCTCCTGAACAAGCCGGTTTCCGAAGAGGCTTTAGTACCATAGACCACATCCACACGCTCCGACAGGTTATACAGAAGACTGAAGAGTACAACCTGCCCCTCTGTTTAGCGTTTGTGGACTATGAGAAAGCTCGAAACCTGGGCGGTACTACAATCTCTACAGCGGTGCCAAGTAGACTACCGCTGTATCGAAGTACTGAAGTGTTTGTACGAAAACGCCACTATGTCAGTCCGACTCCAGGACCGGAACTCGAAACCTGTTCCGCTGCAGCGGGGAGTCAGGCAAGGAGATGTTATTTCTCCTAAACTGTTCTCCGCTGCACTGGAGGATGTTTTCAAGAATCTGGACTGGAAAAGGCTAGGCATCAACATAAACGGCGAGCATATCACTCATCTTCGGTTTGCTGACGACATAGTAGTCTTGGCTGAAACCATGGAGGATTTAAGTACAATGCTCGATGACCTCAGTAAAGCCTCCGAGCGAGTTGGTCTAAGGATGAACATGGATAAGACGAAGATCATGTCAAATGCCCATGTAGCACCAACTCCCGTTACAATCGGACACTTTACGCTCGAAGTTGTAGACGATTATGTATACCTAGGACAGACTGTCCAGTTAGGTAGGTCCAACTTTGAGAAAGAGGTCAATCGTCGAATCCGACTCGGCTGGGCAGCGTTCGGGAAGCTACGGCATATCTTTTCGTCCAATATTCCGCAGTGTCTCAAGACGAGAGTCTTTGACCAGTGTGTATTGCCAGTGATGACATATGGTACGGCAACGTGGTCGCTCACCATGGGCCTCATAAGAAGGCTCAAAGTCACTCAGAGGGCAATGGAGAGGGCTATGCTGGGAGTTTCTCTGCGTGATCGCATCAGAAATGAGGCCATCCGTAGCAGAACCAAAGTAACCGATATAGCCTTTCGAATCGCTAAACTTAAGTGGCAGTGGGCGGGGCACATTGCACGTAGAACCGATGGCCGTTGGGGCCGAAAGGTTCTCGAGTGGCGACTACGGACCGGAAGGCGCAGCGTGGGTAGACCCCCCACAAGGTGGACTGATGACCTGGTAAAGGTCGCGGGAGTCCGCTGGATGCGGGTGGCGCAAAACCGGTCATTGTGGCACTCTTTGGGGGAGGCCTATGTCCAGCAGTGGACGTCTTTCGGCTGATATGATGATGATGATGATGATGATTACACTAAAGCACCTGCGGTGTTCGGGCGAGCCCACGGTCGGCAGCTTGACGCAGTAACTAATCTGAAGGCCAAGTATCGCCGAAATAAAATATACCAGCAAAGGGCGCGTCATTCCTTAGAAAAAAGTTAACTCCAACAACAGCATCAGTGCAGTACCACAGTATTATTACATACAGTCTGCAAGCTCGGCTCTTTTTGACCCAACGATACGCGGGTGAGCGCGCGACGTGGAAAAAAGGTTATACATATTATAGCTTATATTTTTAAGCTCTGTCAAGTTTGAGATTTTGATAAACAGAGTTCGAGAGAGGTTTAATAAGTTAAAACTAATTACAGATTTTTTATAGCTATTGAGTATCGTAATAATTTTTTAAATGAAGGTCCGGTAGGTATTTTAACATGAATTCGAAGTTATATTGATTTTGTTTGTTTACGACCCGATTAAGTTTCAAAATCGATATCTGAGAATCTGACGTAGGGTTTGAAAAAAGGGTTTTATTAAATTAACAAAATCGTAATGGCCGCCACTATTTTTAAACCTAACATCAGATTCGTCCTAATAGTGGGAGATCTACTGCATCGCTCCCATGCAGTACCTTTAAAAATGGTATCAAGCTATGAGCTTCACCACATCTATTCTCCAAGTAATTCTAAGCATTTCTAGTCCAAGACACAAAAAGAATTATGCCGCTGCGCGGGGTGAGGGGGGTGCAAAGGTACCGGCCGACCACCTACTTTAAAAAAAATCTACACAGTGCCAGCTGGCTACTGTAGCAAGTTTGGCATCATTTTCGTATAAATTAAAACATGTAGAATTCATTTCCGGTATTTATTTTAATCATTTTCATAGTAAATTTTTGAATAAATCGTGAAATAGTGAAAAACTCGCACCTGTTTTTTTTAATTTGGGAGCCAATTACTTTTGTATAAAGCAAAACTTTAAGCAACAAAAAATACTCCGTTATAGCGCATTTTATGCAGAATCCAACCGTGTAAATAACAACAAATTGCTTTTGTAAGAAAATGTAAAAAAAAAATTACTCTCAGTGGTGGCGACTTACGGACCTTGCGGTGAGAGGCAATCTCCTGTATCATAACAAAATGGTCCGCATTACTCGCGTACACAATTATTATTTTTAATTACTATGTAGAAACAAATCGGCCAAGTGCAATTCGGACTCGCGCACGAAGGGTTCCGTACCTTTAGCTGTAAAAATGACAAAAAAATCATGTATGTTGTATGGGAGCCCCCTTAAAAAAATATTTTATTCTGTTGTTTAGTATTTGCTGTTATAGCGGCTACAGAAATACATCATCTGTCAAAATTTCAACTGTCTAACTATCACGGCTAGGGAATTTTAGAATAAATTATAAAAAAGTGAAAAATTGGCAATGTATTTTTTACTTCGGGAGCCAATCACTTTTGTAAAAAGGAAAACTCCATGCAGCAAAAAATACACAGTTATAGCGCATCGAATGCAGATTCAAACAGCATAAATAATAAGAACCTGCTTTTGCACAAACATGTTGAAAAAAAATCTAACCTCTCAGAGGTGGCGACTTACGGATATAGCGGTGGGGCAGGGTTTGCTCCCGGGAAATACCGGAACCGAAAATCCCGGGATTTCCCGGTTTTTTGGACCAAGGTAGGAACCGGTACTACAAAATCGAAATCCCGGTATTTTCGGGATTTTCGGGAAATGTAATTTGCGGCTAAAATTTAATACGCTAATCTAGAAATGATAAGAGTAATATCGATAAAATAACGCAAGCGATGTTTACAAACGGAAACTCCGCTCTAAGCAGCCAATTCACGACCACGGCTGATCATTACTCCGTCCCGCTTATACCAATCCATCAGCGCCATCACCTAACCAGTCCTCCACCCGCATATTTACCGCAACGCGTGTGTTCATTATTCTACAGCTACACTATCAGTAGGTAGTCGCCCAACTAGCACCCAACCAGCACGCTAGCGTTAAAAATACCTGTATATCATTCTTATATCGGTTCCATATGAGTATTAAAGTGTTAACACATGACTGTATAAAGGTGTTAGAGCGTGCTATAACACCGATATAACCGCAAATGAAGCGCATGTAACAGGTAAAGGTGATGGAAGGCCATTAGAGCAGTGTTGAAGTATTAGCTGAGAGTCAATTAACACTCTTGTGCATGTACTATTACAGGTACAGCAAGAGTGTTAATTCACCCTCACCTAACTCTTCCACCGGTATTACTGTGGTTGTAGAGGGTTGGTTAACGCTATGGGTTATAAAGCGCTTCGGCTGAGAACGATTTCCCACTTTAGACTATATTACACCTATTAAAATATTTCAAGTGAGAATCTTTTTACAATTACGATAAAATTATGTGACAAACAGCTTACCAAATGGTGAAGGCATATTTCAATTTTTTAATCAAAGTGAAAATTTAAAAATTCGACACCACACGTTTCACTTTGATTAAAAAATTAGATTTTCGCTAGCGGACGCATACGCTTAACAAACATTTAACATTTGAAGGCGTATTTTTCAGAAGGAGATAAGCAATAACTAATTATTGAAATTATTTTTGTTTATGAAGTGTAAACAATCTGCCCTCGTGATTTTACACTTATTTTATACCGTCTCCATTTTGACGCGCCCAGGATTTACACATTTCTAATAAAACTTGTGAAGAATAACAGTGTAACACAACGGTGTAATCACTACACTTACTAAGTATACTCTTGACAAACTCTGTTCTACAACCTTAAGTTGTACAGACACTCCACGGCAGCAATGATTATGACAGACTCTGATTCAATTAAAGTTAAAATAATAATGAACGAATTGTGAGCATTTAAAAAACTCTTCGATTTAATGTTGAGTCCTTTTTATAAACCGCTAAGATAAAATAAGCAAATTCATTGTGATTTAAAGAATTAATGTGTATTTTGATAACAAAACACGTGCACTTTCTTTTTGCATCGCTGATATTATTACCATATTGCCCAAAAAGGGTATTAGGCTTAAACTACTCACGTCTCAAAACCACCACAAGTAATTTCCCGAAAGTACCGAAAATACCGGGAAATCCCGGTTCCTCTTCCGGCTTGTACCGAAAATGCCGGGACTGATAAATGGTACCGGTTCTGCATTCCCTAGGTGGGAGGCAATCTCCTTTATATAACAAAATGGTCCGCATTACTCGCGTCCACAATTATTATTTTTAATTCCTATGTAGAAACAAATTAGCCAAGTGCAATTCGGACTCGCGCACGAAGGGTTCCGTACCATTAGCAGTAAAAATGACCGAAAAAATCATGTATGTTGTATGGGAGCCCCCTGATAATTAGACAGTTGAAATTTTGACAGATGATGTAACGCTAACCTAAAACTAACTCTACGTGTTCGGGCGAGCCCACGGCCAGCTGTTTGACGCTGTAACGAATTTGAAGGCCAAGTATCGCCGAAGTAAAATATACCAGCAAAGGGCGCGTCGTTGCTTAGAAAAAAAGTTAACTCCAACAACAGCATCCATTTAATTATACATGCCTAGGTAACTTAGGTATAAAAATATGACCCTTGCGCATTATAGGTAAGTACAAATATGACTAGGATTCCTGACCATAGAATCACTAGTCAGTACAGTAGCCACGCGGTCTCCAATGATGCCAAGGTACCCTCCTTGGCATCATTGGAGACCGCGTGGCCAGCGCTGGAAACCAACGCATCTAGGCCTACGGTAAACTTAAAACTCGTTCACTACGAACGCTACCCTAAAACTAACTCTACCAGGTCTACCTACCTAGAGTACCTACCTACTACCTACCTATAGGTCTGAAAATATAGGTACATCTGAGTTAAATATATACTTTTTATATAAATAAAATAATTTAATGGTAGTTACCTACAAGACATACTCTGCTATAACTTAATTAAAAATTTGCCTAGGAGGCCACCAAACAGTATGGTCTTGTAGTAACGCCAGAAAAACCCTAAGTCGAAAACTTGTAAAAAAAAACTTAATGTAATTAATGGAGGGGTCTCCCTAGAAAGTTCCCAGAGTTATTAGAGCAGGAACAGAATTGGAAAAGGCGTCTCTAAACAATGCAAGCGGCAAGTCATGTAACAGTTGGGGTGACAACGTTATCCGAGGGTTTGGACCCTGCAGAATACGGATCTGCCTGTCGCCATCTCGAAATTTGAGCCGGAAGTACGGTATACCGGAAAAGGTGCAGCCCATACAAAAAATTTCGTAGTACATTTAATAAATTGTTGCTCTGGTACTCTAAAAGAGGTCCGATTGATATGGTTTTTTGGTATGTTGTGAAGGACAATATTAGCCATGGTAACCTAAAAATTTCGGCCCTCCAGCTCCATAAATTTGGCCGCCATCTTGGAAATAGTGTCATTTTTTTCAGTTCTTTGCTTTTACTGTCGTCAAAGTTCATTCCAGTGCTAAACATAGTTCTACAATATTGTAGAATACAAAATTTGTTAAAACTTTTGGGTACAAAGATTTTTTCCATGACCCCTAGGGACGAAGATATGACAGGATATATCATTAAAAATTGCCACTTTTTTCTAGTTTTCCGTTCATGTTTACATTTTTAGTGCATTTTAGCACTAACTATAGTTCGGCAATATTGTAGATCACGAAATTTGCTACAACTTTTGAATTGAAATATTTTTTCCACGACCATTAGGAAAGAAGATATGAAGTCATCTATGGAGTAGCACCGTTGAAATTTGCTACTTTTGCAGTTTTCGTCTCATATTTAGGTTTGAGTGCATTTAATCGCAATCTGTAGGGGATCTATGATGGTCGAGTGATAGCGGAATAGACGACAAGATAAAGCATCTGTCACTTTCCGATCTATACCACTTCAATCCCTCAGAAGACAAAATCGTCTGTTTCCACGATACCTAGAAGATCGTAGGTACTTTGAATTTGCATATAATTTTGTCTTCTATAATATTGCTGACCAAGAAATGCACTAAAACGAAAATATGTGAAGAAAACTGGAAAAGTAGTAAATATCGACGGTAGTACCCCATAGGTGACATCGTATCTTCTTTCCTGATGATCGTGGAAAAAATATTTCAATACAAAAGTTGTAGACAATTTTGTAATCTACAATATTGCTGAACTATAGTTAACGCTAAAATGCACTTTAAACGTAAATATGAGAGGAAAACTAGAAAAAAGTGGTAATTTATAATGATATCTCCTGTCATATCTTCGTCCCTAGGGGTCATGGAAAAAATCTTTGTACCCAAAAGTTTCAGCAAATTTTGTGTTTTACAATATTGCCAAACCATGTTTAGCACTAAAATGAACTATAACGACAGTAGTACAAAAAACTGAAAAAAGTGACAGATTTTCCAAGATGGCGGAGAAAGACGTGGAGCTGAAGTATCAAAAATTTCGGGATACGATGACAAATATTATTCTTTACGGCATATCCAAAATCCATAACAATTTGACCATAGTTAGGGTACCGGAACAACGATTTACCAAATGTACAACGAAAAAAATTGTATGGGCTGCACCTTTTCCGATATAACATTCTTCCGGCTCAAATTTGGGGATGGAGACAGGCAGATCCGTATTCTGCAGGGTCTAAACCCTCTGATTACGTTGTCACCCCAACTGTTACACGATTTGCTTCTTGTATTCTACTTCTTCAAAAATGGGCCAACTCTATATTGCAAATTATATTTTTTGTCGATAGTATGCGGTACTTGGGTTCAGAATCTACGGATTGTTTCATATTTATGTCGTATTGTTTTTAAACACCCGACGTGACATTTGCAGTTTTTAGTATAAATACATTTTTAACTTTGGTCTACTAAGTAAAATTATAAAGTTAGCTGTCTATGTCATGTCTTTTTGATGTTCTTACTAATATAGTAATTATGTAGTAGTTAAAAAAGTGAACAAATCACACGAGTGTTAAAATACGCTGCCGTTTTTCATTTTAGTCCAAAGTCATACTGTAATTTATACAGGGTGGAAAAGAAATATGGGCCCTGGAGGGAAACTACCTTAAATCCTTGAGATATCTCATTTTACTTAAGGGAAACATTATTTTATTTTTCAAAAGAAACAAAACTGCATTCATTGATTTTCATACATTTTCTAAGATTTTTCTAAGAAATTGCAACTCAACATTCGGTTTTATGGATATTTTGTACGACAGACGAGTGTAAGACCTAATATTTCTTGGAGAAATATTATCTTTAATAGCGACTGTATCGATTATCGATTAGTGAAATAAAAAAGCGAATGTTTGTTTTTTTGAATTTTTATCTGGTTCGATTCCCGGGTGAAACAGGCGAATTTTAGAAAATCCTTGAATGCAGTTTTGTTTCTTATTAAAAACAAAAGAATGTTTCTTTTTAGTGAAACGAGCTGACTTAATGATTTAAGGCAGTTTCCATCCAGGGCCCATAATTTTTTTTCCACCCTGTATACATTTTTATACCATGGTTGTTCTGTTACAGAACAAGTATAGACAGAAAATAGCTCTATTTATTACACTAAAGCACCTGCGGTGTTCGGGCGAGCCCACGGTCGGCAGCTTGACGCAGTAACTAATCTGAAGGCCAAGTATCGCCGAAATAAAATATACCAGCAAAGGGCGCGTCATTCCTTAGAAAAAAGTTAACTCCAACAACAGCATCAGTGCAGTACCACAGTATTATTACATACAGTCTGCAAGCTCGGCTCTTTTTGACCCAATGATACGCGGGTGAGCGCGCGACGTGGAAAAAAGGTTATACATATTATAGCTTATATTTTTAAGCGCTGTCAAGTTTGAGATTTTGATAAACAGAGTTCGAGAGAGGTTTCATAAGTTAAAACTAATTACAGATTTTTTATAGCTATTGAGTATCGTAATATTTTTTTTAATGAAGGTCCGGTAGGTATTTTAACATGAATTCGAAGTTATATTGATTTTGTTTGTTTACGACCCGATTAAGTTTCAAAATCGATATCTGAGAATCTGACGTAGGGTTTGAAAAAAGGGTTTTATTAAATTAACAAAATCGTAATGGCCGCCACTATTTTTAAACCTAACATCAGATTCGTCCTAATAGTGGGAGATCTACTGCATCGCTCCCATACAGTACCTTTAAAAATGGTATCAAGCTATGAGCTTCACCACATCTATTCTCCAAGTAATTCTAAGCATTTCTAGTCCAAGACACAAAAAGAATTATGCCGCTGCGCGGGGTGAGGGGGGTGCAAAGGTACCGGCCGACCACCTACTTTAAAAAAAAACTACACAGTGCCAGCTGGCTACTGTAGCAAGTTTGGCATCATTTTCGTATAAATTAAAACATGTAGAATTCATTTCCGGTATTTATTTTAATCATTTTCATAGTAAATTTTTGAATAAATCGTGAAATAGTGAAAAACTCGCACCTGTTTTTTTACTTTGGGAGCCAATTACTTTTGTATAAAGCAAAACTTTAAGCAACAAAAAATACTCCGTTATAGCGCATTTTATGCAGAATCCAACCGTGTAAATAACAACAAATTTGTTTTTGTAAGAAAATGTAAAAAAAAATTTACTCTCAGTGGTGGCGACTTACGGACCTTGCGGTGAGAGGCAATCTCCTGTATCATAACAAAATGGTCCGCATTACTCGCGTACACAATTATTATTTTTAATTACTATGTAGAAACAAATCGGCCAAGTGCAATTCGGACTCGCGCACGAAGGGTTCCGTACCATTAGCTGTAAAAATGACAAAAAAAACATGTATGTTGTATGGGAGCCCCCTTAAAAAAATATTTTTCACCTCACTAGCTCGGAAAGCCCTTTTTTATTCTTTAAAAACAGATAGCAAAACTGCATTTTATCCACATGTGTGCAATAGTAGATTGTGTCACAAGGGAGCAAAATGACATATTTACGGCGTGGGCGTAAATTGAATCCTGAACGAAGCGAAGGATTATATAATAGAATCCCGAGCGTAGCGAGGGATTCTAAAATAGAATCCTGAGCGTAGTGAGGGATTCAAGAATTAACGCCCAAGGTGAAAATAATTTTGCTTCCACGTGACACATACTGCTTTTCACATCACCTATTGAGGATAATAAAAGATCTGAAATAACAATGGTTGTGTATTTATTTTATCAAAATCGATACAATACTTAACTATCAAAATCGATACAATACAATTACTCGTTACAGAAAAGTGCCACTTTGATCCCTCGTAGCAGGGAAGAAAAGTGCCATTTTGATCCCTCCTAGCAGGGAAGAAAAAGCCCTTATCCGAATAGGTGATGTGAAAAGTAATTTTGAAATCGGAACGTGTTCTTAGTTACTTTTAACATAATAACATGTAAGGCCGTGTTCCCACTATCCGATACAATATCGGTGTAGGATTCGTTACCGATAAAAATGTATGGAAAACTGCTTAGTGCTCACACCATCCGATCCGATATCGGTCAGATTCGTATCGGATCCGATATCGGTTAGTGTGGGTGGACACAAAACAGCCAGTACAATTTTCGCCCATCTGATTTTTTTTTTTCAAGTGGTGTGAAAAAAATCAGTCCTTGGATTTCAGATTTTATATTTATTTTGAATTAATTTTTTTTAAATAATTATTTTGAATTTTAAGCAAAAAAATATTTTTTTTGCAAAAAATTGTCATTATACTCGATTTCGACTAATTCAAGGATAAGGATTTCAAATTTTACAACTATTTTGAATTTTGAGCTAAAAAATTTTTTTTTGCAAAAAATCGTCATTACACTCGATTTCGACTAATTCAAGGATAAGGATTTCAAATTTTACATTTATTTTGAGTTTTAAGTCGAAAAAAATATTTTTTTGCAAAAAATCGTCATTATACTCAATTTCGACTAATTCAAGGATGAGGATTTCAAATCTTATAACTATTTTGAATTTTGAGCTAAAAAAATATTTTTTTTGCAAAAAAATCGTCATTATACTCGATTTCGACTAATTCAAGGATAAGGATTTCAAATTTTATATTTATTTTGAATTTTAAGCAATTTTGCTTTATTTATTTACTTTAGCATTTGTTTTTGAATTTTGCTTAATTTTTTCTTGCGTTGTTTTGTTCAAATTTAGTTTTTATTTTCTATTTTAATGAAATGAAAAATTGGAAGAAACCCAATTTTTTTTATTGTTTTACTTTTGTTTTCCTTTTTTAGGGTTCCGTAGTAAACAAGGAACCCTTATAGTTTCGCCATGTCCGTCCGTCCGTCCGTCCGTCCGACCCCCGTTTTTCTCAGTAACCGTTAGTACTAGAAAGCTGTAATTTGGCATGATTATACATATCAATGACGCCGACAAAACGGTAGAATAAAATCTTTAATTTTTTTTTTTTTAAAGTGGTACTACTACATGTAAAGTGCTGGTGCAATTTTTTTTCTGCCAAACCCTATCGTGTGGGGTATCGTTGGATAGCTCTTTTAAAAATATTATTAGGTTTCTAAAAGCATTTTTTGATTAAATAATTGGTTAGCGTGATATTAAGCTTTGAAGTGATAATTTTAGCTATGGTCAAGTGTCCCCCCCCCCCCCCCTGCCAGCTAAACGGTGGCTACTAGGCATGTGAAAAAAATCATGGTAGTAGTATATACGATGAATTTAAAAGGAAAACTACCACAGCTAAGTAGACATTACTAGTTAACGAGTAATAGTCGAACTTCAGAAATGTACTTTCGTACAATTTCTATTGATACCTTAGATAATGTTGTTAATTCTGTCAAAAACATAGTAAATATAAGTTTGCGAACTTTTTAGTCCATATAATGTAACGGGTAGACGACTACGGAACCCTACCTTGCGCGTGGCCCGACACGCACTTGGCCGGTTTTCTATTTCCTCGCTTTAGTGAGGTGAAAAGATTTGTGTTACACACGGCTGCAAAGTTATTTTACGTCTCGTGTGTTGCAACACTCGCTATGCTCAGGATTCTAATTTTGAACCACTCGCTTCGCTCAGGATTCTATTTTCGAACCACTCGCTGCGCTCGTGGTTCAACCATAGAATCCATTCGCTAGCTCGTGGTTCAACCCTAGAATCCATTCGCTAGCTCGCGTTCCAATTCCACACTCGCGGTTAAAATACAACTTTGCACCCTTGTATAACAAATAACTATTATTCTGTTGTTTAGCATTGCTGTTATAGCGGCTACAGAAATACATCATCTGTCAAAATTTCAACTGTCTAACTATCACGGCTAGGGAATTTTAGAATAAATTATAAAAAAGTGAAAAATTGGCAATGTATTTTTTACTTCGGGAGCCAATCACTTTTGTAAAAAGGAAAACTCCATGCAGAAAAAAATACACAGTTATAGCGCATCGAATGCAGATTCAAACAGCATAAATAATAAGAACCTGCTTTTGCACAAACATGTTGAAAAAAAATCTAACCTCTCAGAGGTGGCGACTTACGGATATAGCGGTGGGAGGCAAGATTGAAAGGAGATCCTTTATATAACAAAATAAAAACTATCAGGGGGCTCCCATACAACATACATGATTTTTTTGTCATTTTTACTGCTAATGGTACGGAACCCTTCGCGCGCGAGTCCGAATTGCACTTGGCTGATTTGTTTCTACATAGGAATTAAAAAAAAAAATTGTGGACGCGAGTAATGCGGACCATTTTGTTATGATATAGGAGATTGTCTCTCACCGCAAGGTTCGTAAGTTGCCACTACTGAGAGTTAAATATTTTTTTACATGTTCTTGCAAAAGCAGGTTCTTGTTATTTACACAGTTAGAATCTGCATAAAATGCGCTATAACTGAGTATTTTTTGTTACTTAAAGTTTTGCTTTATACAAAAGTAATTGGCTCCCAAAGCAAAAAAAACAGGTGCGAGTTTTTCACTATTTCACGATTTCTTCAAAAATTTACAATGAAAATGATTAAAATAAATACCGGAAATAAATTCTATATGTCACAGGGTGAAATCAATGCGCTTTTCGTGATAAATTTAGGAATTATTAGCTAATACAATGCCATGTATTTTCAATGTTTATTTAACGACTAATTATTGTTGATGATCTTTGTGTTATGCAACGCCATCTATTGGCAGTCTTCGGAAACGTCAAGCAATTTGCTTGGGTGCGGTCGGCGCAGAACTAGCAACGGGTATGTTGGCTAACCTGAATGTCAAAAGTGACAGTTGAGGAGTGGGGGAAAGTAAGCATGGCGCCGCTGGCAGCCATGCTCATCATTCTTGGTTGAGCATTGGATCGAGTCGGACGTCTTGCTAGTTCTGCGACGAACACACCGCGTTTCTAACCTTAAATCATTTAATCCAAGTGTATCATTGTAATCATTGAAGTGTTTGCTGTGATTGTGATTGTTAATTGAAAATACACATCTGAACCACGAGTGCTGCATCTTATTCGTGGTTCCCGCCATGCACGAACCTGGAGAAGATGAACGCCCACTAAATGATCCGACATCAGAAGTTGGTACGATTCTGTGCCCACAACGAGTATTCAAATGGGTCACATGCCACGGTAAACACGTGCTACTGGAAACTCCCGTTCTGGTGTTTGGCGCCCGGACACGAGCTAACCACGTGTTGTCCAACCATGAACCTGTGTTTCGTTTATAAATCTGGTGAGTCTAAACCATTTTCATTGTTTATATTGCTGTGTGAATGTTAATGTGGTACGCCAATGCAGTTAGTTTACTTCAATAGTTAGTAAAGTACCGCGTGCGATATGCAAGGCTATGTAACGGCCTTGGTGGAGATTGGGATAGGTGACCGCCTTAAGCGGTTTCTATCTGAGCGCTCCCGTGGTTTGGAGGGTGTTGTAGTTTCTATGGCATCAGTCATTATTTATTAAGGTTTATTAGTTAAGGTTGACTGGTAGAGAATGCCATATGGCATTAAGTCCGCCTTTTGTACGATAAGTTTTTTCTTTTGTGCAATAAAGATTAAATAAATAAATAAATAAAAAGTAGTGGCTAAGCCAATTTGTAGCTGACTGCGGGCTTCAGGATGTAACTTTACTGGGCTAACGCTAAGATGTTGAGAAGTTTAGTGAAAGTGAAAAGTTAACTATACAGAACTAGAATTGTATTTGCCATTATATCACATCTCAAATCTTCATTAAATTTGATAGCTTTTAATCCTTTTCATAGAAACTTTAAATGGTAAACAAACAGTGTGCTACGCGTATGACATTAACTGTTTCAGTGTGGTACAAGTACATCTATCGAGAATTACGTCTGGCAACAAAGACCTCGTCCAGCAGTCGAGGATGCATCGATGACGAGATCGTGCAGCATCTGCGGAGGCTGGCGGACTACCACAAGTTTCTGAGGCTGTGAAATTGTGGACACCACTGGCAATAAAAGGAGAGGTTTCGTTCCAATAGTTTTTATTCTAAATAAAAAAGGAGCCCGATAATAATGGCTACAAACGATTCTTAGTACTAAACATTATTTCAACCATATCTATGCGGCTATGATGGCTTACTAAAAGTCTGTTGCACCGGCTTACGGCTGCAGACCAATCATCGTTGGGTATGGCGCTGACAGCTGTCATTCCATAGAAAATTGTCAATCTTCCCATACAATCAGTTTTGACGAATACAGCTTAGGATTGGTGCAACCCAGCTTAATTGTCTTTTAGCAAATGATTTCAGTTGTAGACTTTCACATCCCTTAGAAACAAAATTCTGAACTTGTTGACGTTTTAAAAAAAGCTTGAGTATCATTTAATTGATCTTAACTGTTCAAAGTGACCATATCTTCATAGTCAGTAAAAAAAGAAAACAAATTTCCGAGCGAGAAGATGAGTTTTTAGATGCAAATAATTACACATTAGGATTTACTCGCAAATTTCTGTCCTTATTTCTTTTTTTTCCATTGCATATGGTGTGTTCTCTGGAGTCACAGTTTAAATTTTTGAAATGACAGGGATGATCTTGTACGTTGCGTTTAACCATGGGGATGGTTGTACGTCAATAACCACACGGTTGGTTGGTTTGGGCTACAGGGATAGCCGGGAGTGACACTTTATATGGTTTTTTTAAAATGTTTAAAGTTTTGATTTATTTTGTGTACCTGACGCTCGACAATTAAGTTTGTTAGGACTGGATATAGTTCCAGATAACTTAGATTAAGTCGGAATTCAATCTATTTCAAAAAGTACTTCAAAAAAAAAGCTTTTGACCATGATGACCTAGATGACCTGTTTTCATTATTTTCTTAATGTGTGTGTAGCGGTCAGAATGACCGAGCGAGTAGTTGTATGTACATTGGGTGTTTTATTTGTTCGCAGATGAGGAGAATGATGACAGTGCACACGAGGAAGTGTGATAGTGCATTACGGCCGTAACGGCGCGCGATTAATTTGCCAAAAGTTAGGCATTATTATTGGTCGACCTCAGGGACTGTCCATGTAGTTCGGTCGCCCTTGAGGATTGTCCATAAAAACATCGGTCGTTCTCAGGGCTGTCCATGGATTTCGGTCGCCTTTGAGAATTGTCCAGGATTGTCGGTCGTCCTTAGGGGTTGTCCATGGATTTCGGTCACCCTTGAGGATTGTCCAGGAAATTCGGTCATCCTGGGGCTGTCCTTGGAGTTACCTGGCTAAGGCAAGGTGGCTGTCGGTCGCCTTAGGATTGTCCAGGAACATTAGTCGTTCTTGTGGGTTGCCCATGAGTTTGGGTCGCCTATAATGATTGTCCAGGAAAATCGGTCGTCCTGGGGCTTTCCTTAAAGTTACCTGGTTAAGGCAAGGTGACTGTCGGTTCGGTTGCCCTAGGATTGTCCAGGAATAGAATGTAATCCTTAACAGTAAGGAGTTAGTTACAAGTAAATACATGGTTTTCAGATTATTAATGGATGATTGTGTCGGTCGTCCTTAAGGGTTGTCCATGGATTTCGGTCACCCTTGGGGATTGTCCAGGAAATTCGGTCATCCTTGGGCTGTCCTTGGAGTTACCTGGCTAAGGCAAGGTGGCTGTCGGTCGCCTTAGGATTATCCAGGAACATTGGTCGTTCTTGTGGGTTGCCCATGTGTTTTGGTCGCCCATAATGACTGTTCAGGAAAGTCGGTCATCCTAGGACTTTCCTTAAAGTTACCTGGTTAAGGCAAGGTGACTGGACGTTGCCCTAGGATTGTCCAGGAAGAGAATGTGATCCTTAAGAGTAAGGAGTTAGTTACAAGTAAATACACTGTATAAGATTTTTTTATGGATTATTGTGTCAGTTACATTAAGACTCATTTTATTTTTATGTTGTTGAAATTATATTATGTCATTGTATTGTCTTACAAGTAAAAGTATGTTGCCTTGCGGCACGGTCAAATCCTTTTGTTTCTTATTAACATGGCCAGGATGGTCAGGTTGGCCGAGGTTTAGAGCAATTACTGTGCGAATATACTTACCTCTTTCAAATACCTCACGCTCACACGAGGACGTGTGAGTTGTCAAGATGGCCGTGTCACAGGGTGAAATCAATGCGCTTTTCGTGATAAATTTAGGAATTATTAGCTAATACAATGCCATGTATTTTCAATGTTTATTTAACGACTAATTATTGTTGATGATCTTTGTGTTATGCAACGCCATCTATTAGCAGTCTTCGGAAACGTCAAGCAATTTGCTTGGGTGCGGTCGGCGCAGAACTAGCAACGGGTATGTTGGCTAACCTGAATGTCAAAAGTGACAGTTGAGGAGTGGGGGAAAGTAAGCATGGCGCCGCTGGCAGCCATGCTCATCATTCTTGGTTGAGCATTGGATCGAGTCGGACGTCTTGCTAGTTCTGCGACGAACACACCGCGTTTCTAACCTTAAATCATTTAATCCAAGTGTATCATTGTAATCATTGAAGTGTTTGCTGTGATTGTGATTGTTAATTGAAAATACACATCTGAACCACGAGTGCTGCATCTTATTCGTGGTTCCCGCCATGCACGAACCTGGAGAAGATGAACGCCCACAAAATGATCCGACATATATGTTCAATTTATACGAAAATTATACCAAGATTGCTACAGTAGCCAGCTGGCAATGTGTAGATAGATTCTTTTTGTGTCTTGGACTAGAAATGCTTAGAATTACTTGGAGAATAGATGTGGTGAAGCTCATAGCTTGATACCATTTTTAAAGGTCCAACGCAGTAGGAGTAGATCTCCCGCTATAAGTAGCCTCTCGAACGCTCAGTAGCTCTAGTATAAGTTTTTTCGAAACATTAACTAATTCGAACGCGTTTGCGTTTTGTCTCAAAATGTATGAAAGTGGTATGAAAACATGAACAGCGCCTCTGGTGGTCACTAGTGGAAACTAAAACAGTGAGTATAACATTTGTTGCTAACCGATGAACGCGCGTATTTCAAACTCGGTGAGAGCGTTTTCATACATTTTGAGACAAAACGCAAACGCGTTCGAATTAGTTAATGTTTCGAAAAAGCTTATACTAGAGCTACAGATATTTAATTTGAAAAAAATCAAACCATAAATAACAACATCAATGTGGCCGCTATTTTTTCAAATCGAAGCTCGGATTCGAAAAAAAACCTCTCGGGCCACCGGTTATCGATTTTTAATTAATTCTTTCTAGATTATGAAATAATAACAAAGACGCAGGATGAAATTTTCGTGTCAAAAAATCGAAACTTTAAGGGTTCATGTTTTCAATTGTATGCAATATTTCCAAAAAATCAAACGTATAAACCTAGTATTTAATGATACATCATTTCCAAAAATCACGCAAATCGGTTCAGGTTTAAGGGGTGGAAAACGTTGGCGCCCGAAGCACGTTTTTGTATGGAAAAAATTTGCTACACAATCCTCTTAAAGCGTATCATAAAAAATACAAAGTTTCATTGAAAAATGTAAGAAAATTGAAATAAAGAACTCCTAATTTTTTTTGACAAACTGACCCTAGAACAGTTACGTCACGCGGGTGCGTTAATTCGAAAGATGAATGAAGCTTGCATACTGGCTGTAGTTATTTATACTGTGGCAATACGCTACAAGTAACAAAAGGAAAGCACTGGTTAGAGAGGACCCTGAAACTGACACTATCTCTTACAGCGAAGCGGAGCGAGATTCCAAGAAATAGTGTTCTTGGAATCTCGCTCTAGTTAGAAGAATGCTTCGAGCGGCTCCTTTCGTCTGCAGACAATTATACTCTCTGTGATGAAAAGTGGGCCGTAACAAGAAAACGGCGCTAGCAGTCTGTGTTGTCAGAAGACGCATATCCATACCTCCAGGAATTTCCCTGCTTAAAACGATCTTGGGGATATTCTTTGGTAAGTTTACCAAACTAATGCTGCACTCTTAAGATACTATTTTATTCTTACGTCAGAAGTATTCTCGAGTTCGGCTCTGTGATCTGGTCTCCTCAATACCATGTACATATTAATCGACTAGAGAGAATACAAAATGTTTTCTTGAGAGCACTTTGTTACAGGACCGGTACTCCTCTGGAATCGTCAGCCAAGTCAGCCAAACATTTTAATATGATTTCCCTATGTAATAGAAGACTCTTTTTAGACACACTTTTCTTCTTCAAAATCTTAAAAAATGAAATCAATTGCCCAAAATTGCTACAGAATATTATGTTTAATGTACCGCATCGCTCCTTACGTCCTCGTAATTTGTTTTATGTGAGTTTCGCACGTACTAATTATTCGAGACATACTTTTTTCAAACGAGTACCAAATACCTATAATGAGTATTTCTGTGACATCGATCCATGTCTGCACTCTCTTCCTGCATTAAAAGAACAAACGAGATCCAAACTGTTGTTGATAAAATAAATTATCACTATAATTAGTTATTAGTATTATTACTTAGTTGTGTTTAACTTATTTTCTATTCGCAAAACGCTTTGGTATCTTTTGATGTTTCATGTTTACATTATGAACCTCCAGGTCTGTTTTTATATATTTTTGGGGAAACCCTTACTTGCCAGAATTTCAGTTGCCCGAATTTTGACTGCCATACTATTCAACTGCCATAATATTGTTTCTTATAATTTCGTATGCCATACTCATTATTTACCATATTAATCAAATGCCAGAATCTTTATTTCCCATAATATCAATTCCAATAATATCTTTTTCCATAATCATTGTAATCCATAATTATCACATGCTATACTTTTATTTGCCATCCATCTTTACTGTTCGAATCGAATAGCTGAGAATGAAAATCCATAATTTTAATGAAATTTAAAAGAGCAGAAAAACTTGTTTGAAAAGCTACTACTTAATCCGACTCGGATCACGGATAGGTTAGAAGAGGATAGCGGGAGCTTTGCTCCCGCTATCCTCTTCGAGGTTATTTTTTTATAAAAGAGCAGAATAACTTGCATGCTTGCATGCTTGCATGCTTGCTTGCTTGCTTGCTTGCTTGCTTGCTTGCTTGCTTGCTTGCATGCATGCATACTTGCTTGTTTGCATGCATGCATGATGCAATTATTTTCGAGCGCCTACAGAAATTTAATTAGCAAATTCATAGTTAGGATTATTTCGGAAAGAAACTAAATACAGTTTCTTTCCGTATGGCTTTTAAATATTCTGTTAAATAATATTATTGCACTTAATAATATGGATAACAATACGTATGGCATTCGTATCATTCTGTCATGTAATATTCGGGAATACAAGAGTATGTCAAACGATTTTTCTAGTAAATGAACCATTCGGGCAAATAAAAATCGGGCAAATGTTTATCGAGCAACTGAAATTATTCCATATGAATTTCGGGCAAACAATAGACACCCATATTTTTGTATGCTATATCTATGTTTTTATATATGACTGTATGTGTTCTGAGAAAAAAAAAACTAATTTATTTATTTATCGTATGGCAGTCTGCAAAATAATATTAAAACTTTGCATCTCATTTTGTAAAAGTACCTAACACAACCATTTCCGAGCATGTTTCAGAAAATATCTTATGAGCCTCACTCTAGATACTTAGTATTCGTAGGGTAAAAGACCGGAACCCCAATTGTGTAAAAGCGAAGCGGACCTAGAACTAGGGGAAGAACGTATAGTGTCACCCAATTTATGGAATTGGAAGGTGCACATTTTGACAACCATTATTTATTCCCTATCGATGTTGCAATCACTCAGTAGGCTAAGAACTGATGCAGAAATATTTTCTTTTAAATTAACTACTTTGGTATCAAGGTTATAAATAGCTCTCTGCAGGAATTGCCAAACCCGCAAACATTCACAAGGATATTCTAAGTATAGAGCCCATATAATTTTAAAGCACGTATCCACTGCAGAACCAATGGTAGGCAGGTCATACACTATGTCATCAACAATAATGTACCTTGAGGTGATATTTTGCAGTGGTCCTGCGACTACGACATAGGGCTGAACAGTGATACCGAGGGATTTATTCTTATCGTGTCGTTTCTGTCGTTCTTCGTTCAGCAGTCTTTCTTCATCAATGTGCTTAATGAAACTTTAACGTACTTCGGCCGTAGAACATTTCGTCTTCCTGATTTGAACCGGTCCTAGAAGATGCGGGATCATAAGAAGTGCAGCTAGATTGCTTGTTTCTTGATCGGGATCTATAATAAAAGAAATATACATTATAAGACATGCATCCCACAGACTGCAGTAAGTGTATGGTAGCTATCCAGTTCCCATAAGTCGTGGCGTATTAAGAGAGAGATCAATCACGAAGAAGGCGATAAGCTAGTCATAGTTTGAGATAAAAACACTCACTTTTTGCAAGCTCCTTAAGTTCCTTCACAAATTTACTTTTGTTTGAAACTTTTTCAAATAATGATATTAACTTCTTTTTCAATAATGGAAATTTGTTTTCGAAAGCATGTTCATTTCCATTATACCATTCGTCAAAGTCTGCAACAAACTGGAAAACAAAATTTAAAATAAATTCTCAGTGTTTGCACATCTTCAAACAGTAGATATGTTTGTATTAAGCAAGTTTTACATGTTATTTCCCTATTTTGTATACATATTTGAAACACTAAAAACCGGCCAAGTGCGTGTCGGATCACGCACAACGAAGGGTTCCGTACCGACACCTAGCAGTCCACTTTTAAAAGTGTATTATTATGAACCAATGTTAGATAAATTGTAATGTATGTGGTAATGCTAATGTATAATTTTATAACTGAATTACGTAATAATTTATTTGTTATTAATAATTTTGTAAGTAACGATTTTATATTACACATAAATTTAGGACAATAGACTAATTAAGAATTTGTACGCCCATGGCAAAATAAGGATGGAAAACAATATGTAACAACAAATTTTACCCTTTTTAACACAAATAAACGATTCATTCATTCAAAAACATTATTTAATACTAAAAAAAAAGAAAAAGAAAAAAAAAAAAAAAAAAAAAAAAAAAAAAAAAAAAAAAAAAAAAAAAAAAAAAAAAGGTCGTATCTTCATAGGGAAGTCACGGCACTCAAGTCCTTTTGTTTGGGCAAGGCAGGTTTTCAGTGAAAACTCAAAAACCCTTATCTCATCTAGTTCAACCCAAAATTCGCTGAAAGTATTTATTGTACATGACCTCAATTTTTTTCAGAATTTTAATAATTAATCTTCATAGTTTGGAAATTAGAGGAGGGGGGGAACACATTTTGGACAATTTTGGCGGCTAATATCTCACCAATGATTGACTTAAATGGAAAACTTTCTTAGCAACCTCGATATTATTTTTAAAGGCCTATCCAAAAATAACCCTCACAACTACTTGCACTGAAAAAAAAATCATCCCCCGGTAACATGTATGGGGTGTCTCCCTAAAATATTTTTTTTTCCTATTATAGATCACTTTTATGTAGCGGTTCATAGAATATATCTTCCTGCCAAATTTCATAATTGTAGTAATTATAGTCTCCGAGTAAATCGGCTGTGACATACGGACAGACAGACAGACATACCGAAACTATAAGGGTTCCGCTTTAGCCATTCTGGCTGCGGAACCCTAAAAATATAAAAATAAGGACTAGCTACCAGCCGTAGCCAAACTGTAATTGGGCTTCCGGTCTTTTACCCTACTAATACTAAACTTACTAATAGAGTGAGGCTCATAAGATATTTTCTGAAACATGCTCGGAAATGGTTGTGTTAGGTACTTTTACAAAATGAGATGCAAAGTTTTAATATTATTTTGCAGACTGCCATACGATAAATAAATAAATTATTTTGGTAAACTTACCAAAGAATATCCCCAAGATCGTTTTAAGCAGGGAAATTCCTGGAGGTATGGATATGCGTCTTCTGACAACACAGACTGCTGGCGCCGTTTTCTTGTTACGGCCCACTTTTCAGTATAATTGTCTGCAGACGAACGGAGCCACTCGAAGCATTCTTCTAGTGTTCTTGGAATCTCGCTCCGCTTCGCTGTCAGAGGTAGTGTCAGTTTCAGGGTTGTCTCTAACTAGCGCTTTCCTTTTGTTACTTGTAGCGTGCACTGATGCTGTTGTTGGCGACGACGATGACGTTTTCTCTAGGGAACGACGCGCCCTTGGCTGGTATATTTTATTTCGGCGATACTTGGCCTTCAAATTCGTTACAGCGTCAAACAGCCGACCGTGGGCTCGCCCGAACACCGCAGGTCCTTTAGTGTAATAAATAGAGCTATTTTCTGCCGGGAATACTCGTTCTGTAACAGAACATTAGAACAAACATGGTATAAAAATGTGAATATTTTTTAAGATAAAAAAAAAACGACTTTAATGGGGGAGACCGGTGAAAGATTATTATACCTACTTAGATGGTTCACTCTTAGATTCCATAGAATGAAATAATAGTAGTTTATGCAACTGGTACATAATGAGGGGCATTAAAACACGAGTGTGTTTTATGAAACGAGCCGAAGTAACATATCGACTGTACTATATCAATGGGCCCCTAAACAGGGAGTTATCTTATAAAATAAAAAGATAAAACTTACCAATTTCTCGAATCCAACGCATGTATGTTATTTGTTATTGGTGCTTTCGGATCATGTTTTACTATTTCTGTCGCAATCTCTCTGGTTAAAGTTCTTCGTAGTTGATCCCCCAAAGGGTTTAGACGCTGTTTAAGAAGCAGTTTGCCATCTTGTGTACTTTTGAGTAGTGAAATTAAGTCCTGGCATTTGTTCTGGAAAGTACAAATGTGATATTTATTATTAAGTAGCAATGTGGCAGAAGTAGTAGTTAGTAGAAACGATGCCATCTCATCAGGCGGGACTCAGGTATAGTTTTAAGGTCTAGGTGCTTTTCTGTAGAAAAGGAACACTTACGTTAAATTCTTGCGAGCTTGAAATTGATGAACTTGGTGAAGACACTCCAGCAGAGTTGATCGGTGATGAGACTCCGGAGTTTATCGGTGAAGTTAAACTTGGCGTGAGCCCGTCCAAACCTTCAGCGTATTCTTCAATAATTTTATTTAAACCAGGATCTATCTGAAAGATCATGAATGGGTAAACCATTTATAATACCTGTTGCGTAATAATTTCTGTAGCACCCTTTTTTTTTTAAAAGAGACAATCCGACATAGGTACATAACGTGTACATAACATACCTACCTACATACACTTTTTTTTTTTTTTTTTTCTTTTATTGATTAAATAAAATTTACATTAAAGCATTTAAAAATAGATTTATACCCATCGTAGGCAAAACCTTGAGGAGGTTTGTGTGCCGATGGGGAGTTCTAGATTTATAATTAATAGTACTACTACTACTATCATGCATATATAAAAAGTGACATATTTAATTGCACATCTAAAAATACTGATTAGGTATGCATCCGCGTTTTAGGTTGTTAGGTTTATTTTTCGATGTGCCTTTAAATATTCATCCGTAAAAACTAACTTACTATACCTAAAAGATTTGGTTAACCGGGTCTAAAGCGATATTTATGTATTTACCTTTTTACCGACATTTCGTCACGGGTTACAACGGTCATGGTCACGGAATCTTTTAAGTATATTTACAAGACGCGAGAGTTTAGAATGTTATAACTAATGTTACAATATAAAGCTGAAGTCTCTAGACTTCAGTAGGTACATTTTAATTAGTCTTTTGACTCTTTTTCCACTAACATATATATTCCTTATATCTTCTGGTAGCTCATTTATTATTTTAGGAAGTAAATGTGCGTGTGTTCTAGTACCATATATATTTTTAAATTTAGGTAAATGGTATGGTTTATGGTGGGCTAGCTTTCTCAGGCTTTTACACCTCTTATTAACTTTTAGGGTTGTAACAATATTGGCGTTGTCTACTAAGATAGCGTGTCTTACTTTGTTTTGTACTGGGAGTACATTACAGTATTTAAATAGTTGTGTATAGTCGTTTACATATTTTAATTTAATATGCTTGGGTACAATCAATTTCAATATTCTTATTTGTAGTTTATATATTTTTTCTAAGTATGTTTTAAAAGTTCTACCATAGGTGCTTATGGCATAACCGATCACAGAGTCAGCGAGGGCTAGATATATCAGGCGTAGGGTTCTGTATGGTAGTTTGTATTTTAGTACCGCAATTTTACACAGAATGGCTCGCAGCTTATCGCACACGTAGTTAACATGCGGGCCCCAGTTGAGTCTGTGATCTATTGTCAGCCCAAGGTACACATGTTCATTGACCATCTCGATTTTTTCACAGTGGCAGGTCACGACGTTGCACTGATGCAAGCATCGGTGTTCGTGGGCAACTACCGCAACCTCGTGGTTTGTTTTGTTGTGAGTTGAACGTACGTGCATTATTTTAGTTTTTTGTGCGTTGATTACTAATCCGACGTCGTGTGCCCATTTACAGACGGTGTTGAAGTTTGTTTGCATAGCGCGCTCGGCCGACAATATATTTCGATCTGCGGTGATAATGCACGTATCGTCCGCGAACTGATACACAGAGCCCTCCGTTATTATGTCACACATTTCATTTACGTACAGTAGGTACTCAGTAGGGCCGATTATTGAGCCCTCCTTTTACCGTTTTTATAGCATCACTGTACGTATTATTAATCTTTACTCGTGTCTGTCTATTGGTGTGATAGTTTTTAAATAATGTATAAGTAAGGGGCCCTGTATACCGTTCTGCTCTAATTTGTTATACAGTGTTTCGTAATTTAGCATATCAAATGCTTTGCTGAAATCAATGAAAACAACGAGCACATGCCTTTTTTCATGCAGGTGCTCGTTGATTTCATTGTTAAATTCACAAAGTAGCTGAGAGGTACTTCGGTTTTTTTGGAAACCATATTGTCGGTGATTTATTATTTTATTTTGCATAAGGAATTTGTTAATTTCGTCGCCGATGTATCTCTCTGCCACCTTATCGATACACGATAGTATCGTGATTGGTCTATAATTATTACAGTCCGAATGAGAACCCTTTTTGTATATTGGGCGTATAGTTCCGATTTTAAGTTCATCGGGGTACCCAGAAGTCGCAATACAAGTATTTATTAAATGAGTAACAATTGGTGTAATTTTAGAGCAATTTTTTTTTATATCTTTAGCCCGGATATTATCATATCCTGGGCTTTTTTCGTCATTTAAACATTTATTTTGGATATATCACTACACGATGCTTTTTTTAATCTCATTGCCACTCCTGGGTTCCTACGAAACTTGCGGTGGTCTAGTATGAGTGTATTACATGAACTTGGTATATTATCAACATTTTTCCGAAATTCTTGGGCGAATTTGTTACATATATCATATTCATTCATTTTAAAATGTTTTAAAATTACCTCGTCAATTGAGCTACATACTTTACCACATAATTCGTTAATAATACTCCAAATTTTCTTTGAGTTATTGAAATTTTTGCTGATTTCCCTTTTAATGTATCTGTTTTTAACATAGTTTATGTATTTATTTGTTTTATTGCGATATTTGTTATATAAAAGTCTATTTTCTATGTTATTTGGATTTTTTTTCCAAATTTTATACAGTTTATCTCGTTGTTTACACATTTTTATAATTTTTTTTATTTACCCATTTACAGGTTTTTTTACTATATTTACATTTTATTGTTCGTTTGCAGATATCATATACATTACTTATTTTTTCCTTAATGAAGCTAAATATTCTATTCGGACACTTGTACGCAAGACCCATATCCCAGTCAACCTGTTGCAGCTCATTGTCAACCCTATTATTATCCAGCACGGTCGCAAGTCGCGCGGCGGGCGCCTGCTTGGCGGCTGCCGTCGTCGCGAGCGCACAGCCGGTTATGTAATGATCGGCTATAGCTATGTTTATCACGCCGGTATATACAGCACGACAGTTGATTGCTCTCGTGAAAATATGGTCTATGCAGGATTTCGTCATAATGTTACCCTTCTGTTCAACCCTGGTGTATTGATTTATGCCACAATCTAGTCCTAGTTCGGAGAGCTTGTTTAAATACGTAGTTCGAATGTTATTATGTTTTTTTAGGTCAATATTTATGTCACCTATAAGCATAATTTTATTTGTACCAGAAATCCTGCTTAGTATATTATATAACTCGTCAATAAAACCGGATTTGCATTTATCGGGCGGCCGGTACGCCGCGCATATACATATTTTTTCTTTATTATTTATTTCTATGTACCCGCACAGTGATTCGAAATATAACGTTGGTTCTGCAATTAATGTGAATGAGATAGTCTTGCGTACATATAGTATAATTCCGCCACCCTTGCGGTTTTTTCTAAGATTAGTATACATATTGTAGTTAGGTAGATTAAATAATGAACTACATGTTTCGGTTATGTTTACTTCTGTTAATACTATTAAATCGATTTCGCGATTGCTATGTGTTACTATGTATTCTAAATGCGAAAAGTTTAATAACATAGATCTTATATTTACGTGGAACGTAATTAGGTACTTTTGATCGGATGGAATTGCACTTATATAATGGTCCCAACTATCGAAAGTACTTTCTTCGATGATGGATGTGTTATCCATTGTTTTTGTTTTCCTGATTGGCCGACATTAACTTGACTTTATAGGTATGGATACCAGTATGAGAGAATTAAGCCGCTTTCGATACCGATGCCCAGTGTTCAATATCACTCACCGACCTGATTGCGTATGTTTTACCTTGCTCGTCCCTCTTGATTAAGATGCAACCTCTTTTACACCATACAAACTTGAACAGGTTTGAATCTTTAAGTTCCGTTTTGGCTTTCCATAGGAGGTACGCCGTTGTAGGTGTTAGGGATTCGCGCATGAAGATCCTTTGCTCCTCCGGCCTTCCGATATCGTGTCCTGTCAGGGTGACGGCCTTTGCGTTGTCCAGCCACTTGTCCCGGCACCCTTCACGGAGTGTAACCACCACTGTGGCCATGTTCCTTTTCTGGCCGGCAGGTGCCTTGTTGGTTTTCCGGTATGTCTGTATGACGTCATTGGAGTCCTGGTTTATCTTTTCTGCGATTTTTTCTACGATCTCCTTCAGGTTTTCTCCGTCAGTTTTTTGCACTCCGCATATCTCCAGATGATTTCCTATTTGGCTTTGTTCCATGGCATGTACCTTTTGTTCCAGAAGCTCCACTTTATTTTTCATGTTTGTAAACTTATTTTTCAAGTCCGTGTTCTCGTTTTCTACCCTCTTTGTTTTTTCTTCATATTTCTCTATGCATTGCTGGTAATCATCTATTTTATCCGAGTAAAACTGTAAACTGCGCCTTAATTCTTCCTGAAACAGTTCTCTCAGCTGACGGGTCAGTTCGTCTTTCATGACATTTTTAATCTGTAGACGTATTTCTTTAACGAGTTGTTCGTTTACGTGGTGATCCGACTGGTTTGGCGTCATTTCAACGCTGGTGTTATCTTCGTCCTCGATCTCTGGTAGTATTATCGAGATCCGTTTGTGTTTGCCTGTACCAATACAGCCCCGGCATTTCCATACAGCATCTGTGCATGACAGCGCAACCAGCTGTTCATTTGTTATAGCTACACAATTACCGTGCCACCATTTGTTACAGACACTACACTGCAATCCAGAATTCTTTTTTGAAACTAGTTTGTTGCACTTAACACACTTAGCCATTTCGATACAATGTATTAGTTATTTGTTTACTACAGCAGCTAGACGCGCGGTTAGCATGCACACTGCGCACGACCTATCGCGACCTGTTGCGAGAACTTAAGGCGAGGGGGTGGGCAAGCTCTCTCCATACAAACTTTGTGCAAGTTTTCCTTCGTTTGCGTTTGCACTTCAGTTATGATTATTGGTCAGTATGTTTATTTTTCTGTTAGCCATAACCTGAAGAAATATTTTTTTAATTTTATTTTTTTTTTGAAATTTTTGAGTTTCTATTGAGGTTCTTCGTATATCCAATATTTACAAGCAAAAAATATATACATTCGGGAGTGCCAAAACCGGCGAATAAAACGTGCACAGAGTTTGTATGGAGAAGGCCTTGCCCTACCATGTGCCTTAAGAAATTTGGCACATCTGTTTAGAAACCCATATAGCTAACATATTAGGAATATTAAGCAATTCCAATAAAAATACTACATACCAGTGGCGGCGCGTCAAAAATATTCTTAGGGAAGCCGGAAATAATTTGCCTTTCTTATTCTTCATGAGCCGTAGTAAAAGAACAGGATTGGCTGAAAATTAGGCAAGCCGGTGGGAATCGAGTTGTATGGACGCTCCGCCACTGCGACATACATACATACATACGAGTCAAATTAATAACTTAATTTTTTTTTTAGAAGTCGGTAAAAAACTATATATATTTATTTCTGTGAAAATCCAAGTGCATGGTCTGGTCAGACTATAGCAAAGGGGGGGCGGACCGGCGCGGGGCGTGCGCGGGGCATGCGCGGAGCGGTGCGGGGCGGGCGCGGACCGCAATTTTAGTTTAATTTATTAATAAGGACTATGTATAAATAGTCGTTTTTAATACATGAAACTAAAATAATACCTATATTTTTTTATACCTAAAGTTGTCAAAAACTCGGCAAAAGTTAGGTATATGTATCCGAATATCCGATCCCTGGTCATAAATTTCGCGGTTTCGCTACTTTCGCTAAACGGAGACCAAATTAAGAATGTGCAATACTAATATTTGGAAATATTTAAGCATAGCGGTGTAGCGCGCCGCGGGCGGTGCAGTGTGTGTCAGACAGACCGCGCAGCGCCCGCGCGTGTCAAGCGCGCCAGGCGCGCGCAACCCGCGCCGCCGCCGCCCCGCCGACGCCCCTCGCTCTGGTGTGTGGAGGCTGGCCTAATTCATACTAAAATAAACACAAATTTCACGATAACGAAAATTTTCTAAGTCCTAGACCCGTTTAAAATTAAAATTACTGACCTTTGAACCTCAATATCTTAAAGAAAAGTTTTTAAAGTAAAAGATGCTTATTTTACAGTTATCTATACGTTTCAATCATATAAAATAGGTGTCATAATGATACCACAAAATTTTTATATTTTTTCCCCAAAGCGGCCCCCCTTTGCTGAGTCCGAGTTCAATCCAACCGAATCAGAAAATGTCGTATCTTCATAGGGAAGTCACGGCACTTACGTCCTTTTGTTTGGGCAATTGGGCTAATGTTGCGTCGATGAATATCAGACAATAATGTCTTTTAAGCTTAAGCCACACAGAGAGCGGGAGGGCGGTAGCGGCGCGTGAGCGGGCGGTAGCGGGACGTGAGCGGGACGTGAGCGGGACGGGAGCGGGCGGTTGAGGCGCGGGAGCGGCGCGGGAGCTGGCGGTAGCGGCGCGGGAGGTGCGCGGGAGCGGGCGGGCGCTGCCGTCCCGCTCACGTCCCGCTACCGCCCACTCCCGCGCCGCTACCGCCCGCTCACGCGCCGCTACCGCCCCCCCGCTCTCTGTGTGGCTTAAGCTTTAGATTACCTGGGAACTGTGCGGATTTTCAAGTATTTGCAGCTGAGTAGATTTCCAATCAGAAAGATATTTTTTTTAATTTGGCCTGGTTGCCAATATGTGGAATCAACTGTTTGATTTGGTCATCGTCCAATAAAGGCAATGCAATTAAGTCCACTTCGTTTTCTAGAAAAACCGTAAAAAAAATGCAATTATAGCTAAGGCAAATTATGATTCCAACAGTCATAATAAAACAAGCAAACAAATACCCAGTTAAAATGCTATCAGCAGGTAACAGTCACAAGTATAGGCTAGATTTAGTTTTTTAGTCCCAAAAGTATTTGTTAAAAATATGATAATCATAACATGTTAGATATCTGTGCAAGTAACTATAGACAGTCATTAAATAGTACAGTCACCAGCAAAAAGATCTGACAGCAAAAATATATACATCATAATTCTCAATTTTAATTGATGTTACTAATAGCCTGTCAGTTTGGTGTTTATGATAAATGTACCATACAGACAAACATATCTAATAGCAACAGTAAAAAAAAGTGTAACTGGATAACTGATAAACTTATACAAATGTCATTTAGAATAAAGATATGATTCCGCTGCCGACTGCATACAGCAACTGCACGTTCCGCCGCACTCCAAATTGAAACGGTATTCATAAAAACCTCAATTTGAAATAAGCGGAGAAGTGTCGGAACGGAACAGCACAGGGTAGGGCAAGGCCTTCCCCATACAAACTTTGTGCACGTTTTATTCGTCGGTTTTGGCACTAACAAATATAATATTTTTTTTGGTTGTAAATATTAGATATGCGGAGATCGTGATGTGAACATTTTCAAATAGGTATTTAAAAAAAAATCAAAATTTAAAAATTTAAAAAAATATTTAATAAAAAAAAAATTACATCACAAAATAGCTATCAGAAGAATAAGCATACTGACCAAAAATCATAACTTTAATGCAAACACAAACGAAGTAAATCCTGCACAAAGTTTGTATGGAGAGAGCTTGCCCTACCCCTCCTCTTAAGGTATCAGTCCACAGCCGACAGCATACGACAATTGCACTTACCGCCGCACTCCAAATTGAACCGTAATCATAAGACTAAAAGTCCCAATTTAGAGTGAGCGGCACGTGTCGTTCCGACACTTGTCCGCTCATTTCAAATGGAGCTTTTTACGCATACATTTACGGTTCAATTTGGAGTGCGGCGGAACGTGCAGTTGCTGTCTGCTGTGAAACTCATGGATCCCATAACGTAGGTGTTAACGTCCATTATAGCGTGCATGTAATGGCATTTCTCGTTAGTGTGGCCCCGGCATAACAGCACCAACATCCTAAATAGCTTGCCCAATGAAGTAATAAAACAATTAGATGACACACCCCATAAGGCCAAATTTATATAGTTAAAAAATGTTTATGTAAAATGAAAACTTGCTAATGTAAAGAATTAAGTAATAGATTAAGAAAACCCTAGCTTAGCTGATAATCTTAAAAATTTAGAGTTAACTTGTAGGTATGGTTCATTTCTCTAATTTTTGCAAATAAACAATTAAAGCCATTGGCTACCGGTGCCTGGGACTGATTCCCGGCGGATTACAAAAAATTGATTTGTTTTTTCGCTAGGAGAGGATGGGTAAATTAATTAAAATGTACCTAAAAATACCCAGCATAATATGTTAATGTTACAAAACTCGACAAATAGTTAAAAAGCAAACCTGTCGGGCAGTTTCTTATGTATTAAAAATTGAGGTCCTGTTATTTTGTTGCATAGGTACCAAAAAGAGGAGATTGACACATTGTTTTTTATCTTTTTCATTTAATAATGAAGAAATTACCGAGCAAGTATAAGACAATAAGTTTTGGCAATTTTATAAACAAATAAAACAGTGAACAGTTAAATATACCCACAAAATAAAAACCACACCATGCCACAAACAAACATCACACAATACCACATCCACTTAACAAAATTTTACCATTATTTATCTGTGTCACATGTTAATAGGTAATTATGATCTGCCTAAATTCGTGAACTATGCAGGTCTGTGTAAGTTACAGCTGTGCATATTTTTCTGAAAAAAAAAGAGACGTGTCGTGTCATAGGTGTTAGTAGACACTGACAATATATATGCTTCCCGGGAAATGAATAAATGAAACTTGAACAACACTGTATAAGTTTATTAATCTTCACAAAAACACTGTAACATTTAATCTGACTCCGTAAACTGTTCTTTGTTACACAACTATAATTACACGGGCACAGGACCAGGCGGGGACGGGTTTATTAATTAGTGTGTACGCTATGGCTCGCGAATACCGACTGCCTGTCCTGCTCCTGAGCTCCGTATAGAAAATGCTGACACTGATTGCGTCATCACATGTCGCTACATCATTCCCCCTCTTTTGAAAAAAAACTGAATATTGAATCTTTTTTAATTGAAACTTAAAAGTTTTACAAAGAGAAATAACTTAAACTAAACATAGCATAAATTTATCCGCTGACAATAACAGAGCTTACCTCTGTGCGGTCTGTAACGCTTACATTGCATTAGCACAACCTTACATTGTAAACATCTATCGTGTTACAATATCTCTTTGTCATTGCAATAAACTTATTGTAACCTGAGCTGTTGTTTAATTTACACACCATGAAAAAAATTTGAAATATAATTCTTAGAACGTTGTAGTACACTTATTATAACAAGAATGTTCTTTGTTTGACTTTGACCACTTATTTAACCACTTATTGAAACACTTGTTGTTGCTGCGGTGTTACTGGGACAGTATGAATTTTTATAGCTGTAGGTGGTACATTATTGACAGCTTTCTGGACCCAGCTTCTCGCACACTGTCTGCATTTGGTTCTCACAAAATAACACAGTATAATGGATAACAATACAGCCAAAATGATGAGTCCAATTCCAACGTAATTGAGCTTCGATTCCACTTGGTTTGACAAATTCTCGACTTTAGCTATCGCTATCGTGTTATGGGAGTTGGTGTCCTCTTGTTTACTTTGATTCCAACCCATTTTGCTTGGTTTAGTTATGGATTACACTGACGTATTTTACACTACTGGTGTAACTAGGTATAAATTTGAATTTACAATGTACCAAATTATGTGTTGCTTTAGCTTAAATACAACTAAAAATCATGAATCTACAGTTTCCTTAAACACGTGTAGCCTAGTTGCCGACATGTCACAGTAAACTAACTCTATGCAGTACTACGACTCAACCTAATCTAAATGCGGAACATCATGTTTCAGAGTCCGACTTGAAACTGTTATTCTGTACTTAACTAATGAATGTAGTAACCTTTACATGAGGTAACTAACTTACTACCTTTAGGACATAAAGTGTTTAATCATCCCGTGAATAAGCTTACTCTACTCCCGGGTCTTAACCCTGCCATGGGAAACTAAATTAAAATATTTTTGGTAGTGATCCTTGCGTTTCATATTTCTTTATAAAAAATCATCATTAATTGCGTGCGAATTGCTATCTCCTCACTCATGTTTCACTTGTAGGTAACCGCTATCTACAAGTGAGGTGTGTTACTGTAATACTAATTTGACTGTGTAAAGTATATGTGGAGTGTACCTACTAGTCATCAAGTATGAATCTGACCGGCGTATTTATAACCCTTCCGCTGCGTGTGGTACGAACCTGAGGCTGTAGCGTTTGAGTCACTGATGGCGTTTTTTGCTCATCTGCGATCTCAACTGATGATCTAACCTGCACTATTCCACTAGGGTTGTTACTATCTGTTTCCTCGTTTAACAAAAAAGCAGGTTTTAACCTATCAATTGATACTTCTAATTGTCTGTTGGGCAATTGAATCTTAAATGTTTTTGGTCTCCTGTTAAGAACTAAGTACGGGCCATCATAGTTCGGTGTTAATGGCTTTTTGACCATGTCATTTCTCAAAAAAACGTGTGAACAAGTTTCTAATTCCTTATGAACGAATATTTTTCTTGAATCGCTAACCGCTCGTGACACAGGTCGTAGGTTATCAACCACTGTTCTTAATTTTTCGACATATGAATATGGATCGTTATGGTTACTTTCTGACTGAACATAAAAATCACCTGGCAATCTTAAAACATGACCGTACAGCATTTCCGCGGCGCTTATGCCGTTATCCGATTTACACGCTGTGCGTAGACCTAGCAAAACTGTTGGAAGCTCGTCAGCCCAGGATGCGTTGTCTGCTAACCGGGCTGTTAAAGCACTTTTTAAAGATCTGTGCCACCGTTCTATCAAAGCATTACTCTGAGCGTGGTACGGCGTTGTTCGTAACCGCTGTACCCCTAAAAACTTCATTAAATTTGTAAATAAATCGCTTTCAAACTGTCTAACTTGATCCGTTGTTATTATACTAGGGCAACCAAACCTACATATCCAATTGTCATAAATAACTTTAGCTACTGTCTCTGCTATCATATCTGCAACAGGTACTGCCTCCGGCCATCTGGTTCGGCGGTCTATCATAGTAACTAAATACCTAAATCCTTCGGCGGTGGTTGGTAAACATCCGACTAAGTCCACATGTATGTGCTTGAATCTCTCGGCATCCTGAAATTGACCTAACTTAGAAATGGTGTGTCTATTGATTTTTGCTCTTTGACACTCTACACACGCTCTAGCCCAATTACCTACGTCTTTGTTCAAATTTGGCCAAAAATATCTTTGCGCTACCATCTTACGCGTTGTCCTGATGCCTGGATGACTAATATTGTGAATAATGTGAAATGCTTTTTTTCTAAATTGTTCTGGTAAGTATGGTCTGGCATTATTAGTTGAAGTTTCGCAATAAATTATTTTATCAGTACCTGGTATTGCTAACGCTTTTAATTTCGCGTCGCTTGAAATGAGCCTTGTCAGCTGAGCGTCAGTTTCCTGCGCTTGCGACACTTCTGTGAAATTGATTACTACGGGGCAAGTTATACCTTCGACACGTGATAACGCGTCGGCAACGTGATTCTGCGAACCGCTAATATGTTCTATCTCGTTCGTGAATTCGCTAATATACATTAGCTGTCTCGCCCTTCTAGGAGTTTCTTTTGTCGAACCTACTTTTGATAACGCGACAGTGAGAGGCTTATGATCCGTATATACTATTAATCTCCTGCCCTCTATCATATTTCTAAAATGCATTATGGACATGTAAATTGCAAGTAGTTCTCTGTCGTAAGTACTATACTTTCTTTGAGTTTCCGAAAAAGCTTTAGAGAAATATCCTAAAGGTATCCATGTTCCACTTACTTTTTGTTGTAACACGCTTCCCGCGCAATTTTCCGAAGCGTCGGTCATCAGCGCTAGCGGGACGTCTGGTACCGGATGTGACAATGTAACGGCGCTTTTTAGGCTCTCCTTACACTGTCTAAACGCGGCGTCTGCTTCCTCGTCCCATTCGATTTTTGACTGATCCTTTCTCTTATGAATTATGCAAAAACTTATTAAGGCGTGCTTGTACCTCCGCTGCTTTACCTAAATGTGTCCTATAAAAGTTAATCATGCCTAGGAAACGTCTTAACTGTTCTACCGTTTCCGGTCTCGGGTAGTCTGTGATAGCCTTAACTTAACTTTATCTTCTCGCGGTCTTAACCCTTCTGATGAAACTGTATACCCCAAAAAGTTTACTTGTTTAAGACCGAATTGACATTTACTTAAATTTATGGTTAAACCGACTTTGCTGAAATTTTCGAAAACCTTGCTTAAGTGTTGTCTGTGTACGTTCTCGTTATCCGAGGCTATAATAATGTCATCTATATAACAAAATAAGGATGAACGGTCTCCAGCTTCGTTCGTGAATGTTTCCAGGTCTTGGAGCTGTGCGTTCATGAAACGCTGAAATGATTGCGCTGCGTTACGTAATCCAAAACATAGCCTTGTGAACTCAAAAAGTCCGAAAGGAGTTATTATCGCCGTTTTCTCTATGTCTTCCGGCGCCATCTCTATGACGTGATAGGCACGATTAATATCTAAAGTGGAAAAAAAATTCTTACCTGACAAACCGTAGGTGAAATCTTGCAACCGGGGAATCGGGTATCTGTCCGGCTTGGTAACAGCGTTCAGCCTCCTGTAGTCTCCGCACGGTCTGATCTGTCCGTCCTTTTTCGGAACTACGTGTAGTGGGCTGGCCCAAGGGCTCTTGCTTGGCCTGCAAATGCCTAACCCTTGCATGTTACGAAATTCTTGTTTTACCTTTTCGTACCTATCCTGCGGTAACGGCCTAGCACGCGCATGTACCGGAGGTCCTGTGGTTTCAATGTGATGCCTCACGCTAGTTTTAGACGGTTCCCTAAACGACATGGGTTTCGTTATCTCCGCGTATTGTTCCAGGATGTCACGGTATGGGTTATCATCCTGAATACTTTTTACGGACGCTTGTTCAAAACATACGATGGTCCCTACGGAACACATATTTGTTACACTGTCAACTAATTTCTTATTATGTAAATCTACCATTAACTTATGAGTCTTTAAAAAATCTGCTCCGATTATGGGTTGTTGTACGTCACACAAAATAAATGTCCACTTGAATGCTCTGCGCAAACCGAAAGTGAGCTCTAACACTACTGTGCCGTAAGTCTTAATTTCCGAGTTGTTAGCTGCATACAGTTTATAGTTACACTCGCGACGATCTTTCGCACTAAATCGATTTTCCCGCCACTACCGAAACATTTGCTCCTGTATCGACCAAAAAAGTCATACCTGAGGTAGAGTCCGTTATACACAAGCGGTGGTTATCCGACGGTATGTAACACCCCCCAGCCGCTCCAGGGTGCACCGCATTTAGTTTCCCGATGGTGGCTGCCACGCATGGTTTGACGGCGGCGCTGCGCCTGCCGGCTGCTGCTGTTGTTGTTGCTGCTGACCCCAGGCACACGGTTGGAAACACTTCCGCGCATTGCCTTTAAATTTATAATGATACTTGCACAACCAGTTTGGATTTCTAGCTTGTCCTCTCGATCTTGACCGAGACCTGCTCCTACTGCCGCTGTAACTTGCTCGAGCAGTCGGTCTGGATCTGAGCTCGTTGATCTCGCTTCGTAGTTGCCTGACTTCCAGCGCTAAATTCCGAAATTCGTAAAAGAAGTCTGCGTCCGGTACTGCCGTTGATGGGGTTGAGGGGGTCGCTATTGCCGCTATAACCCCTTGTCCCATCGATTCTAAGATTTTATCGGCCATGGCTACCAGGTTGTCCAAACGTGTGTCTTCGCTTACAGTCAGTATTGCCCTCACGGCTGCTGGTAACCGCTGCAACCAGAGTCTCTTTAGTGTTGAATCTGCCACACTGGCATTCCTCGCTGCTTCTGCCATTCTCCTATAGAGCTGAGATGGTTTCTGGGACCCTAAGTCCATTTCCTTCACTAATCTGTCAAATTGCAGGTCTGCGCTCTCTTGATATACTGTAATAAGCCTGTCTTTCAATTTGTCGTAATCTTTCCTTTGCGCGCCCTCCAAAAGGTCTGCAACTGAATTTAATTCCTCTTTTCCTAATTTAGAAATCACCAAATCGAACTTCGCGTCGTTTCCCAACTTCTGCGGTGTCAGGATCGATTCAAATTGCGTAAACCATAATTTTGCCATATCCCGCCAAAACGGGGCTATGCGCGATGACACTGTTATCGCCGCAAGGTCACTCGATCCGTTTTCCATCTTACTTGTACCGGGCTTGCTTTCCTGTAAGCTTCCGCTCCCCAAAAGGGCTGGAACTGGTGCCGGTGACGGAACCCCAATGGGTAGTGGCGTCGCAACTGGCACTCCCAGAAAAGGTACTTGCAGTTGGCTTGCTTGAGGAGGTCCCGTATTGCCCCCTGTCATCACGTCGGGGTCACCACTTGCCGTGTCATAGGTGTTAGTAGACACTGACAATATATATGCTTCCCGGGAAATGAATAAATGAAACTTGAACAACACTGTATAAGTTTATTAATCTTCACAAAAACACTGTAACATTTAATCTGACTCCGTAAACTGTTCTTTGTTACACAACTATAATTACACGGGCACAGGACCAGGCGGGGACGGGTTTATTAATTAGTGTGTACGCTATGGCTCGCGAATACCGACTGCCTGTCCTGCTCCTGAGCTCCGTATAGAAAATGCTGACAATGATTGCGTCATCACATGTCGCTACAGACGTGAGACTACATATTTCTAAGGTAATTAACCATCTCATATACACTACGACACGCAGACAATGTTATTTCATACTAAAATCCGTTCAACAAAACATGCCTATAAACATTGGGTGAAATCACAGAAATATATCAAGATAGAAGGAACGAGTGTATGTACCTCGCGTGGCGAAATTACGTCCCGGAGACACAACTGCTCGCCGCAAACTTCAGTGTGCTCCCGATCGCGTTATGCGTGCGACGCCAGGTTTTAAAAACAAAATGGTTCGTTGCGCAATAATTAATTGTTCAAACACTTCCAAGAAAGTTGGAGCTGTTAATCGAGGTATTTCCTTTCATTGGTAAGTACAATTTGTCCTTAAATATCTGTTAATAATTAAAAAACGAAATATTTTATTATTTTCATCATAACGGTAGCGGGCGATTGTGTGTCAACGCTAGCTTTCCATTGCGGCTTTAATTTGACGAGCCAGACTTGGCGTGCGTTCAAAACCAGCAATGTAAAAATAAGCTATTCAAACTGTCGAGTCACGTTCAAGGTCGATAGTCATTTTTTCTGTCAAAACTAAAGAATAGTGCTGTGCACTGCGATTTTCTTACTCGATTATTAAAATTGAATTTGAAAACAGACGAAATAATAATTACGTTCTTATATTATTATGCAGCTATATAATGTATATAGCTGCATAATAATATAAGAACGTAATCATTATTTCGTCTGTTTTCAAATTCAATTTTAATAATTTTCTTCGCGGGACTTCTTTGATTTTTCCATGGTCTGTAACAAAGAATATATAAAAAACCGGCCAAGTGCGGGTCAGACTCGCGCACGAAGGGTTCCGTACCATTATCTATAAAAACGGCAATAAAAATTATATCTTTTGTATGGGAGCCCCCTTAAATATTTATTTTATTCTTATGCATATTAAATTAATATGCATTTGTTGTTATAGCGGCATCAGAAAAACATCATCTGTGAAAATTTCAACTGTCTATCACTTTTCATGAGATACAGTCTGGTGACAAACGGACGGACAGCGGAGTCTTAGTAATATGGTCCCGTTTTACCCTTAGGGTACGGAACCCTGAAAATGGTACACGTTTATAGGTACTTAGTTAATAACTGGAGCGGCTAATATGTACAAATTACTAAAATGTAACGCAATTTATTGGTTATTAGGTAGGTACCTACCTACATTTATATTTTTCGATTTAAATTCTGAGCTTACTCATTTCCTCTGTCAAAACATTTCTTCTGTCGAAAATAATAATCATTTCCTCTGTCGGTTCTTATCGATATTTTAAATCGATGCATAGAATCGGTGCCGAGTTCTAATACTTCTAATCGATCCTTTTGAATCGTTTTCGCGCGGCTTATGTTTCTCATCACTAAATTACGCTCGTGACGTCAAAGTACCTACGCAAAATGTTACACGCTCGGTCTCCCTACAAATTGCCGAACTCTTTCCTTCTATCTTGATATATTTCTGTGGGTGAAATCATTTTCACCTCACTAGCTCGGAAAGCCCTTTTTTATTCTTTAAAAACAGATAGCAAAACTGCATTTTATCCACATGTGTGCAAAGTAATTTTGAAATCGGAACGTGTTCTTAGTTACTTTTAACATAATAACATGTAAGGCCGTGTTCCCACTATCCGATACAATATCGGTGTAGGATTCGTTACCGATAAAAATGTATGGAAAACTGCTTAGTGCTCACACCATCCGATCCGATATCGGTCAGATTCGTATCGGATCCGATATCGGTTAGTGTGGGTGGACACAAAACAGCCAGTACAATTTTCGCCCATCTGATTTTTTTTTTTCAAGTGGTGTGAAAAAAATCAGTCCTTGGATTTCAGATTTTATATTTATTTTGAATTAATTTTTTTTAAATAATTATTTTGAATTTTAAGCAAAAAAATATTTTTTTTGCAAAAAATTGTCATTATACTCGATTTCGACTAATTCAAGGATAAGGATTTCAAATTTTACAACTATTTTGAATTTTGAGCTAAAAAATTTTTTTTTGCAAAAAATCGTCATTACACTCGATTTCGACTAATTCAAGGATAAGGATTTCAAATTTTACATTTATTTTGAGTTTTAAGTCGAAAAAAATATTTTTTTGCAAAAAATCGTCATTATACTCAATTTCGACTAATTCAAGGATGAGGATTTCAAATCTTATAACTATTTTGAATTTTGAGCTAAAAAAATATTTTTTTTGCAAAAAAATCGTCATTATACTCGATTTCGACTAATTCAAGGATAAGGATTTCAAATTTTATATTTATTTTGAATTTTAAGCAATTTTGCTTTATTTATTTACTTTAGCATTTGTTTTTGAATTTTGCTTAATTTTTTCTTGCGTTGTTTTGTTCAAATTTAGTTTTTATTTTCTATTTTAATGAAATGAAAAATTGGAAGAAACCCAATTTTTTTTATTGTTTTACTTTTGTTTTCCTTTTTTAGGGTTCCGTAGTAAACAAGGAACCCTTATAGTTTCGCCATGTCCGTCCGTCCGTCCGTCCGTCCGACCCCCGTTTTTCTCAGTAACCGTTAGTACTAGAAAGCTGTAATTTGGCATGATTATACATATCAATGACGCCGACAAAACGGTAGAATAAAATCTTTAATTTTTTTTTTTTTAAAGTGGTACTACTACATGTAAAGTGCTGGTGCAATTTTTTTTCTGCCAAACCCTATCGTGTGGGGTATCGTTGGATAGCTCTTTTAAAAATATTATTAGGTTTCTAAAAGCATTTTTTGATTAAATAATTGGTTAGCGTGATATTAAGCTTTGAAGTGATAATTTTAGCTATGGTCAAGTGTCCCCCCCCCCCCCCCCCCCTGCCAGCTAAACGGTGGCTACTAGGCATGTGAAAAAAATCATGGTAGTAGTATATACGATGAATTTAAAAGGAAAACTACCACAGCTAAGTAGACATTACTAGTTAACGAGTAATAGTCGAACTTCAGAAATGTACTTTCGTACAATTTCTATTGATACCTTAGATAATGTTGTTAATTCTGTCAAAAACATAGTAAATATAAGTTTGCGAACTTTTTAGTCCATATAATGTAACGGAACCCTACCTTGCGCGTGGCCCGACACGCACTTGGCCGGTTTTCTATTTCCTCGCTTTAGTGAGGTGAAAAGATTTGTGTTACACACGGCTGCAAAGTTATTTTACGTCTCGTGTGTTGCAACACTCGCTATGCTCAGGATTCTAATTTTGAACCCTAGAACCCTAGAATCCATTCGCTAGCTCGCGTTCCAATTCCACACTCGCGGTTAAAATACAACTTTGCACCCTTGTATAACAAATAACTATTGTAGCATCGCTACAATGGGCAGTTTGATTAACCATGTGTCAACATAACGATATAATATGTATGTTAGTCTTTAAGGTATTTGTATAATGGGCCACAGATGCCTGAAATAAATGATTAAATAAATAAATAAATAAATAAATAACATCACACTGAGATACTTTTCTTAGTCAAAAATGTGAATTAGGCCGCGGACTTAAAAATAACTTACCAAGAAATGTCTCTACATATTGGTCGAGTGCCCACGTTTTTAACAGCTCAGATACTTCATTAGATGAACTGCAAAAAATACAAATCAACCATAAATTTCTTCCGTCGCTCTAGTTAATCTAATATCTATCAATAATTTAGCTCGTTCGCTAAAGTCGCTGGTATAGAGGCATATCTAATGAGACGACAGCTACGTTGGTGCGGCCAAAGCAATGGCGAAGCGCATCTTTTTCTGCGAACTGCAGAATGGCAAGAGAAAACATGGTGGCCAGTATTTGCGGTACAAAGATGTGCTGAAACGCCACATGAAGAAGGCAAACATAGAGCCATCCTCCTGGGAGACATAAGCTGATGGCCGACCCGAATGGTGGCAAACTGTGTTCACTCGGGTGAACGATTTTGAAGTCAGGCGACGCGCAGAACTTGACGCTAAGCGCGACGAATTTAAGGCCAGATCACCTGCGGCCATAACATATAACTATATCGAAGGGGTGCTGACATGCAGCGAGTGTAGACGCTCATTCGCTGCAAAGATTGGCTATGTCAGTCACCAGAGAGCGCACCAGCGTCGCTCTCAGCAGTAGGAAGTAGTCGCTGTGGCCGAATACGGCTAGGGATGATGATGATGATTATATATTTATGGGGAAATTGAGAACTTCATTCTACAGCTATGTTAAAACTTTCGTTTATCGAAACGGTTTCATAACAAAAATTAGAATAAATTAGTATTTCCACTAGTTAACTAATATTTTCATACCTTAAAAAACGCTTTCATGAAGCTACACCTATCGAACTCAAGATTTCACTTAGATCTTGTTGTAATAGTACGATAAATTAAATACTATTTACCTCATTTTCCGTAAGGAAAGCTAGTCAGCACATATTTGAACTTTTCACACACAACACGAACAGACAAGCAAGTTGCGAATGCGCGGTAACGTGGCGGCGTAAGTCTCGGACTAAACAATATGGCGGGCGGCGCTGTCGCCAGTGTTGCCAGAGCACTTCCATCAAAAAGCACGGTCGGGTGTCCAAAAAAGCACGTTTTTGGAATGAAAAGCACGTTTTTACGGTTCCGTACCCGAAGGGTCGAAAATGACTCCTATTGCTGTCACTCACGCGTCCGTCCGTCCGTCCGTCAGTCGTCTGTCACAAAATTTTGTTCATAAGATTATTTTTTCTTCCCATTGACCCATAAATTTGAAATTTGGTGATACTGTTAATTATTAAGAGGAAGAGGAAGACCAAGGAAAAGTTATATGAACCAGATAAAGGAGGATGTGGATGTCGTGTCGTATCAGGACGTCAAGAGGCTGACCTCGGACCGACAAAGATGGAGAGAACTGCATCAAGCTGCACCGACAAGAGCCCGGCTCTTAAGATGATGATGATGTTAATTATTACGGGTATTTTACCAAGAAATACTTATATTTTGATAAAACAGGTTTTTTTGATTGAAAATTTCCTTATTTTTCATGTTAAAACCAACATACTTTTGCGCATGGTTCGGAAACATAAATGTGCGAAGTCCGATACGCACTTGGCCAGTTTTCGTCACATACAGAGTATTGAGCCTTTACTACATCGTGTACACATTGCACGACACGAACGATAGAGCTTGCAAACAGGACAAGTTATTTCCTGCAACCACAGGTAAAACATAACTTTTAACTTTAGGATATCAAATTGTAGGGTAGGAGAGAAAGATTGTTTAACACAACGTTTTTTAGAAAAAAAATACAGTTTTAGAGAGTACCAAACCAACATTACCTCCCCATTTTTAGAAGTAAAATCATAAAGCACTATAGCAATTAAAAAAGCACGGTTTTAGCACGTTTTTGGGGAGCGCACGTAAAAGCACGTTCTGGCAACACTGGCTGTCGCTTCATGGCCGTATTCAGTGTTGAAACCCTCCGAAAAAAATAAGTTACTAAACTAAGTTCTAAAAGTCGCTAGATTATGTGACTTTTGACCTTAAAAAATTCACTAGAAGCCAGCCACTAAGTTGTTTTTAATTAGTTTTTTTTTTTTTTTGTATATTCATAGTTTCAAGTATTTTCATGTTTCTGTGTCATATATTTGTACAGTCAAGTGCAAAAATATGGGTGCATACAACTTGCTCAAAAATATGTCCCATAGCTCTTATGTCGGTGGATTAAGGTTTTGGTACATATTTATGAGAGGATTCATTCGATACATATTTTTGCACTTAACTGTACATATAATCACTAAGGCGGTTATCACACTGATGCGGTTTGGGGACGGTTTCCGCAGTGTGAGCGGGACAGCGCGATGCGTCTCTATCTATAACGATGTGCCGCTCGCACACTACACCGTCGTGCGGAAACCGCATCAGTGTGACAACCGCCTAATTTAAAATATAAAACTCCCCGTGAGTGTTAGACATATTAAAATATAATAAACGTTTCACTCACGTCTTTAAGGTAGAATATCGCTCGACTAGTACGGCTTGTTAGCTCGAAAATATGACGAATACGCTCACATCTGGAAGAAAGCACGAAACTTGGCATGCACGTAGCGTTCCTTCCTATTTGTGCTTCAAAATTTTTAGGGAAACACGTTGACAGACTTACACCCCCAGGAATTCATTTTTAGGGTTCTCTACCCGAAAGCTTAGAGCGGAACCCTATTGTTGTGAGTCATAAGTCCGTCCGTCGTCTGTTTTACAGGTTTTACAGCCAAACGGTTTGAGTTACAGGCTTCAAATTTTCAGAGTATAAGCATCTTATTGACCCAAAGCCACACCAATTTGTCAAAAAATATTCTTAATAATTTTTAAGGGGGGCTCCCATAGAGCTGAAGGGGGCCGAAAAAAAATTTTTTTTTACCCACCCCATCGAGTGGGGTATCGTTGTTTAGAACTCATTGACTAGATAAATATTATATTTTTTATAGGTTATATCTATATTTCAGGCATTTTAACTAGTTTCTTAATTTAACTGCATAGGATTTTCCTTCTTTTGACTGCACATGTATAGCGGCTGTACGTAAATTCGTCCTATGAGTTTAAAATTGTGCTCAATTTGGTTTTGTCACTAGAAGTCATTAAATTATGTTTCAGTGGCAAAATCGCACCCGAATTCCAAAAGTCACTAGATCTAGTGACAAAGTCACTAAAGTGGCAACACTGGACACAATAACGGTTTCTTGGCACAAACTCTAGTGGCGCCACCTAGTGGCAAAGTTTGGCAGCCGCCAGCCCCATAAATGTTTTGGACAGTGAAAATTACTGTTTTTGATAGAGTAGTGTAGCGGACACAAGCAGGCGCAGGACAGGTAAGTACTTTGGTAAATTAAACTCCGATAGATTAGATTAGATTAGATTAGATTCATTTATTTCATGATAAGAATTACATTATAAATTTGTACACATGTCAAAATTACAAGAATAGTTATCATGATCGTCATAAACAGGAAAAATAAAAAATAAAAAAGGATAATAACATAACGTCAACCAAAATTAAACACACATGATAATGATAAATAGTAAAAAAAAAAAAAAAATTGCATCTCCCTTTCGGGATCGTCAAAGTCCATTTCAAAATACAAATTCCAATATACTAATCAAGTCAAAATACAAGTTCAAGTCCATTACAAAATATAAATCAATTTAATACAAATTTAATAATTATTATTTACACGTCAGTAACTTAAGGTCCATATACTCTTTAACAGAGTATAATGGATTTTCCAATAAGAGGCGTTTCAGGCGGCGTCGAAATGCATCGTCAGATGGTTCAAGTCTAAGATCAGCGGGCAGTCGCTCGTAATAGGTGGGCCCAATAACACGTGGGTTCTTACCTGCAAGTGCCATGCGACGGGGAACTGTTCTCAAACGCCCAGTATGGCGGAGTGTTTTGCCAATCGCATTTACGGTGTTAAAGTCAGAAATGTTGTTCCTTACGAACATAATAATTTCGAAGACGTAGAGTGAGTAGTGTGTCATAATACCAAGTCTCAAAAAATGGTCCCTGCACGAAACTCTCGACTTTGCCCCGATCATCGCACGGACGGCACGTTTCTGCATGAGCAGCACTCTGTTGGCATCCGTTGAGTTTCCCCAAATGAGTGTGCCGTACGACATCAGCGAATGAAAATGGGCAAAGTAAACCTGCTTCAAGGCATCGGCGGATATGATTGGCTTTAGTTTACGTAAAGCAAAGACTGCACTACTCAATCTGTCGCATAATTTGTCTACATGGCACTTCCAGTTTAGATTAGAGTCCAGAGTGAAGCCAAGAAACTTACATTCATCACTTATCGGCATCGGGCTGTTTGTTACACACGGTGGAATCGTAATTTTTCGGCCCGAGAATACCATGACGGTAGATTTGGCTATATTCAAGACTAAGCCGTTGGTGGAAAACCACCTCTGCAGTTGATCACACCCGTCATGGATCTTCTCTCCGAGCTGTTCAAATGTACGACCACTAACCACCACCGTGGTATCATCCGCGAATAAGATTGAGAGGCCAGCCGTGATGGCAGCGGGAAGATCGTTCATAAACGTTAGGAAAAGGGTATTTCCTAACGCCGAACCTTGAGGAATTCCTATATTTACTCTGCCAGCACTAGACTTGAGTTGTTTACCGCTCGTGGATAATTTGACAACTTGTTTCCGGTCAGATAAAAATGATGTGATCAATTTGTGGCTCAAGTCTCGTATCCCGTAATGATGTAACTTGTCCAAAAGCAGTTCATGATTAATCACATCAAATGCCTTGGACAAGTCACAAAATATACCAGCCATCTTACATTTATCATCCAGCCCGGAAACAATGCAGTCAAATATTTTAAGCGCGGCTGTGGTTGTGGACATATCTTTCCGATAAGCAAATTGGCGGTCAGTCAGTAAGTCATTGGTCTCTAGATGGGCCATTATATGGGACGAGAGGATGGACTCCACAATTTTAGAAATTGTGGGGACTATTGTTATTGGCCTGTAGTTGTTAACATCGCCCTTGTCACCCTTACCCTTATACACTGGACTCACTCTGGTACTCTTTAGCACTTCTGGATACACACCTGTTTTAAAAATAATATTAATAAGTATAACTAAAATGTCAGAAATAATTGGCCATATAGATAATAAAATATTTGGGGAAATGTCATAAATGTCAACAACTGTGCGTGTCTTTAGCATGTGTCGGATTACTTTATTTAGCAAGTCATTTGTGACGGTCGGCAAGGTCATAGTCGGTATGTCAAGGTCATGTATGTAATTATAAAGACAACGCCTGCTGAAAGTGGGGTCCGTTTGAATGGCATGTTTGAAACCTATATTCAAAAAATGCGAATTAAATACATTGGGAACTTCGCTAGGCGGTATCGTAATTTGGTTAGAACCATTGAGGCAGATATCTTGAGACGTTCTTTTGGTACCTATCTCCTCATTCACCACTTTCCAAATCTCCTTAGTAGGATTGTTACTCATACCTAGCCTACGTTCAACATGGTCTTGTCTGGCGCGCAGCGTTTCAGATTTAATTAAATTCACATAATGTTGAATACATTCAGAAATAATTGGGTTACCGGGGTACTGACGCTGTATTTCATGAAGGTCCCTGTGTTTTCTTATGTACTCCGATAACTCATTAGTGACCCAGGGTAATTTTTTCTTTTTATTATTTAATTTTATTTGCTTAACTGGGAAATGTATGTCAATATAGTATGTCAAGATGTTAAATAATTTATTAAATTTAGTATCAATGTCAATAGTATTATCATAAATAAAATTAAAATCATAATTATAAATATCACAATAAAATAAATAAATAGATTCGTCATCAAATAATCGACGTTCTATCTCGTGCGGAACAACATCGGAACTTGAATTTAAACTTTCGTGAGACATGTTATAACTTTATTTTACTAAACGGTTAAAACTCACGTATTAATTGTCACTTCGGGCGACATGTTTCGAACTCTTCGGGAGTTCTTCATCAGGATGAGTGCGTCTGCGACCCGCGCCGATTGCACACTGTCGAACTACCCGCCGCCCGCCGCAAGGCACGTGACGCACGCGCAGACAGCACATCGGAACGCCCGTATTCATTTATAGCGAACTCATATCGCTGGACGTTGTGGTCGCTAATAGCAGTGTCCACTGGCGACACAGATAGGCAGTCGCGAGAGTGGTTCGCTATGCCGCAATCGATAGACGACGCACAGTCGGCAGTCACGCGAGTAGGAAAAGAAATAATGTTTTTGCATCCATAAGTACCTAACACGTCGTCAACTCGCCGTCTTAGACTATCTCTAGTTAGACTATATCTAGTGGGTGCTAACACGAGCGTTGACATGCGTGTATCGATTGACGGTCAAAGGCCAACTGATGCGTCGGGTCACGCACACATGTGAGCGCGTCGTGTAGGGGTAAGTTTCTTTATTACAGGTACACACACAGATATACATACAATCAGCGGCGGAGCAAGCCAGGTAATATAAGGTACGTATGCATTTACTATTATGTGTATTTATTTATATAACTAATTAATGTTCTTGTTTTATGTTTCAGGTGCAGAGCCGTGCGCGTAGTCTACATCCTCCCCCCCATTGTCCTTTCAGGACAATTATCATCATTTGTAGTGGGGAGTAAGGCTACGCGCGCCACCGGTCTGGTAAATACCCCGGCCTTCGTCTTGACATCGACAATGCGCACGCGACCGTCGGCGCCGGGGTGGACCTTTTCTATTCGTCCTTTGGGCCAAGTGTTCCTTGGCAAATTCGGGTCTATTATGACGACTACGTCTCCTTCTTTCAGTTGGCGGCCTTTCACAAACCATTTTTGGCGCGGTAAGAGTGTTGGCAGGACTTCTCGCATCCAGCGCTTCCAAAACATGTCGGTAAGTCGTTCAGTGATTCGCCATCCCTTTCTACTATAAAAGTCGTCGTCGTCAAATTCTCCCGGAGCTGGTACGTTTGAAGAGGATCCAATAAGGAAATGGTTCGGCGTTAGACTTTCAGGAAATTCGTGGTCTACGGAGACATGGCCGAGGGGACGTCCGTTCACAATGTTTTCTACTTCCGCCAGTAATGTTATAAGCACTTCTTCGCGCGGAGCTCTTTCTTTCAAAATTACTTTCAGCGTGGCCTTCACACTTTTAACAAGCCGCTCCCAGGCTCCTCCCATGTGTGGGCTAGCGGGCGGTATGAAATGCCACTCCAATCCGCGGTTTACTAATCTATCTTTAACGTCAGCGTTCTTTATGGCCTCGAGTGATTTTTTAAGCTCTGTATTTGCGCCCCGAAAGTTAGTAGCATTATCTGAATACAGACGGTACGGCCAGCCACGTCGTGATGCCATTCGCGCCAAGGCCATAATAAACGAGTCTGCTGACAGCGAGGGCACAACTTCTATGTGTATAGCACGAATCGTCAGGCAAGTCAAGAGGACACCATACCTTTTTTGCCGGCCGCGGCCAACAGTTATCTCGATTGGCCCGAATAGGTCGACCCCACAGTGGGTGAAGGGCCTCTGGTGGTGGGCCAGTCGCGCCGCTGGCAGATCTCCCAGTCGTGGGTTAGAAGGTTGTGCTTTTCTGATGCGGCAGTACAGGCACTTCGCAGCCACCGTACGTACGGTTGGTCGTAAACTTACGATCCAATATTTTTGACGTATATCGTTAACTACAGTTTCGTTCCAACCATGAGCAGCCCTTACGTGATAATGTTGCACTATCAGTTTAGGTATATAATCACGTCCATCTAGTATTATTGGGCGCTTCACGCTCGAGCTCACATTCATAGCAGCTTCTATTCTGCCACCAACACACATTAATCCATGTTCGTTTAAAACTGGTGTCAGTTTCCGTAGTCGACTCTCGTTTGAAATGGGATAGTTATTTTTCAGCTGGTTGTACTCTTCAGGAAATGACTGTAGCTGTGAGTATTGCAGGAGTACGTTTTCAGCGCGCTTCAGTAAGGCAGAGGTAAGTTCAGCGCGTCCTGATTTTCTGCACTTCTCCGTAAATAATAAAACGTTTGCCATGCATCGGCACAGGCGAAGCCAAGTGGAAAACCTAGTCGGCTCTGGTACAATGCGAACTAAGTTGTTTTTACTTGTCCAAATTGTATTAATTTGCAGCATATTATAATCACATTTTTGTATGTTTTCAGGTCTCATTGTTGGCCACTCTTCGCGTGGCAAGTATAAAAAACTAGGACCTCTCAGCCATTCACAATCGTTGCTCAGTTTGTAGGTATTTATTTTAGTAGCCTTGTCTGCGATATTTAATTGCGTAGGTACGTAATTCCATTCTTGAGCTTGAGACAATTCATCTATTTCGCCAAGTCTGTTACTTATAAAGGTTTTGTAATTACGCTTATCATTTTTTATTTGGTGCAGTACAATTTGCGAGTCCGTCCAGAAGTATCTTTCGTTTATAACAAGTCGGGTTTCGCGCGCAATCGTATCGGCGAGGCGGCAGCTGATAACAGCGGCCTGCAGTTCCAGTTTGGGTACAGTTATACATTTGTTTACAGGTGCGGCGCGCGACTTGCAAGCAATAAATGACACAGTTATTTGGTTATTAGGGTGCAATTTGCGATAATAAGCGACAGCCGAGCACGCCGCCGGTGATGCGTCGCAAAAAATATGTATGCCTATAGCTGTCTCTTTCTGGCTCAGGCTCGTGCTACTCGTACTCGGTGCATTGGTTGCGTAATCGTTGTCGCCGGGGTCCGAAGCTGCGAAGTAGCATCTGGGTAATCTTAATTGTTGCAAGGTGTTTAGTTCTAGCATCCAGTTACGAAAGATCTTATCTTCATTCTCGGATATCTCGTCGTCCCAGGCAATGTTACTTTTCCATGTATTTTGTAGCATAATTTTTGCTTTCACCGTGAATGGGGCCAGGAACCCAAAAACGTCAAATATTGACATGAACAGGCGCAAGAGTTCTCTTTTCGTAGGTCTTCTTTTAAGTTCAAGGATTTCTGTAGGTATGCGCTTAAGCGACAGATCGAACCCGAATGAGTCACTAGCGGGAAACCATAACAAACCAAGCGTTCTTTCTGGTAACTCGTCGCAGGCCATTTTGATCCTTACTGCCTTATCGCTTAGGGTTTGTTTTGGCATGTCGGATAAAACCTCTTGTTTATTACTTATCCAGTTTCTAATTTCAAATCCGCCTTGTTGATGGATATGCGATACGGATTTAATCATTTTTCTCGCTATGTCACAGTCGTCCAAACTTTCAATATAGTCGTCCATGTAGTGGGACTTCAGGATGGCTTCAGTGGCTTCAGGCATCTCGTCCCTAAATCTGCTCGCGTTCTTATTTTTTATATGCTGTGCGACAAAAGGTGAGCAGGTCGCGCCAAAAATAAGCGAGGTCATCACATAGGTTTTTACTTTCTCTTTTGAGTTTTCGCGCCACAAAAACCTGAGAGCGTGTTGGTCTTCAGAATTTATTTTGATACCAGGAAACATGTCTTTGATGTCGCCCATGATAGCGACAGGCTTCTCACGAAATTCCACATATGTGCGACAAAGAGGGAAAACTTCGTCTATGGTTCGCGGTAGCACTCCAGGGCCATCAATAGGCATGATGACTCAAAAAAAAATATAACTTCAATAGAAAGAAGACATAAAACTATGCCAAATAGTGAAAATCCTATTCAAATATCTCAAAAAATAACGAAGCAACAACGGTTAGAATGTTCGTAGTTAGAGAGAGAAAGTGCTACTCGACCGTGACGTCACCTTTGAGTGGCGCCATAGTAAATGACAATCGTTCAATACAAAGGTGCGTTTTGCGGAAAAGCGACAGAAAATACCCACTTTTAAAACTTTGAAGACTTATAATTACGTAATTATTGATTTTTTTGAATTACTTTTTTTGCCATTTGATTGAGAATTTGAGTCATTATGTAGAAAATTTGGATTTATTGATTTTCTTTTATAGTGTCATCATCCCTATTGCACACCTCCGCTGACCCCGCGTATTCCCCTCTCGCGCCTATTATTAATGAAGATGTATTTAAAATCGCTTAATAAGTAGGTAGTTATAGGGTTCATTAGCAATACACCTTCTTCAATGTGGCCTTCATGAAAAGTCAACGTAGTGAGTTTGGCTTATATATAATTGCACAAGACTTTTTCAAAGAAAATAAAGCTCCAGGGCTCCATTTTGGGTAGCTTCAGTATAAAACGTGTCAATACATATAAGAAAGACATAGGTATATAAACCATAACTGTAATGATACCTTATATATACCATAACCGTAATTGAATTTTATATTTTTCTGTTTTAAAAATTATTATATTACGATGTTGTCTTAACAAACATCGGTTGATTTTTCATGTATCACAAAGAATATAAATATATATATAGTATGTAATAAAGTAAGTAAATGCTTATACCATTTTCGCCAGATTTTTAAGGATTTTTTATAGATTAGTTTTTAAAAATTTCTTCCGTCACGTTGGTGGACTATGTGTTTTATTAAAGAAATTAAAGAATACCTAATCTAATTGCTTTAACAAATTTTTTGGTGAAAAAAAAGTTGCTGTTATGAATTAGGTAATGTTCTTTTTTCATACAGCGCAACCGTACCGCTCTTAGGCTCATCCAGGACCAGAAAGTTGAATTCTCAAAAAGTTGAAGTCCCAATATGTATATTTTCCCAGAACTTTGAATTTTTGTAGTTTCGCAAAATGTTGAATTCTTTTAATGTCGAAATATTAAAAAGTTGAATTCTCAAAATGTATATTTGCTTTGTAATTGTAATTGCTTTGCAACCATAATCCAAGATTGAAGAAATCGCTGGACCCAGCACATCAATCAATATCTACTGCACATTCAACTTTATGCAAATTCAACATTTTTGGATTCAACAAGCTGCAAATTCAACTTTATATGCATTTTCGATTTTTAAGAAATTCAACTTTATGCAAATTCAACGTTTTGATATTTAACATGCTGCAAATTCAACTTGTTGCAATCCCAACATTTTAAGAATTCAACTTTCTGGTCCTGGATGCTTAGGCCATCTATAATATATCAAGGTAAAATACGCCTAATTCTATCAAAATAAGGACTAGTAAGTACATTTTGAACACAGCGCTACCTATGAGCGCGAAGCAACATCACTTCACTCGCCAGTTTGCTGCAACTTGCCAGTTTGTTCGCAATATTGCCGATAGGCGGCGCTGTCACCATAATGTATATCCTCGGCAACCTCAACTGAGGGTGGCAGTGTAAATAATAAACTTCTGTTTCGGTGAGTAAAGCTAACTATTCTAATCATTACATTCTACTGTTTTACGGTAAACCGTTAGAGTTACTGTTTCAATACGTAAGAACTACTGTTTCGGTGAGTAAAAATAACTATTCTAATCGTTAAATTCTACCGTTTTGCTATTGATTACGGTAAATCGTTAGAGTTACTGTTTCAATACGTAAGAACTACTGTTTCGGTGAGTGAAAAAAACTATTGTAATCACTAACTTCTACTGTTTTACTATTGATTACGCTAAACAGTTAGAGTTACTGTTTCAATACGTTAGAACTACTGTTTCGGTGAGTGAAAACAACTACTGTAATCATTAACTTCTACTGTTTTGCTATTGATTACGGTAAACCGTTAGAGTTACTGTTTCAATACGTAAGAACTACTGTTAAATGAGTTAAAATTACCGTTTTACATGTAACTGTTTTGAAACAGTAGTACGTACTGACTGAAATAGGTAATTGTAACTGAAATATACGTTATTTCAACTGTAAAATTTCTTACTGTTTTAAAACAGTAAACATTTTTTTCCGTGTACGTTTACGCGAATTTCAGTCTTCTTATTTTGATCGTTTGATACACTGCACGCATGCTAGCACCACAAAACGACTGCTCTTTCAAACTGTTCATCAGTGGATGTCGGAAAATCTTCTTTTACTGCAGCTAAAAAAAAAGAAATTCAGCAGAATGTCTAAAAACCGCAAGATCTAAAGGCTTGGTCACACTGCGTTGCGCGACGTCCGCGCGACGCGACCGCTGCGCGCCGGAACGTATGCTAACAGGTTAGCGACGTCACACAGGTTGCGCGACGCGAGCGGGACGGCTTCATAAATTTTGGCGCGCAGCGCAGCGTCCCGCTTGCGTCGCGCAAGCGGTGTGACCAAGCCTTAAGGCATAATATAGTCAAGGGCAATAAATATAGAAGCACCTTTTTTACGATCATTGTCATCTGGTGAAAACAGCCATTTAAAGACAGATGTACAGTACGCGCGACAGCTCAAATGATCGATTTGCCGCGCGCGCAGAACATTGTTATATTAAATAAATGCGTTTTTCGCAAATCACTGTGTGATTTAGATAAATCAGGGTAACATTAAGATACTACTATATACCTACTATATTCTGAAATTATCAAAATAGTAAATTACACGTAATTATAATAAAACCCCCATAGTATAATGGACCATGGGCCAGGCGCAAAAATCGTTATTCATTTTTCTCTCGCAAGTTATACGCTTATGGTATAGCGTTTAAATAAAAAAATGTAGGAGTCCTTTGTTAACTACATTTAATTAAACGTTTTCAGTGTTACTTACACGGAGAATATGTTAGGACTAAAAATAGAACGGACGCTCCCACCGTCCAGTCTAGCCGGGCGGATGTCGCCACGGTGGGTCGCTTATCGCTATAAGTAAAACTGCAAGGTAGCGTCTGGCTTGACTGGATGCTGGAACGCTAGGTGGCAAAGTTATGTTAAGCATACATAACACCTCCCCATCCAAACTGAGGTCTTTCTTTAGATTAGGTCAAGAAGGACCGAGGAAGGTTTTCTATTTGTATCGGCGGTTCCACTTCGGCTGCAGTTGTGGCAGCGCCAGTCTCTGTATCTGTTGTTTGATTTAATTTCTTCGCTTTGATATTATGAGGTAGGTCACGACCAGAAATACGATGATGTAGAGCGGTGTAGTCCAATATATGTGCTCTTGGTGAGTTATATTTTCCAGCTGGATGGGTTGTTGTTCTCGTTCGATGAGTCCAACTGTTTTGTGAAGTTCCTTCAGGTTCACGTTTTCCAGTTTCAGGGGATGAAGCCGGTTTGAGACGTTTGTTTCGTATATGTTAAAGGTAAAGAGCTTAACAGGTGTCCCATAGATGCGATTGTGGATGTTCGTAAAAGTGACCTTTTCGGTAGCTGCGCTGCAGTTTTCAGGAAGCTTGAGTAAATGTGCGCCGTGTATTTTTAGGTATTCGTCGTGGGTGCATTGTATGTGAAGTCTTGTAGATTGGGGACTGATTAAGACGTAATACTCGTCGTTTATTTTTTCAAATATGTCGTGGTCTATTTTAATTTGGTGGTATTGACATTGTGGTGACAACTCCTGAGCTCCGATCAGTGTATATATACAATCAGGGCTCCGCCTCGGATCCTGTATTGATTCTTCTCCTTGGCAGAAGTAAGTATTTCCGATTCTATTGCATTCCTTTTCGATATACTGGTACTCATTTTCGTTCATAACTAGGTAGGGTTTATTAGGAATAATGATGGTGTTGTTGGATGTGGGGATCGGGAACAAATTGTAGTAAGTAAATATGCCTTTAAAGAATATTGGTATCTTAACTACAAATACTAACCTATTATCGCTAAAATATGAACTTACGTCTAAGAAATTATATAGGATGCGTGTTTCAGACACGTCGGAAGTTATCAGCTGCTCAGGACTGTAATATTTCCGAAGAATGGAAATAAAGTGTTCAGGATTTGAAAACGATATCAAATTCCGGTAGGCTATATGTTTAATAGAAAGAGAAGCGGCGGTTTCAAATTCTGACAAGGTATCGAATAAGATTTGTACATTAATTTCTAATAACTTGTACGCGCTGTCTAATTTCACGAAGTCAATGAATTCCTTTGCTGACATATTTACTTGTCTTATAATTTCAGATATTTTAAAGTTAAGTTGATCTTGATTGAATACAATAGCTGACAATGTAGCATTGTAATTTTCTAAAAATATTTTATTTAACATTATTGCTTTGTTTATGTGGTGAGTGATTTCATTTTGATTTTTCTGCAAAGTGTTTATTGCGTGGTCGTATCGTCTTGCATCGTCTTGATCCAAGTTGCCAGTGATGCTGTGAATTATAGTTCCCAATCCATCAATAAGGCCTCTCTTCAATCGGTTTTTACTTAAAGAGTTGTATTTCTCCAAAATAGAGTGATATTTCTCTGTTATGTAATTATGAAGAGTCAGAAATCTCAGTTTTAATTCATTATTTAGGTCTTTGACAAATGTGTCCATGGTGGCAATTTGGTTTTCAACTGTTTTTATGTTATCTTTTATAGGTTCAAGATCTATAAGGTGTAGAAACACATGGTCGGATTGTCGGATTTTGGCTGGGCCTAATTTAAACGGTAATATTCCAGGGTTCTTTCCTATTGGTGTTAGGATTGCTTCATTGGCTCGTGCCAGGTTGGCGGCCATCATTCTGTAACAATGTATGTTGCATTTTAATAGGTCTGCATATGTTCCGTTTATTAATGTCGTTTTGTTTGACGTCGGTGACTTTTAGTCTCTCATTTCTACTAACACTCCTTGTTACATAACGCGGTTGTTCTTTATGGCGAGCAGCAAGAGGGTTTGTGGAATAAAATGCATGTCCTGCTTGGTATTCTAAAGGGGGTTCTAATTTTTCGTTACGCTTATTAATAGTGGTTGTTTGTCTAGAATTAAGACGTTCATTAATTTTTGCATATAACTCGGTTGATATTTCTTTATGTCTATTAATGTAATTTTGTATGCATTGTTTTTCTAAATTAAGGTCGAAGGGGTCTCTGTTATCCAAATGACCATTAATGATTTCGAATGTTTTTTTATCTGTGGCTGAATGAATCGAGCTATTATACGCTAATACGGCAAAAAGCATTAATTCTGTGATTGTTGATTGTTTATGTTTTTCTTGGAGTAAGCGAATGTGCTCCGTAATGGTTGAGTGAAATCTTTCGATGGCTCCATTAGACTGAGGGTTGTTGACACTGGTAAAATGCAGATTAATTTTATGCAGGGCAGCATATTGTTTCAGAGGAAGGTTTTTAAACTCTGTGCCTTGATCGGCCGTGATGTTAATAGGTAAGTTGTGATGTGTCATCCAGATAGTGAGTGAATTAATGACGCTAATTCCTGTCATACTCTCTAAGGGATAAGCTTGAGCATATTTCGAAAATGTGTCTATTATCGTGAGAAATTTTTGACCCTTAATCTGGAATGTATCCATGTGAACGATTTCGAATGGTTTTGTAGGCATTGGGGTTACCTGGAGTTCTTGTTTGTTTGGATGTCTCTCGTATTTATTAATTTGACAGGTTGAGCAGTTATTAATAACTTCTGTTACGACTGCTGTCATATTAGGCCAGAAGTAATTTCGTTTTATTTGCTTTTCGGTTTCCTGAATTCCTCTGTGATTTGATTTGCCTTCATGATGTGCCTTCGCCAGGCGGTATTGTTCATCTGCGTCCGTAACGTCATGTAAATTTTCTTTGCAGAATATAAGGTCGTATGTTGAGTGTTTAAATTTTTCTTGCAGCGTCTTGGTAAGGACAGGTAAGTAATTAAAATCTGAAAGCCAAATACCGTATCGGATGCCTGGTCGAATAAATTCTTTGAAGAAGTCAGTTACTTCCACTTGAAAGTTGTTTAAGCCAATTTGAGCCATTATTCGAGTTTTCCCTGGAAAAATTTCTTTTGTACTTGTCTTGGAAGGAGTGTGTAACACAACTTTAATGAACACTTGGTTCTTTTGACTGTTTATTGGTTTCTCCACTATAGGAATTTCGAAAATGGGTTGTTCTTGGTTGGTGTGGATTAGGGTGGGCCGTTGTTGTATGGGAAAAAATTAAAGTTCCAAATTCGAAGTGTAATAGGAATAAAAAGTTGCAGTTTAATAAGTAGATTATGGTGATAATATCAAACTTAAAAATATATACTACTTTTAGCTTTAAAAATTTGAAGTTAGGGTAATATTTGATAATTATTTAAAGATATAATATTACTAGTATTTAGCCCGTTTATTTTTGTAAATTAAAGACGTATGTTAATATAATAGAAATCATCACTAGTATTCATTTCTTTTTTAATATAATCAATATTAAAAATATCCCAAATTTTTTGTAATTAAAAAAAATACCATTGAACGACCGATGTAGTGTATTATAAAAAAATCGTACTACGTATTTTTCAAATATAATCTCATACAAAAGTACCTATGTTAATATTTAAAAAAAGCAGGGTTTGATTGAAAATATATAACTTTCTAATGGTTTAAATAGACGGTCAAAAGTCCTATTTCGCACTTTTCCGGGCATGTTGCCACGTAATTTTGGCCATATTTTTGCTTTAATCATTATCATTTTTATGCTTTATGTAACGTGTTTAATCCACGACAGCTCTGACGAATGCTTTAAGCACCAATTTGGATATATTTAATAGATCAAAAAGTCTTTTTTGAAAGACCCCATTTACGTCGTCTAAGTGGGTCACAAAAAAAATCTTCTGATAATAAATAATAACCAAAAACAAGTATAATTGATACCAAAAGATGTTATTTAATTAATAATAAAGTTTAAATAAATTTAAAATATAAGATATATATTTTTAAAATTTTTGAATTTTCTGACATTTAATCGTCGGTAGAGGGCTAAAAGTATATGCCAATTTTTTTTTAATTTTTTTTCCCCTAATCTTCAAAAAATCATACAGCGTATGTATACTATTACATTACGAAATTCCAAAATTTTGAAAATCGGCCCACCCTAGTGTGGATGGTTTCACATTGTTGTGTACCTGAGTCCAGATTTTTTACTTCGGGTGTTTCGGAAACGTTGTTGTAGAGTGACGCGGTATCATCGTCAGGAGGTATAGGGGAATAACGAGCTTCTGGGTCGGTAAAGGTAAGTGATTCTGTCTCGTTGTTATTTATTATGACTCTGGACAGCGCATCTGCATTTGTGTTTGCTTTTCCTTTTTTGTAGATAACGTCGTATTCGAATTCCTCGAGTTTGAGCCTCCATCTAACCAGGCGAGAGTTAGGCTCTTTAAGTGACATGAGCCATTCGAGGGGCTTGTGGTCAGTTACGATTTTGAACCTTCGGCCATATATATATGGTCGAAAGTATTTAGTCGCATAAACTATAGCAAGAAGTTCTTTCTCAATAACGCTGTAATTTACTTCGCTGTCATTTAGAGTCCTAGACGCATATGCTATCGGTTTGTCTGAGCCAATAGGCCCTTGAGACAGCACGGCGCCAATTGCGTATTTGGAAGAATCCGTAGTGATGATAAAGTCTTTTTTGAAATCGGGGTAACTAAGTATCGGATCATTCATTAGAATTTCTTGGCAAATTTTAAACGTGTTCACGTATTTTGGGTTTTTTATATCAATTTTTGGGGCGCCTTTTTTGAGGCACGATGTGAAGGGTTTAGTTAATTTGGAAAAATTGGGAATAAATTTACGATAATAGCCGAGGAGACCGAGAAAACATTTTATTTCCTTACTTGTTTTGGGAATCGGGAAGTTTTTAATGGCGTAAACTTTATCTGGGTTGGGTTTAATACCGTCCGGGGTGACAATGTGTCCCAAATAAGCAGTATCTCGTTTCATGAATTCGGACTTGTTAAGTTGTATTTTGAAGTTTGCTTCTCTAAGGCGTTGGAAGACCTTTTCGATGTTCGTGATATGTTCTTGAAGGGACGTCGAGAAAATTATGATGTCATCCATGTATACAACGCATATTTCGTTGATGAGGCCGCGGAGAACGTTTTCCATGGCCCTTTGAAAGGTTGAAGGAGCGTTCTTTAATCCAAACGGCATACGACAATACTCGTAGTGTCCGTTGTTCACTGTGAATGCTGTTTTTTGAATGTCATTAGGATCCATTTCGACTTGATGAAAACCGTTAGCCAGATCAAGTGTTGTAAAATATTGGCAACGGCCTAATTTATCCAGGATGTCTGAGATGTTCGGAATGGGATATCGGTCGCTGATAGTTTTTTTATTTAATTTCCGGTAGTCAACAACGAGACGCCACTTTTGTTTCCCTGTTGCGTCCTTCTTTTTCGGAACTATCCATATAGGAGAGGACCATGGCGACTCGGAGGGTTGTATTATTTTTTGATGAAGCATTTTGTCGATTTGGGATTTAACTTCCTCTTTATGAATATGTGGGTATCTGTACGACTTTGTATATACTGGAATTTCGTCAGTAGTTCGAATCTTGTGTTTTACCGTATTAGTAAATGTCAGCGGACAATCTTCATTGTAAAACACGTCACTGTATTCTCGGCATAATTTTGTGATTTTTTGTCTTTCTTCAGAATTCATGTGGTCGGTTCTAAGAAAATCTTCAATATTTGTAGATTTTGGAAGAGGTGTTTCAATGCTGTGACATTCGAAGTTTTTCTTCATTGGTTGAGAAGTAATGGGCTCCGTTAAGCTGATGATAGCGTCGTTACACGTTGGGTTGTTAAGTTCGATGTAGGCGTAGCTTTTCTCTGATCGTGTTATTAATGCTGGCATGCTACACTGGTTGAGGGTCGTCTCAGGTAAAAATATATCTCCATCTTTTGTGCTCACAGGAACCTTGAAAATATTTGTGCTTTTGGCTTTGACGACTGCTTCAAATAAATTATTAACGCCGGTTTTCATCATATGTATTTTATTTGTTGCATGCTCGGTAAGAAGTTCTTTCTTTGAAAGGTTGACACATGCTTTCAGTGTTTCCAATAGATCTAACCCGATTAGACCGTCGAAAACGTTATGAAATTTATAAATATGAAATTTGTAAACCATATCTGAATTGAATTCACTGAATAGCGGCAGATTGATGGTATATTTGTGATCGGTTGTGCAATGTACATTAGTAACTGAGAAGGGTTCATAGTTCATTTTAAAATTTGGGTAATAGGTTTTGACTACTTCGGGAGAGAGGAACGATTGATTAGCACCTGTGTCGATTAGTAGCTTCAGCGGGGGGTTGTTTATTTGGATGTAAGGAAGCTGTCTCTTAGAGTGAACATTGACTTGTATTACGTTTCGTCGATTGAGTCTGTAGCCTGGTGAAAATTTTTGGTCGTTGAAGATCTCCTGTACGTCTTGTTGATTATTTTCTGGCAACGCATCGCATGCGTATGCTTGTGTGTATGTAGTTGGGATAGGTTGTTGTTGGTAGTCATTAGGGTTGTTCTGACCAGATAAATTGGTATTATCGATTTCATGCAAGTTCATTTCTTCAAAAGCAAAATCAGGATAATGCCCTACATTTTGGAAATAATTTGGTTGCCTTTGATTAAGCTGCTGCTGCTGCTGTGGGCGGAAATTTGGGTTCGGAATGAACCTTGGGGCGTGATTTCTAGGCGCGTTCTGATTTGAAATCCCGCTCATACGGGTAGCATTATTATTATTCCTAGGCGCGTTGGAATACGAAATTCCACTCATAGGGGTAGGCCTTGGCCTTGGAGTTGCATTTGGATCCTGATAAAAGTAGTTATTTCTGTTTGGCTGGCCTTGTATTTGGTTATTGTTATTTGGCCTTGGCATCTGAAAGTTTTGTGCATTGTTTCGATTTCCTGATTGGTGGTTTTCATTCAAGGTCATAAAATTATTTCTTTGTTGGAACTGAGTTGGAGGAAACCTCGGGGTGTTAAATCCATAATTTTGATTTGGCGTATTTTGCGGCTGGTTGCGTTTTTGAATGTACATTATATTAGCTTCTTCTTTAATATATTGAAGGGCTACCGGGAGAGATTCGGGTCGCATGGCGCGAATCGTAGAGCCTAGGGGCTCTTTTAAGCCTGCTAAGAACGTTTTCAAGGCTTGAGCTGTGAAGAAATCACGTTTGCAAGAAATAAGGTTCGCGTCTTCATTGTGTATATTAACATAATTTATCACAGTCGTCAACAGGCTGACACATCTGTCGTAAAATTGCTGCGGGCTCTCATTGCCTTGGTATAAATTTACAAGGTCACGGTTAAGGGAATTTTCGTCCCTTTGATCGGAGAAATTTTCTATTAAAACTGATTTAATTCTTGGCCAGGTATTGGCTGAATTTACATCTATCAAGTTAAGAGCTTTTCCGCGCAATTTTCCGATTATGCCATTGATGATAATAACATTTTGAAAATTATTTTCATCATTTTCATCATAATATTGCGTTACAACGTTACTGACAGCATTTATAAATCTAAGATCGACATCTCAGATCGACATTGACAAGTAAATAAACAAGAAAATCAACCAACAACCTAATAAATACACTTTTTGGCATTGTTCATCCTAATGAACATTGAAAACTAAATATATTTCTTGTAGTATTTGGCGTTGTTCACTGCGATAAACATACAACTTTGAAATGGCCTAAAAGCAAAATGAATGCCTAAACTTAGGTGAATTTGCCATAAATCATTGCACATGGTATTTGCTTATAATGCATTACCACGAGTTATCCAAAAATGTATTGATTAAACATGAAAATATTAATAAATACCTTGCAAAGAAGTGACGACTTGCCTCGCGTCGACATTTTGTTAGAATACTGACGTTAAAAAAAATTCGCAGCACTACGAAATATTTTTCTACCCACATCCAAACTATAAAGTTACCAATTTATTGTGATGAAACTCTATAGAAAGTGTTCATATAATCTACCGATTTATTTTTATAGTATGTTCATCACAGTAAACGATGTCAAATTAAGGGTTAATAGTGTTTTTAAAAGTGGACTGCTAGGTGTCGGTACGGAACTCTTCGTTGCGCGTGATCCGACACGCACTTGGCAAGTTTTTGTCTTTTTAGTGCAGTCGTGTTTTTTACACATACATTATATATATGTCGCAGGCAAATCGTATAATCCGCCGTAATGCATTATGGCTAGGCGTTTTACAAAACAGAGCTGTTTTGTATTACGGCGGGTCAACGACTAGGCGGATTGAATATGGCTGATTGAAAATCCGCCGAAATGTGTTCGGCGCTTTGCCTTCTTCAATTCGCCTAGTCGTAATGTAAAAAAGCGGTTCAGTCAGATTGTATAATCCGCCGTAATACATTACGGCTAGCCTTTTCACAAAATAGCGTCGTTTTAGCTGTCACCTGTTTAACAGCTTTTAGTTCCCATTTTTAACACTCGCAGCGCTGTTTAGCAACGATAATCCGGCCATTTTGTAAAACGGCTAGCCGTAATTAGTAAAACGGCGGAATATGCAATCCGGCAAGTACAATCCGGCTAAACGTGAGCGGCCATATGGTTGAACGTATTGCAATGACGATCCGGTTAATCGTTAACCCGCCGTATTACAAAACGGCTCTGTTTTGTAAAACGGCTAGCCGTAATGTAAAACGGCGGTTTATACAAACCGGCTGCGACATATATATTTGGAATCGTCTCTTCAAATGGTTCATTTTGATACCTCACTTGCTAGGATAGTTATTTTTACGGAACACTCAAAATGGAGTCTACAGTCCGCCATATTGTTTTTATTGCAACGTCACAATTTCCTATGTCACCCGGGATGACGTAAGGATTTCAACGATACTTCACACATCTAAATCGGTTAAGGCGTTGAGAAGTTCTGGGGAACAAAAAAATTCACATATATACATACAATCCTGAAAACATTACACTCCTTTTTTTGGGCAGTCGGTTAAAAAAAATACAACAGAATACAGGAAGTTTCAAGTGTCTTAATTATTTGCCAAAACGGGGTTCACTGTGAATACGCCCTTAGTCTTTTGTTACGTTCCACTGAGAAATTGTCCCACATTTTATATTCACAAAAAAAATATTGTGGAATATAATGGTTTTTCTTCATGTTTAATGTACGATAATAGAACCCTTTACATAGCCCTTTACTAAAAAAATATAAATATCCATTTTTATCGGTTCCTTAGGTAAATTATTTTAAAAATTAATGCTCACTTTGTACAAAAAGTAACTCAGCGGAAATAAAAATGCCTTTATTTTAAAAGATTTTGTTATAAATGTAATGTTTTTTGAATTTTTAATATTGTTGTAGTCTATATTAATAATTTAGTGTAAAAAAATATTAATTATCGTATTTTAAACAACCGTTTGTAATTAATTTAATTAATTTAACCCATTGTAATTAATAAAATTACCATTTCGTCACTCAGGGGAACATCGGTGCCCAGATTATAGAATAGAATTGAATAGAATAGAATAGAAAGATATTTATTCGAATAACACAAACACAAAATTACAGGAAAGAAAATTACACCTTAAAAATAAACTAACACAACATTAAAGTAAAGTAAAAAGTAAAGTAAAGTAAAAAGGTTTTTATTTACCATAAGCAAGAACATACATATGATACATTTACAGAGATCGCTGGCAATGTCACAGATTAGGTAGGTACATTCTTGATAGTGAACAGAAATGACACCATATTGGTCGTGTGAATGTTCTGTGCTATGTTTACGTGTAGTCCAGAAAGGTTTACAATGGCTCCTGCACTAGGCGAGGCCTGTCCTGCAGGTAACCAAACAAGTGTGATTGAAACATTAGAACATGCGGCGTAAAACAAGATTAATATTTTCTAAATTACGAAATGATGTTATTATATGGTATGCTATGATGTTAGGTACTTTAAGATACTCGTATCTCATATGAGTGGTGTAGGTGTGGATGCGTGTGAATGTGTAGTGTGAATGAAAGCATGTGTCTTAAGAGTAAGTAAACATTTTCGTCCCGATATTTATTCTTATTAATTCCTCAAAATCGTCGTAGTTTAGTGTATTAAGCCATTTTTTAACTGTTATTTTGAATTCTCTGTTTGAACAATATTTTAAAGAGAGTGTAGCACTAACCTTGTTAAAAACAAATGGCTGAAGAAAACCTATAAATCTTCTTGCAAAGGCAGTCTTAGTATTAGGCACGGGAATTTTAAATTTTCGTTTTTGACGCAAGTACATATAATCGGAGGTTTTCAGAAGCCGTGCATGTTCCTTCGTCAGTACGCTCAGAATAAACATTATCACATTAATATCTATTTTTTTGCTAAATCCAAGTATTAATCCGTGAGTAAATATTTTTTTTTAGGTAGTTTAATAAATAATTAACATGAAAAGAGTATATTTATTAACAGAATCTGATTTATTTTTTTAACACTACTTTTCAAATATGCTACAACGGCAGAAAAATTGGCCCTTATATCGAAACCTAGGTTTTTTATTGGGTTTGGTCGTATCGTGCATTTTCTTTATTTGTGTCACGGATTGTTGCTGCATAGTAGGTAGACCTAATAAAATATTCATATGGGAAGTGAATATTAGTTTAGCGTTGTTGTATCGGTTGTTTAGAATATCCCAACATACGGTGTAATTATCTGAACTTATTTGCAAGTGTTGTATGAGCCTTTCTGCTTCGCCCTTACCTTTTAACTTTAAAAACTGCATCTTTTGGGCGTTAGATAACGCTGTATTATTGTGGATAGCCTCACTAAATAAGTCTTTGAATGCCACCCATGTGTTGTAGCTTCCATGAAAAGTCGGTATTTCCAACATAGGTGTAGATTTCTCTCGGTGTGCCACTGACCATATCTTTTTGTTGATTTCCTTTTTCAGAATGTTAAATGTTTCCTCGTGAGCATTAAATAAAGTCTCGTATTCCACATTTGTCTGAGTACTCTCACTTTCTATCTCCCAATGTAGCGAATCTATTACAGTCCAACGAGATTGTAAGGACTTAAGTGCATCTTCTAACTCCCACTTATCTGTCAGAGTGTTGACATCTATACCTTTTACTGTTCTAACGAAAGCCTTCATGTTAGCTTACTGTTTGCGATACATTTCATCGTGTTTACTAGATGAATTATGTAGGCTGGGAGTCGGAGGAACGAGAGAAACCAAGATTTGCGAACTTAATTCCTTTAATGACGGAATTACAAAAGAATAAAATATATCAATTAAAATTAATTAAACTTAAGAGGTGCCTAATGGTCGATGTGGGAACCAAGAGTGACAAGTCATTCCGTATTTTGGGCGAACGGGGCGGCGATGTTGCAATATGCTGAGTCGGTGCCACCTGGGTGGCTGCTTGGGCGGTCGCAGGTTGTGCAAGCATATAACACCTCCATCCCCAGATAGGCAACTATTCGAGATTCTTCGAGAATATTGCCGAGTCATGGTTTACTTGTATGTTTCTGGGGTGCACCTTTGGGTTATCCGGTGTATGGTCCATGGTTTCCGGAACGTCGTTTTCGTCGTTTTCGGCTTCGTTTTGTGAACAGTCGGCGACCGGTTACTCCAGCGATGAGCGCGCATGCGCACAGTTTAATTGTGTAAACTGGTATTGTAGTATGATATAGACCTGAGCGGTCGATCTGGCTTATATTCACAGGTAGTTGCGAAGATATCTTCTTATCGCTAGCGTGCAAGTTTTCCAGATTAATGGAGTTGACGGATGGCTCTCGAACTTGCAGTTCATCTGAAGTTGAGTCGGGCAGTTCCATAATTTTTAATGCATGACCCTCAAGCTGGTCATAGGAGTTAGTTATGGTGTAGTCAGGAGTTTTCAGAACGCATTTGAGCGGGATTCTAACAAGGTAGCTTCCGTGGATTGTTTTGAACTGTTCTTGGCCGCAGGAAATTTGTACTTTAGTTGGCTCTGGTAGACTTATCACGTACTCGTACTGCCTGCTGTCGAGTTGTTGTACCGCAGGTCTAGTATGGAACACTTTTGTGAGTTGGCAGGACGGGCTAGGCTGCTGCGAGGTGATGAGCTGGTACGTGCAGTCAAGTTGGTTTTGTATCTTCTGATTGAGTGGTTTCTCGCAGAGATGCCATGATTTGACCTTCGGACATTCTATAGAATCCTGTTCATGAATCGCTATGTAAGGAGAGGGAGGTATCAAGACCTGATGACTTTTATTAGGTATCGCGTACCGCTAGCTTATATAGATTATAGACTCTATCCACTGTAATCGGCACCTTAAAAACTAACACTACTTGCTTATCTATATAGTATGACCCAACTTTAATTAGGTCATAGTATTCCCTAAGATCTACTTCTAGGATCGCTTCCTAAAGATAGAGGACCTTTGCCTTATCTAACATCAGAAAAACTAAGTATCGCGTGAGGTATACTCGACGCGCGAATAAGAGCTAGCGTATTTCCTAACTTATCTAGCTCGTAAGACAAGTTTTCAACATTACAACTTAGGATCAATATAAGTAGTGTGCCAAGTATCAAATCTAATTAATTGATTTTTAACGCTATTATTTTTAATATCTAATATTTCGGAGTGTTGCAGCCTCCATTTTTTTTTAGACTTCCTAATTTTGATTATTAAATTGGGATTGTAATAGACTTTCATTTGTTCAGTACCAAAGTCTAAGCCAATTAAATCGTCGAAATAATTGTGAAATTTATACAAAAAAAGTTACGTCATTATTACTTTTTGTAAGATATGCAGATTTATGAGGGTAGATTTCCCTCTCACCTATTGTAGCTGTCAAATGTCAGTGCCCTCTTTGGATTAAATGGTGTTAACGTATGGACGTGTTTTGTACTTTCTCCCGAGTTCCAAGCCTCTGTTGCAGTCGTGGATTCGCCTATCCTTCAGTGGCGACGAGTACTTATTTAAACAGTGACCTACGCGTGCGGCTCGTCATTTTTGTGGTGATTAACATTGAAACTGCATTGCATAAGTGTGTAGTGGAGAACAAAGGAAAATGTCCGTTGGCAAGATTGGTGCGTTTGACGTGGACAAAGACAGCTGGGACCTATATGTGGATCGATTAGAACAATATTTTGTGGCGAATGATGTGAAACCGCCGGTAAAAGTGGCTACTTTGATTACGGTAATCGGTAGTGAAGCGTACGAGTTGATGGCCAATTTGTGCACGCCCGACAAACCGTCAACAAAAGGTTATGATGACCTTGTAGCGATAATGAAAAAACATCTACAGCCTACGCCCAGTCTGTTGGCAGAAAGGTTTAAATTTCGTCAACGAAACCAGAAGAGTAATGAAAGCATTGCAGAATATGTGGCGGAATTAAAAAAGTTAACCAAGGATTGTGAGTTTACGGCCGCTACTTTGAAGGAACATTTACGAGACCAGTTCGTGTGCGGGATCGGGAATGAGAGTATACGTCAGAGGTTGTTTGCAGAAGACGACATAACATTCGAAAGAGCATTTAAGTTGGCGGTGTCTATGGAGGCAGCGGAATGTCATGCCGCGCTGGTGCAGGACCGGGCTGTAAGGAGCGAGGAGGTGCCAGCATCATCGACGGCAGGAGTCTATCAGCTGGCTGCGAAGGGATCGAGTCAGCGGAGGGCGGCCGGTTTTGAGCGCGGCGGCTACAGTAACGGGCCGAAGGTCGCGTCGACCGGTGGTTCAAACACCATAAGCGGAGCGGGTGGCGGCAAGCGGATCGTCGCTAAAAATAATACAGGTGGGGCCGGTGGGCCATCTGGACAATGTACGGCATGTGGGGGACAACACAACGTGACGGCGTGTAGGTTCAAAGCCTATGTGTGCCGCGTGTGCAATAAGGAGGGGCATTTAAAGAAGATGTGCCCTAATTTTAGAAGAAGCTCTTTCCATGCTATGCTAGAAGAACAGGTGGAGTATTCGAGCAGCGAAAGTGAAGAGGTAAATAGTTTTTCCTTGCATACTAAAAAGTTAAAACAGTTTGGACCATACAAGATAGATGTACGGGTAAACAGTGTAAACTTAGTTATGGAGATAGATACAGGCAGCGCTATAGCATGCGTTAGTTACGATTGTTATAAACAGAATTTCTCTCAGTACAAGTTACAAGAAAGTGATTTGAGTTTGCGTTATTATACCGGGGAAATTGTCAAGCCTTTGGGCAAAATAATGCCATGCGTTGAATATAAAAATGTACGTAAACAATTGGACTTGTATATTGTGGATCAGGGAAAAACAAGTTTAATAGGTAGACAGTGGTTACAGGAACTAGAAATACAATTACCGTTAGTGAGTTGTAATAATGTAAGCAGTAAAAAACAAGTTTTTGATCTATGTAATTTCAGTTCCAGATATTGTGAGGTGTTTGAGGACGGCCTGGGGAAGTTCACCGGGGGGACCGTGGGGTTCCGGCTGCGCGAGGGCGCGGCGCCCGTGTTCCTGCGCGCGCGGCCGCTGGCGTACGCGCTGCGCGCGCCGGTGGAGCGCGCGCTGGGGCAGCTGGTGCGCGACGGTGTGATCACTCCGGTAAACTCGTCCGACTGGGCGACGCCTATTGTACCGGTGATGAAAAAAGACGGAACCATTCGGGTATGTGCCGATTTTAAATTAACACTGAACAAATGCTTAGAGGTTGATCGTTTCCCGTTGCCGCGGGTGGAAGATTTGCTTGCTAAACTACACGGCGGGGAGCGTTTTACGAAGTTAGATTTATCGCAGGCGTATGCGCAATTTGAGTTAGATGAGGAATCAAAAAAATATACCGTCATTAATACTCATAAAGGTTTGTTCATGTTCAATCGACTCATATACGGGTTAAGTTCGAGCCCCGGTATTTTCCAAAGGAAATTAGAGCAGTTGTTCGGAGATTTACCACGTGTGGGGGTGTTCTTAGATGATCTAATTATTACTGGAACAGACGACAAATCTCATTTTGAAACTTTACATGAGGTATTTAAAAGACTTCAGTCGTACGGACTTAAGATAAGAAAAGACAAATGTACGTTCTTCGCGGACTCAGTGACGTATCTGGGTTTCGTAATTAGTAAACAGGGAGTACACACGTGTCCGGAAAAAGTAGAAGCTATTAAACGAGCGCCTGAACCTCGTAATATTTCCGAATTACGTTCGTTTATAGGGCTAGTCATGTATTATGCGAAGTTTGTTCACAATGTAAGCACTATACTGTCACCATTTTACAATTTACTTCGGAAAGGGGTAAGTTTTAAATGGGACCAAGAGTGCCAGGACGCTTTTAGAAAAATAAAAGACGTTTTGATTTCGAGCGAAGTCCTCGCACATTATTCCCTCGAGCTGCCCGTGGTGCTAACGGCGGACGCCAGCAGCCGGGGAGTGGGCGCGGTCGTCTCGCACGCCACGCCGGACGGCGAGCGGCCCGTCGCGTACGCCTCGCGAACGCTCAACTCCGCAGAAAGGGGTTATTCGCAAATTGAACGGGAAGCTTTAGGAATTATATTCGGTGTGAGGAAATTCCACCAATATCTATATGGTAGGAAGTTCATACTTCGGACCGATCACAAGCCCCTCGTGTCTATCTTCGGTGAAAAAAAAGGAATTCCGGTAATGGCCGCTAGCAGATTACAACGGTGGGCGGTTCTGTTATCAGGTTATAATTTCGATATCGAGTACGTGCGCGGTGAGAAAAATGCGGCAGACGCCTTGTCCCGTTTACCTGTCGGCCGACCGACCAAGTGTGTAAACGAGTCCACTTATTTGAATTTCGTGCAGGATTTCATACCCGTAGACCGGCAGTTGGTACAGAGGCAGACGGAAAAGGATCCAGTGTTAAGACAGGTAGTCGGTTACTTGCAAGCGGGCTGGCCGACGGTGAATAGGGATGAAGGAGTGCAACCATACTTTACTCGGCGACACGAGCTATATTTAGATAGGGGTTGTGTGGTATGGGGGTACCGATTAGTGATCCCGCAAGCTTTACGAGAGATGTTACTAAAAGAGCTTCATGGGGGGCACCTAGGGATAGTAAAAATGAAAAGTATGGCTCGCAGCGTGATGTGGTGGCCCGGCATCGACGCCGACGTAGAAAACACCGGCAGGAGCTGCGCTACGTGTGCGGAGGTGGGCGCGGCGCCGCCGCGCGCCGCCGCAGCCCTGGCGGTACATGACGGACGTCTGGACAAGACTTCACGTAGATTTTTTGGGCCCCGTCCAAGGTAAAACTTTTATGGTAATCATTGATTCTACTTCAAAATGGTTAGAAATATTCCAAATGCAGTCTACCACGGCACGGGCGGTCATAAAAGTATTAAGGGAGACGTTCGCACGTTACGGATTGCCCAGGGAAGTAGTGTCCGATAACGGTCCGCCCTTTACCAGCAAAGAATATGACACGTTTATGACACGAAACGGCATCAAGGTCACGTTTGCAGCCGCATACCATCCTGCATCCAACGGAGCCGCGGAGGGGGCGGTGAAGCTCTGCAAACGAGCGATCAAAAAGGCGATGCGCGATGGCTGCGATATGGACGAAGCGCTACAATCGTATTTATTTGCTTATAGGAACGTAGCTCATAGTACGACTGGGGTTTCTCCGGCCTCATTGCTACAGCGTAGGAATCTGCGTTCGAGGTTAGATTTACTACGTGACGATGGTACGATAGATAAGGTCAGGGAACAGCAGGTAAAACAAATAGCATACGCTGGCGGTACATCTCGAGATTTTAAAGTAGGAGAGAATGTGTGGTATAGGAATTATAGTGGGGGTAATAAGTGGTTAGATGGTAAAGTTAGAGAAAAAACTAGTTCCCGTAATTATATAGTCGCGGCGGGAAACGGTCAACCGGTACACAGGCATGTAGATCAAATTAAAAGTCGCTGGGCGGGCGCGTATGAAGAACCAGCACAAACACCACTACCACTGGATACTGAGTCGAATGACTCGGATGGTTCCGGGAGTGATCACAGCGCCGAGCGCGCGGCATCGGTTCCAGAGTCTAAGCCCCGTTCAGACTCTGCAGCCGAACTGGCGCCGCCGGCCCAGCCGGAGCCCGGCGGCTCCTCGGGAACACTCCGGCCGACTTTAAGACCTAGAGATAAGTTATTACCTGTAAAGCGATTTGGTTTTGAGATAGACTAAGGCGTGTATCAGTGTTATTATATCTTCTAGCAAATGTAAATTCAATATACTTAGTATTACTTAGAAATAAGGGTGGAGGTGTAAGATATGCAGATTTATGAGGGTAGATTTCCCTCTCACCTATTGTAGCTGTCAAATGTCAGTGCCCTCTTTGGATTAAATGGTGTTAACGTATGGACGTGTTTTGTACTTTCTCCCGAGTTCCAAGCCTCTGTTGCAGTCGTGGATTCGCCTATCCTTCACTTTTAAATTCCGAGAAGCAGGGTAACGTTGCGGAGTAATCGCTACGGATCGTGCCATGCACATTCGTCACCTCAAAGGGGTCATATTTCCATTGTACGGTGGGATAATATTTCCTAACCGAGTCGGGGTTTATAAAAGACTGATTAGCGCCGGTGCCAATGAGCAATTTTAAGCGGTGGGTTATCTATTTGAATGTACGGCAATTGTCACTGTGTCTGTAAATTGAGTTCTATTTTCGTTACAAAATCTCTATAAATTGAGGTTGATGCGCGGATTCGACAGTACTGTCAGTAGGGTGGTTTCTTTTCGGGGCGATCGTTACGTTGGTGTAAATACAGTGTATTTATCTCTTCGTGAACAAATTCAAGGGCCTCTTCTGTAGTTTCGGGCCGCATACAACGAATACGCGAGCCTAAGGGATCCTTAAGTCCTCGCACATAAGCTTGGAGGGTCAACTTTTTATATAAATCACGTTTTGAGTCAATTGTAGTCTGCACGGTTTCATGTAATAGTACATTACTGCAGAGACCAGTAAGTAAGCCATCCTGGACGAGTATGAGTTAGCCGGCCGAGCCGAAGGCGAGGTCCGGCTATAATACGAGGCCAGGATGGCACTTATGGTCGAGGCATGTATAGTGCTTTTCTCAAAAATAAAACAAGTTGTATAAATAGCGGTAAAAATCATATTTTTCGCCAATTCCACCTCGTTTGTTCTAAAACCGTGGGGTCGGACTAGCGTTTGATTATGCGGGCGCGGGCGCTGCCCGCCCCCCGCCCCCGCCCCCGCCCCCCGCCGCACACCCCGCTGCTGCTGCGGGTGCTGGCAGGGAGGCGCCCGCGCCCGCAGCAGCAGCTAAACTTATCATATGTAATGGGATTTACATACTTACTTCCTGGACAGTAGGTGTTACTTCCTGGACACTTCTGGCAACTGTCCAGGATGAGCCACTTTCGGATACTATCTTCACAGATGTTATGAGAACATTACATACTATTTTTGAGAAAAGTTATGTACGTCATAAGGGTACTGAACAGGTTTTGACATTTTTCATAGAATTCCTGAGGGGTAGTGTTCCCCTGAGATAACAACGCAAGATCGTTATATAAAGAGGTCTCATCGCGCTGGTCCGCGAAATTGTTAATAAGTGCATTGCGAATTCCTCCCCATGTCTCTGGGACTCCATTCGCATTGATTAAGCGGGCGGCAGGCCCCGTAACTTTATTAAGTATACCATTTATGAGTGCGTAATTAGTCAATTCTTGACCGGGACGAACAAACTCTTCTACTAATTGGTCGCTTAATTTAATAAATCTCGTAAGTATGTTAGAGTTACCGTCGAACTCGGGTAACAGGCGGAGGGCCTTAAAAATTGAATCTAAATCTGCTACAGCCATACTAACTACTTCCGGTTCCGAATCCGATTCCGAACTTAAATCAGAATTAATATTCCTAAGGCCGTCTAGCAAAACTATTCTATGATTACTGCCTAACCTAGGGGTGCTCGATCGCCGTGGATGGAAAATCTTTAAGCTTTAAAATAACTATGACTATGAAAGTACCTCCTTTCCTAACGTAAGCAACTCTAGAACGATTCTAAAGTACTCACATGCGCATTTCTGGCTCTCTGCGGTATCGATGTCTGGATACTCCTCGTCCGTTCCCAGCTCGTAGGTTCCGCCCTCGACGTGATGACCGGATAGCTGCCCGAACACGAAGTTTCGATTTTGGAAATTCGGTGACCGCTTGCGAACCGGCCCGCGAGGTACGTCTCTCGACTGCGCCAATTATGTAGGCTGGGAGTCGGAGGAACGAGAGAAACCAAGATTTGCGAACTTAATTCCTTTAATGATGGAATTACAAAAGAATAAAATATATCAATTAAAATTAATTAAACTTAAGAGGTGCCTAATGGTCGATGTGGGAACCAAGAGTGACAAGTCATTCCGTATTTTGGGCGAACGGGGCGGCGATGTTGCAATATGCTGAGTCGGTGCCACCTGGGTGGCTGCTTGGGCGGTCGCAGGTTGTGCAAGCATATAACAGATGTTCCCGCATTTGTTTTGATGAATTGGTTGCTTAGGTGTCCGCCTAAATCTACTCTTAGAGGCTCTCGTGACGCTTCACCTTTCCCAGCGGCACTTCCCATGGGATGATTCTTTTGTTCTTCTTCATCCTTGGCCCAAGAAAGCGTTCCCAGTGGTAACTGTTGCGGTACTCCTGTCGTGAGTTCCTGATAACCCGCGTTCAAACGAGAACTAAGCACTGAATAAGATTGTCTCGCACTTTCATACGTACGGTTGGTGAAGTACGGATGAGACTGACTCTCTACCATACCTATCTGTTCATGATTGGGTATAAATTCCTGCCACAAGGTATCCAATTCGTCTAAGCGTTTCGTAAAATACTCGGGCTTCTTTTTCCTTTCAGCACTATCTTTCTTAAAGTTAGTAAGCATAGACTCAATGATGCGGTGAATCTCCTCCTGACGGATTACGCTCGCCATCTTGATGTTTTGTTAGTAAAATAGGAAAGATCTTACTTGAAGGTCTTCAATGTACGTCGTTACCGACTACTCCTGTCCCGCTGCTGTTGCTGTTGATTACGCCTCTCCTTCAGCCACTGCTCACCCACAAATGTTCAGTTCATTCACCTCACTCACTATTCAGATCCGATTAGCGCGCGAACCAATGTGAGGAGCGGGTTCGCGGTGAATGTTACAAAGTCCGGAGAGAAGTAATAAAAATGTTTATTGTCTAGAAATTGCACAAATGTTATAAAAGATTGTTATTAAAATGTTGAATGTTAATGTGTGTTAATATTCGAATGCACCCGGTCGCGACAGCTCCAAAAAGTACACTAAACTGGATTAATTGTAATTTATTGACTATGCTTTTCGCTGATGAAGCGCACGAGGCGCGTTCACGTGTAAGGTGCATTGCACCGAACAACCCCCATCTTCGATTTCTCGAAGGCGGGGGGAGGGGGGGTTTGTTTGGCTGGTTCTGGTGTGGCGGCAGTTGTTTAGCACTGGTATTGTGTGCAAAGCAGTTCTAGCGCGATCGACGGCGGCTCGGCCGCCCTTTCCCGCTTCGTCAGCGCTTTGCCCGGTGAGACCCGCTTGTTCCGAGGCCGGGCTCGGCGTAACTAGGCAGGTCGGGGTCGGTGGAGCGGAGAAGTGTAGAAATTGCGATTCGGGCGCTTATTGTTGGTTTTTTACATAGCATGGGCATACGAGAAGCATTCGTGAACCGCGCGTCGGGTTTTATTAACTCTGCGTGGTGGAGCGGCTGGCTCGGCGGTGCGCTCCCTCCACGCGTCGCTCCCGCCGCTCGTGACGTCGCGCTGTCGGTTCGGGCGCTGCGTCACAATCTATATCTTATACCAACACGTGAGAGTAATATGTGAATAATAGTATTTTTTGTAAAAAAGAACTGTGGCTTTATAGGCCGGGGCCAATGAAGCAAAGGAGTGCGGTTGGAGTGGCCTGGGGAAAATCCAGGGTAAACCTCCGACACGACCACGCGGGCGGTCTCAACATTGACATACTTTTAAGGGTTTGCACTTGGTTGAGCGGTTTCAACGGATTCTGAGGTGTCAGTTTTGAAAAACCGATATGTATGTCTATAGAGACCATGTACAACTCTAACGACAAAGTAATTAATATCATCAAGTCTTTTGACAGTTTTGACAGACAGAGACCATATTATGCATATGTGGGATATTAGATTAATTTTATAAACATAGGTACTCTGTGTTCATTCGGGCCTGTACCAGAATAACTAATACCTACAATTTAAGTTAATTTTAATTTAATGACATTTGACTTTTTTAAATCTGTTTTTCTGAAAAACAGATCCAGCAGCTTACATCTTACTTTAACAAATTTGATCTCCTTAACCCGTTCCAGTCTGGCTTCCGCACAGGGCATAGTACGGCTACCGCTCTCGTTAAAATTACTGACGACATCCGGGCGGGGATGAATGATCAGAAGTTGACAGTATTGACGCTGCTAGATTTTAGCAATGCGTTTAATACTGTTGACCACGACATTCTACTTGGGGTCTTACGCTCTCTTAACATATCTCCTGCGGTAATTGACTGGTTTCATAGCTACTTAAATGGTCGTCGGCAGCAAATAAAGGTGGATGATCTCCGCTCTTCATGGTGTAGCACGCTGGCCGGCGTACCGCAGGGTGGCGTGCTGTCTCCATTGTTGTTTTCTGTATTTATAAATTCAATTACTCGTAACCTTTCTTCACGCTATCACCTTTATGCCGATGACCTTCAAATTTATTCGCAGGGTGAAGCGGGTGCTCTTCCATTGGTCATTGACAAGGTGAATAATGACTTGGTTAGTATTTCGAATTGGAGTCGTAGTTTTGGGCTCATTGTCAATCCTGCTAAGACACAATCTATCATCATTGGAAGCCCAATTGGACGTGTCTGTCAGATATAGTATTGTCAAAGTTGGGTTAGGTTAGGGTTCACTTGCGTCCCTCAGAGCGGAATAGGCACCCCGCGTGAGCGGGGTGCCGTCGACTCGCTGGCGCGTCTTCAGACTGTCAATTTAACACGTCTGACAGATAGGTATTGTAAAATTTCGGTTAGGTTAGGGTTCACTTGCATCCCTCAGAGCGGAATAGGCACCCCGCGTGAGCGGGGTGCCATCGACTTGCTGGCGCGTCGTCAAACTGTCAAATTTGACAAGTCTGTCTGATAAGTATTATACTTGGGTTAGGTTAGGGTTCGCTTGCATCCCTCAGAGCGGAGGCACCCCGCGTGAGCGATGTGCCTATTGTAAAGTTGGTGAAATAAACTATGCCTAAATAAGACAATGTCTAAACATGTATTTGCAAAGTTTTAGGTTTGCTTAACATTTTTTTGGAAATTGTATGAAGCAAGTGATTAATTCGGTAAAATGACTTGATGATATATAATTTGCCCACTAAAAATAATGTCTAAACATTTCTTTGCTTCACATTTCTTTGCAAAATATGTTTTTGATAAATCATTATTTGGCAAATGAATGTTTGGGAAACATTTTTTGGGAAGTGAGCATTTGTCAAAAATAATTTGGTAAAACATCAGTAAATATCAGTTTGGATAGCATGGTTTGTAAAACACCACTTTATGATAAGTATATATAAGTCATTACATGAAGTTATCACATTCATTAAAATAACACACACACACACATCACATTCATTCATTAATTGTATATTCATTAGGTAATAGGTATAGACATCCACAAGGTACATTATCGATTGTAAATTTTCCTATCTTTTGGACTTAGCTTACAAAACTATCTTTAGCAAAAATGTAAGTATTCTATTCATTTATTTTCTTAAAAAAAAGGAGGTTGTAGGTGTTCTTATTTAGTACATGTGGGTAGCATGATATTGGTAATAATAAATCACTCTCACCTCTCAGCCCAGTGCCCGTGTTTGATTGTCGACTCCCAGTACATGTACCTTGACAAAACACACTGGTTCTCCCGATTGGATTTGACAACATATATTGAACAACGGGACAATAACTATAAGTTATAACAATGGTAGCCGTGTATTTCTATTTTAAAAACTCCCCATGTTCAGTTGACGTGTTATTTCAAGAAACAGCAAATAGTAAACCCAAATATTTCATTGAAATTGTAATCCAACGCAACAAAGAGGTTAATTTATACACTTGGCTGTTAAAACTGCATAGAATTTAATGACTTCGGGTCGGGTAGCTAAACAAGTAAACACACAGTTTAAGTAAATTTCGTATATATTTTCGCGTTTTGGTTTCCTTGTCTACTTCATCCCTTCTTTGTCAACGTTTTGTTTCAGGTGGTCAAACCACTCATTATACAGGTTTTACCTTATTTATTTTTTCTTTTGTTTTTATCGGAGGATTAAAGTTCACTCACATAACTCGTCGCCAGTGTGTGTGTTATAGTATTTGGGAGCGATAATAATGAAACACTCTGGTAGGCTTGTCAAAGATAACTGATTTATTTAGGTATACCCACATAACTCTTATTATACAAGTACCTACATTTTATCATGACATCTCCCTTTTTTACATAATAAACATATAAACTTGAAATTGTATTATTACCTTTTCCCTTCACCACAACTATTGCTAAGCGATGTAGTAGTAGGTACCTATGTACGTAGGTAACCTACTTTTTGAGTATAATCCGTAAACCGTAAACGGATAAGAACGAAGTACTACTGACCTCTGAGTGATATTATTAATGTAAGTATTTAATCAAATCTGAACTATATGTCCAACCATTAAGACTGAAATTCGAACTCAAGGTAACGGTCAGTATACAATGAAACTTGACTAATTCTATTCTTTGCTTATTCTAATTTACAACTGCACAACAACAAATATAAGTACACTCGCGGACAAATAATACGGGTCGGTAAAATACCGTATTATTTCCAAAATTTGGTAGGTACTGCAAATATATTAGTTTACTTAATTGTGTTAGGATTATTATTTAATTTTAAATCTCAACCGCAAAAATCACAGTAAGTAAATTAACGTTTCCAGGGGGCCGATTTTTGAGTGTCGAACGCTCGAATTCTCACTCGACATCTGTCAATACGTCATAGTATTTTGACAGATCTCGAATGAAAATTCGAGCGTTCGACACTCAAAAATCGGCCCCCTGGTTTTAATCGGACTCAGAAAATTTCTAATACAGCTGGGAAACACGAAGAATAGTATGTTATGTAAATAAAACTAGTGTTTGTTATTTTAAAGAACCTATTGCAGCTATTTAAACTAGGGCGACCCGAAATTTTTGACCTCGAGTGTATAACGTTTTACTCTTATAGAATTTAAGTTACTACACTACTACCAACTCTTTAATAACGATCCGGAAGGCGCACGACGCGACCACTCCGAGTTATGCGTGTAGTGGACGCGTGCGTGCTCACGTGCGCGTGCGCATACTCCCTCGCTGGCGCAGCAGCTGGCGGTGAGCAGGCGCGCACCTCTCGCGACTGCCGTGAACAGTTAGGTTGTGGCTCCAGGATCAGTGGTTCATATCTGTTCAGATCCCGGTTATTGTTGAGTTCCATTTGACTAGGTACTTTAAAAATATGAGAACGATTTCGTCTTATGATACTGCCGTTGTTCACTTTCAACTTATAAGTCCTGTCACCTAGCACATCTACTACAGTCGCTTTGATCCACACTGTACCGTCTCGTACACGAACTTGCTCTCCGGGTACTAACGGTTCTAACAGTTTCGTCCCCCTATCATAATACCGTTTCATCTTATCAACCCGTGCCGCTCTCACGTCTGTGACTTGACTTGCTTTCACGACGTGCGGCGCTAGCACTTGCTGACTTGCTGGTAATCTCGTGTTCAGGGACCTACTCATTAGTAGCTGTGCAGGTGAATATTTTTCTCCAGTGATTGGAGTATTTCTAAAATTAAGTAACGCTAGCTGCCAGTCAGTTCCATCTTCGCATGCTTTAGTTAATAAACGTTTGACACTTTGTATATTCCTTTCAACTAAATCGTTCGAACGGGGATATAAGGGAGAGCTAGTAACATGCGCGAACTCCCACTCCAATGCAAACCGCTTAAATTCCATTGATGTGAACTGTGTGCCGTTATCGGTCACCAGTTTCTGAGGTATTCCGTGTCTACTCAACATATTTTTTATTTTGACTATAACTGTGGCACTATGCAAATTTGGTAGGGTAGCTATTTCGACAAACTTGGAGTAATAGTCTACCACGAGGAGATAGTGAACACGTTTGAACTCAAATATATCTGCCCCTAGCACCTGCCAAGGCCCCGTAGGCGCAGCGTGACACCCTCTGTTCGATGTCTGCGCCCATACCCGGTCACCACATCACTTCTCGTGCCCGTCTCTTGCTTTTTTCAATACCTAAATGACCCTCATGTGCACGATCTACCATCTCTTTACGGAGAGACATGGGAATAACTAATTTGTCTTTGCGAAATAAGATACCATTCACTACATGTAACTCGTCTTTCATTGGCCAAAATGCACGCGCCTCTAATTGAACTTTTCTTTTATCTTGAGGCCATCCAGTTTTATAATAATTAACCACACATGTTAATATATTATCCCTACCGGTCTCCAACTTAATCTGGTTTAATTTTTCTGGTGTGGCATTTACCCCATCATACATTGCATTTACGTGGATTGTGACGTCATCAGTGACATCCGCATCTACGTCCTGCAGGCCATCCACAGCCGCTCGCGACAGCGCATCCGCAATGAACATCAACCTACCCGGCGTGTACACAATATTTACACCATAAGGTTGCAGCTTAAGCAGCATTCGCTGCAACCTAGGTGGCGTTTCGTTTAACGCTTTTTTGAATATCGCTTCCAACGGCTTGTGGTCACTCTCTACAGTAACCCTATCGTGACCATATACATATTGATGGAATCGTACACATCCAAATAATATCGCAAGTAATTCTTTTTCGATCTGCGCCCAACCCTTTTCAGTCGGCGCTAGCGTTCGTGCGGCGTAAGCGACCGGTTGTCCCGCCTGTAGCTCGCGCGCCGCCGTCGTGTACAGACGTGTCTCGGGTCCGCTCCCGTTGCCGTCTCGTCGTTGTTCGCGTCGCGTGTGTTTTAGTGTTAAGCACCTTCTGTGCTATTTAGTGTTTCTCTTTTAGTGTTCTCCTAGTTAGTAACTGTAAGTGCTACGTACAGCACAGTGCCCAAGCATTTTAAATACCACGTGGTATTTAATTACAGTTGCTGATAAAGGGAAAACCGGGAGTGAAGTGCCGCGTGGTGTTTTTGGTAAGCCTGTCTTGTCTACTGTATGTCCACTGTTATTATCAAAAAGCCGGACCCCGTTATACGGATGTCCCGGTGGAAAGAAATAACAAGGGATGGCATAGTATTCAAGCATGAATACTAAACGCACGTCGCCACCCGCTAGCGAGATGTCGGGGCCCACCCGCCCCGTTCCCTCGCCGACCGCTCCCGCCGAAACGGTCTCGGTAGTGTCGGACGAAGTGAAGGACAATGACAGTGGTGACAGTGGTAGTGTCAGTGAGGTGACTCCGGACTCCTGCAGGTGCTCCATCAGCAGCACCTGCAGCTGCGTCAGCAAACGCAGACGCAGGCTCTCCAGCAGCGACTCCAGCCGCTCTCGCTCCACAACCCCGGTGAGTCGTAACTCGGCTTATACCTCACCCACTGTATTTCACGCACCGACACCGCCGACCCCCATGCACTCACTGGGCGACACGCCCCACAGGCGTCGCTCGCCCGCACGCCGCACACTGCTGTCACCAAACGCACCCCTGGTGACACCCTACTCACCACAGCCCAACTCACAGGTCGACTCGCGGGCCGCCCCACCGGCCGCCCCGCGAGGCACCTCACCGGCACCCATACACACCATACCACGACTTACATACAAAGACACGTCGATTTTCTGTCTGGACCGTTGCACCATGGACTCAGACAGTGAAGCGATCAGCTCGATTTTGGGGGAACTAGGCTCAGGCTCGGTGGCCTGGTTGCTCACACTATTCAGACTTAACCAAGTCATGCATGGTGCGAAACCCAGGAACTTCCTGACCCGCCTAGAGGATGACCTCCTCAACATCATAGAAAGGTACCCCGACTACCAAGGCCCGCCGCAACCACAAAAGAAGAACGCCAAGAAGAGGAGCAGAGAGGACGTCACCCCCCCGACCCAGGACAAGCGGGAGTGCACCCGCGCCACGCCGCAATCAGACCAAGAGGAGGTCACGGAGCCCTCCCTGAGCACACTCAATCACCCACACATACACACACCACAACAAAGACACACAATGTACGAAGACGTATCACCAACACCTCTGCCATCGCCAAGCGAGGAGCCGGAGCCCGCTCCTGTATGTCAGCCCGCTAAGGGTCAGCGTCAGGACGACATACGCCAATACGGCAAAGTCGCCAAAAACTCAGTCGGCACACACAGCAACCCAGCAGCCCGCAGCAGCAGCAACTCCAGCACCCAACACCAGCAACAAGGGGAAACGCAACAACAGGTACCCCCAGATCGTAGTTGAGGATTTCCCCAACTGGCCCCAACACCTCGAAAACATCGAGACTCGGTTCGGCTTCAAGCCTAAAACCGGAGCAAGTGGCAAAGGTCTCCGCTTCATTCCTAGAGATGGAGAGGAGTACCGCCAGATTGCTCGGTACATGGAGGAAGCAAAGGCCTCTGACCCGAGGCTGATACACGTCGTGTACCCACCTCAGACGGACCTACGTCTCAAGGTAGCTATACGAGGTCTACCGGCAACAACCACTACCGAAGAGGTCAAATTGGCATGCTCAAAGGCGGGATACGCCGCTGAGTATGTCAAGTTGATCTCAGGTAGAGGCAAATCGGGCAAAGTCCTTTTCTTCGTCCAGCTGGTAGGAACTGAACATGAGTCCCGAGGTTTCCTTGGGATCACCCGGTTCATGGGGATGGACACAGCCACTGTCGAACTGTGGCGGGGTCGCCCTGGCCCAGCCCAATGCCATAGGTGCCAGGGTTTCCGCCACTCATCACTCGGCTGCCATCGCCCCTTCATGTGCGTAAGTTGTGCCGGCCCTCACCCCTCCAGCGAATGCACGCGGTCTAAAGACCTGCCCGCCATCTGCGGTCTCTGTGGGGGAGATCACCCGGCCAACCACCGCAACTGTCCGGTATTCCTCCGCGAGGCCCGCAACAGGACAGCGGGCGCGCGGGCCTTCACCACCCAGCCCCGACGTGGACCGACAACCCGAGCCTCCGTCGCCACTAACGTGGTGGAGGAGGCCGCGGTTGGCTCACTCATGGCTCCGGCCAACCAACCAAGGGACAGGTTTGCTCCTCAATCCGACACTAGGTGTCCATCGCAGCAGCAGAAGAAAAAGAAGAAGTCCCAACGGCAGCAGCAGCAGCAGCAGCCCACGCAACAGCAACAAAACAGTGAGTACGCTGCCGAAGAGGAACTCCCCGCTCACCTCATAGCTATTATTAACGCCACGGTCAATAAAGCCGTATCAGCTGCACTAGCCTTAAACCGTCCTCTTCAATAGATGGCTAAGGGTAGTGTACTGGAATGCGGAGTCCCTTACTGGAAAGTTGAATCTGTTGCGTACTTTCGTTCACCAGCAGGACGTGGACGTGATGCTCATCAGTGAGACGCACCTAAAGGGAACCCAGCATCTCCGCCTCAGCGGCTACCATGTGTACCGCGAGGACCAAACCTCCCCGCTCGGGATCGCATACCGGGGCCTAGCGGTCCTGGTCAAGCGCACTCTGATCCACCAACCGGTGGACTTCCAGCAGCGGGTGTCTCTGTCTGCCCTCGGGGTGGACATCAAGCTGGCGAGCCACAACCTCCGCCTTTACTCTGTTTACAGGCCCCCGGGTAATCCCGAACCGGCCACACTGAGAGCCGAACTCAAGGATCTTCTGGTGGACTCCCCCGTACCCACCATCGTAGCGGGGGACTTCAACGCCAAGCACCCAGCTTGGAACGCCGCGAGGACCACGCCAGCCGGTAGAGTCATCTACCAGGCGGCCGAGGACTTCGACTTCAGTGTGTCCGGGCCGTATGAGCCCACACACTACTGCACCACGGGACTGGAGGACATCATCGACTTCGCGTGCCATATGCGCGTTAGCGTAACCATGCGCCACGAAGTCCTGCCGGACTTACCCTCGGACCATCGGCCGGTGCTACTTACCATAGCAGACCGGCCGGTAACATCCCTTCCCAGGGGTCCGAGTCGCCGCTACGACTGGGAGGGGTTTGGCCGTGCCCTGGAGGCCAAGCCCCGCTCAGGTCCCATCTCCACAGCTGAGGAGGTGGAGGAAGCCACCTCCAGAATCACCACGGACATCCAAGAGGCCCTGGACGCCGCCTCTAAAGCAGTGCCGCACACCGACCGCCGCACGCCGCTGCCGCGGGACCTGCAAGAGCTCATCGCTAAGAAGCGCTGGACGAGGCTCCAATGGCAACGTATACGGGCCCCAGTGCTCAAAACCGAGCTCAATCGCCTCACCGAGCTCGTAAAGACCAAGCTCTCAGACTATCGCGCTGAGAGCTGGGAAGCTCACATCGCCTCCATCTCTGATGATGTCCCTTCTATCCACAGGCTCTGCAAGCAGCTTGGCACGGTGGCCGAACCAGTCCGGCCACTCCTGGATGACAACGGGGTTCTGCACTACGCCGCTAAAGACAGGGCGGATCTATTCGCCCAAAGTCTAGAGCGGCAATTCACGCCGAATCCCGCCACTGACGCCCAGCACACCGCTGAGGTCGAGCGGCACCTCCAGCAGTACTTCGAAGCACCGATCCTGCCGCAGGAAGACCCGATTTTCTTCTCTCCTTCACAGGTCCAGCGTTCGATCCGGTTCCACGTCAAACCGAGGAAGGCACCTGGCGCCGACAACATCCCCAATGCAGCGTTGCGCCACCTGCCGCTATGCACTATATCGGCGGTGGCGCGACTCTTCAATGGGATCATGCGATCGGGCCACTTTCCCTCCTCGTGGAAAGAGGGCCGGGTCATCGTCCTGCCCAAACCTGGGAAGGACAGAAGAAAGGCGGAAAACTACCGCCCCATCACACTGCTGAGCACCCTCTCGAAGGTGTTCGAGAGGATGCTGCTCCACCACCTGCAGCCCCACATCAAGCCCCGGCCAGAGCAATTCGGCTTCAGAGGGGGGCACTCCACGACGCTGCAGCTCACCAGGGTGCTACACTACATGGCTACGGCCACAAACAAGAGGGAGTATACAGTCGCCGTGTTGCTGGACATGGAGAAGGCCTTTGACCGAGTCTGGCACGAAGGCCTTCTCTACAAAATGTCCACCTCCACGGCTCCTCGTCGAATCGTACGAGTAATTGCTTCTTTCCTTACAGATAGACGCTTCCGAGTCCAGGTAGAAGGCACACTCTCTGAAGTACATCCCATCCAGGCGGGTGTACCACAGGGGAGCTGCCTATCACCTGCGTGTTACGCCCGGTTCACCGATGACATCCCAGTCGTTGGTAACACGCAACTGGGCCTCTACGCGGACGACGCGGCATACTTCGAGTCGTCGATGAGGCCGCAACACGCAGTCACCAAGATCCAGAGGACACTCGACGCCCTCCCAGCGTGGCTTTCCAAGTGGAGGCTATCGGTGAATGTGGGTAAGACGCAGGCTCTCATCACTGGGAGCACGCGCCTACCACAACCACCAACGCTACTCGGACAGCCCCTCGAATGGTCGCACACGGTGAAATACCTGGGTGTGACCATCGACAGGGGCCTCTCAATGAAGCAGCACATCGCCAACACCACGCAACGTGCCCTCGTTGCGCGCATGGCACTCCGGCCGGTGTTCTCCAGCAAGCTCCCCAGGAGGACCAAACTTGGTTTGTATAAGGCGTACGTCCGGTCGCGGCTCACGTATGCCGCACCGGCCTGGTACGCCCTCGCCGCAGCAACCAACACGAGGAGACTTCGGGTGCAGGAGACGCAGACTCTCCGCACCATCGTCGCAGCACCGCGATATGTGCGTAACAGCACTATCGCGATTATCGCGAACGATCTCAAGTGGACCAGCCTGGAGTCGTTCATCGGTCGGCTCGCAAGGGCCATGTACGACCGAGCGGACAACTCCAGTCACGTCCACTTACAAGGCATCGCCCCACAGCATGCACGGCCGCCAGAGCGCAGATCTCGGGCGCTGCCCAGAGAGCTGCTCTCCATCGATGACTAAAGTAAGTAACACTATTACTGACTTTCCAGATGGACACCAGCCGCACGAGACACGCCAGCAGCAGACGCCGTAGCCCCCTACCCGGGGACTCGCACGGCAACCTCACTAGCAGCAGACGCCGTAGCGGGCCCCCTGCCCGGGGACTCGCACGGCAACCTCGCCAGCAGCAGACGCCGTCCCCCAATTGACGGCCAGAAGCCCGTCCCGCCGTAGCGGTGACGCGACCCGCAACAGCTCTCAATGCGCCCAGCGCAGGAAGAGCCACCTGCCACCCCCAGGAAGGGGTGCAGAAGACGCTCAACAACAACCGCCTGTAGCAGGACCGCCCCCAGGCCCGCGCCGCTCGCATTCACTGACAACGTCACAGGCTGTTAGGACTGTAATACCTCAAAACTGGTGCCTCACTTAATAAAGTTATAAATGCAACAAACGCTTCATCATGAACATTACACCAATTGAAATCTATGTTTTTCCTTAAAAGTTCCCTTAAAGGCGCCGACATATTTGCGTAATTTGGAATAAACCTGGACAAATAGTTCGTTATACCCAAAAACCTTTCCAGCTCCTTCCGCTCTCTAGGTTTAGGTATTTTGGTGATTGCCTCTACTCTTTTAGTGTCCGGACGTATTCCTTGTCTGTTAAACACGTGGCCTAAAAAAATTACCTCCTCTACCCCAAACACACATTTTTCCTTATTAAATCTGACTCCATTATCAATTGCTCGTTTCATGACTTCTTGTAATCTTAAGTCGTGCTCAGCCTTTGTGGATCCCCAGACTAAAACATTGTCAGAGTAGACCTCGACCCCTGGCATTAAAAATATCTTGTACATTTCGTGTTGAAACATTTCTGGGGCACATTTGACTACAAAAGGCATACGCAAAAAACGATACCTACCGAAAGGCGTAGCGAACGTAGTGAGTTTTGAGCTGGCTTCATCCAGCTTCAACATCCAGAAGCCATTTTTAGCGTCTAACTTAGAAAAGTAGCGGGCCCCGGTCAAACTGCTGGTAATCTCTTCTAACCTCGGAAGCGGAAAGTGACAACGGCGTATCGCTTTATTTAAATGGAATGGATCTAAACAGACACGAATCTTTTTATTACTTTTTTCGACAATAACAATGTTAGAAACCCAGTCAGTTGGCCCTTCTTCCTTGACAATAATGTTTAATTTCTGCATATTTTCTAACTCCTCTTTAAGACGAGGCAGCATTTTAATAGGGATTTTCCTAGACGCATTTACTACTGCAGGTACACTTTCATCAATTGTTATTTTCGAAAGAGAGGGCAAACAACCTATTCCTTCAAAAACACTCTCATCAAAAGTTTGTAACATTTCACAGCTACGAGAAATCAATTTCAAACTTTTACATACTTTGAGACCCAATAAATTGTTACATTTAACATCTAACACATACAACTTTTGTCGCGTCTTGCAATCATTGTAAGTAAAAATCGGTTCAAAATATCCTAAGACCGGTAACTTCGCTTTACTTATTTCTCGTTAAACCGTATTGTCCTGTTTTAAAATGCTCATGTGAAAACCTGCCTCCTTAAAAGTCTTAAGCGAAATCACCGACGCATCAGCACCACTATCTAATTTAAATCGCACCCCTACGTCATTTACGCGCACCATTTCATACCACGGCTCACAATCACGGTCGTCATCGACTGCGTCTAAATACAAGTCACTCAAAATTAACTCACTTTGATCGTAGTCCTCCCGTTCGCAGTTTTCGTCACCACGATCTTCCACGGCCTCACCAACATACCTGGACCTGCACATCTTCGCAAAATGTCCCACACGACCACATCTGTAGCACTTCACGTTGCGCGCCCAACACTTCCCACCATCGCCATGTTTCCGACCGCAATTGGTGCAGGCATCTCCAACACGTTGATTTTGTGGCGCAGACGCGCGAGTGCCCCGGGCCCCTAAAGTAGCTCGCATGGCGGGGCGTCCCCGCGGCGCGCGCCCCAGCGCCTCGAGACAGCGCGCGGACGCCGGTCCGGCAGCGGTACCAGTGCCACCCATACCTCGGCCTGTTGAATAACGCTTTCACTCGCTCGACACCACAACACCGCCTCATCTAATTGCAACATCTGTTTTGTTACAAAGCCAAGTTGGAGGCCTTCGGGCGGCTTGAGAACTTCTAACAGTCAAGTTGCCCACTCACTTGACAAAGCCTAAGCTCAATAAGGTCTAGTTTCCCCTCGGATTGGAAGGTCAGACGGCAGTCGCTTTCGTAAAAACTAGTGCCTACGCCAAATCTCGGGATTAGGTAGTGGACCACAGGTATCCTTCAGGATGCAACTGTACTGATACTAAACTCATTCATTCATTCATTCATATCAGCCGAAAGACGTCCACTGCTGGACATAGGCCTCCCCCCAAAGAGTGCCACAATGACCGGTCTTGCGCCACCCGCATCCAGCGGACTCCCGCGACCTTTACCAGGTCATCAGTCCACCTTGTGGGGGGTCTACCCACGCTGCGCCTTCCGGTCCGGTAAGGATGAACATGGATAAGACGAAGATCATGTCAAATGCCCATGTAGCACCAACTCCCGTTACAATCGGACGCTTTACGCTCGAAGTTGTAGACGATTATGTATACCTAGGACAGACTGTCCAGCTAGGTAGGTCCAACTTTGAGAAAGAGGTCAATCGTCGAATCCGACTCGGCTGGGCAGCGTTCGGGAAGCTACGGCGTATCTTTTCGTCCAATATTCCGCAGTGTCTCAAGACGAGAGTCTTTGACCAGTGTGTGTTGCCAGTGATGACATATAGTACGGAAACGTGGTCGCTCACCATGGGCCTCATAAGAAGGCTCAAAGTCACTCAGAGGGCAATGGAGAGGGCTATGCTGGGAGTTTCTCTGCGTGATCGCATCAGAAATGAGGCCATCCGTAGCAGAACCAAAGTAACCGATATAGCCTTTCGAATCGCTAAACTTAAGTGGCAGTGGGCGGGGCACATTGCACGTAGAACCGATGGCCGTTGGGGCCGAAAGGTTCTCGAGTGGCGACCACGGATACTAAACTAAAAATAATGAAATAAAAAACTTTTCAAAAAAAAATATACCGACTTCAACATCAGTAATAAAAATGTACTCAAAAGTGATAAATAACAGAATTACAGACTTCATTCAGATCTCAAATATAAGGGTGACTATTTAATCAGTTTTATTCCATTTAATAAAAAAATATGTATTTAGTTTATTATGATATGTTCAGGTCCAGTTTAAACCTAAATAAACTGAGGACTTTACTTATATCTAAACTACCTATTCACAGTAATTAAATATTTTTTAAGTAACACACTGTTAAAACTACTGATTAATCTACCTACCTACATCGGTATATAGGTATTATTATTCGTTTATATAATTCCAATGTGACAATTCTTGTCAAAGGAAACCTGTTCCCTGTTAATTTATATTAAATATTTTTATATGCGCTACCTACTGATCTGTTTGAAGTCGGTGCCAAGCCAATAAGGGTCATATTAAAAATGTGCTGCATTACTGACTTTAAGTATGTCCCACAGATAGTCGTAGTCCCCACAGATAGTGTAACAGTCGAAAAGAAAGGTAAATCTACAGGATGTCCTGTAAGTAGAACGATAAACTGAAGGGGTGGGTGTGGGTGGAGGCTAAAGCTGGTATTACACTGTCCTGAATCAGGCGTCCTAACTAGTGGAGGGGAGTTGAAGCATCTCGCTCTAACGTATAGGTCGGAACCCTTCTAAGTGTCCTGAATCCAGAATAATAACATACTATATTTACTAAGGTTACTTTGGGCATTTGGTAAGTGCCCAAAGTAGGTAACCTTAAGCGGGTATTACACTGTCCTGGAACACACACACACACACACACACACACACACACACACTGTACACTGCCACATGGAATAAATTGAGAGCTTTAAGAAAAGTTAGTGGGAAGGTTCATTCGATCACATTAGAGACTAATGTGGTGAGGAGTGAACTGCCACATGGGATAAATTGAGAGATTTAAGAAAAGTGAGTGGGAAGGTTCATTCGATCACATTAGAGACTGATATGGTGAGTAGTGAACTGCCACATGGAATAAAATCAGCGATAGAAGAAACGTGAGAGGGGAAGGTTCATTCGATCACATTGGAGACTGATGAGGTGAGGGGTGAACTGCCACATGGAATAAAATGAGAGATAGAAGAAACGTGAGTGGGGAAGGTTCATTCGGTCACATTAGAGACTGATGTGGTGAGGAGTGAACTGCCACACTAGTGAGATATAATTATGTGGCTGGCAAGTTTCACACGGCCTTGTATGAAGGCGATGGGTGGAATGCCAGAACTTGGTTGTATAGGCATCTAGAGATATAAGATTATGGACTGGCAAGTTTCACACGGTTTTATATGAGGTGACAGGTGGAATGCCAGAACTTGGTTGTACGGGTATCTAGTTTCAGGAGAAACTAGTATGTCAGGTTGGCCGAATGTTAGATGTTGAACTTTACTACGATTCCCGAACGTATGACGTTTATATTTTTTTAATATCTATGACAGATAGAGGTTTAGAGCGGGGATTGGGCGGTCAACAAAAAGGATTGATAGAGGATTCTGTTGTTTGTCTAGCGAGTTCTTGTGCATAAAATATCGTATAAAACATTGTTAAGTTCATAATAAATGTTTACTCATTTAAACGCCGTATTTATTTAGAAGATTCTTTTACTTTATTACAACATTAAATGAGTTCGGATAGTCGACAGTCACCAGCATTAATAATATTAATATCTGCCACAGCAGAGCATTCAAAAATATGTTTCATGTCCTAACAATCCTAGAAATAGAGTGTGTCAGATATACTATAGGTATAATGATTTGTTGTCAGATATTGGTGCTGGTGACTGGCCTAGGGGCCAGGGGACACATTTCAGCACTTTTCGTATAGAATTTGATAATGCTTAGGTATACAGTTTCGAAATGTTTTCTTGCAGAATTACACACTGTAGGTACATAACTGTTTTTTTTTCCTCGTTTTATTCTTTGTTTTTGTGTTGCTTTATATAGATACTTAGATTTCTTGTTCTTAAGTAGGTTAATGATAATACTCATTGTAATAAGCATATTTTTGTGAGAAAATGGCTGACTGTCGAGTTTCTTTCGGCGTTTCTTCTCGGCAGTGGCCTCTGTGAAACGCTAGTAGGGTTTGACTTGTAAAAGTGCCATTGCGGCCTACTTACAGAATAAAGTTCATTTTATTCATTTTTTTTAATCTTTATTTTGTTATAACTAATTTATTATATCTGCTGCTGTATGAATTTGTAAACCCATTAGCACGTAAAGTCTAGCTGTTGAATAAATAAATGAAAATAAATGAAATAGGTAATAGGGATGACGACACTATAAAAGAAAATCAATAATTCCAAATTTTCTACATAAAGGCTCAATTTCTCAATCAAATGGCGAAAAAAGTAATAAAAAAAAAAAAAATTACGTAATTATAAGTCTTCAAAGTTTTAAGAGTAGGTATGTTCTGTCCCTTTTCCGCAAAACGCACCTTTGTATTGAACGATCGTCATTTACTATGGCGCTACTTAACGGTGACGTCACGGTTAGGTAGCACTTTCTCTCTCTAACTACGAACATTCTAACCGTTGTAGCTTCGTTATTTTTTGAGATATTTGAATAAGATTTTCACTATTTGGCATAGTTTTATGTCTTCTTTCTATTGAAGTAAAAAAAAATTTGAGTCGACATCCCTATTGACCGAGTGAAACGAAGGTCTCAGTTTTAGCTTCGGCAAAAATGCTTTCGTATGTCCGGATTTCCGGCTGTTTCCTCTACAAGTCGCATTTCTTAACCGATTCTCGTGAAATTTTGTGAGCAGGTACGAAAATTAAAAGAAAGTAATATTGTCAAGTCATTTTTTGGAACTTAAAAAAAAGAAACTTTCACGCCACTGCTCGGAAATATGGCTGGGTATAAGTAGATGGCAGGAATTGGGGCGTCAAAATTGTCAATAGTAGTAGACTCATGAACAGGACAACTATGAACCTAAACCACATCTAACTAAACCACACCACAAACTTATAGTAGTGCTATCGTCCAATCAGAATACGCCCGTACTTCATATGCCACAAAATCAACCAATCACAACTCGTAAAAATTAGGTATTTTTTGATGTCGCCGACTATGTTATGAAAAAGAAGGTTATTGATAGGAGTTTTTAAGACTTTTATGTACTTTGACAGGTTTGCATTGAAGATTAATTACATAAAAACGCCTTTGAATGATCTAATAACACACTGGCCATTAAGAACGTAAGTACTGGAAAAAAAATATTGTGTTGCTGCAACCAACAAACTATAAAAATGGATTTGATTTCCTCTCAGTAGACGTGAAAAGCACTATGTTAAGCCTCGGCCGAAAGTGCAATAGATGGATGTCGTACTTTCTAGCCTCTACAACAATGTACTATTTATCAATGATTTTGTATTTTTCTGAGGCCGTTTTTTTCCTCTACAGGTCGCATTTCTCAACCGATTCTCGTGAAATTTTGTTATCAGGTTCCATGACTACATATGATTTATTTGTAGAGTAAATTTTTGTAAATTTTGGGAAAAAATTTTTTTCGTCGTTGGCTGGTCTCCTCTACAGGTCGCATTTATCAACCGATTTTCGTGAAGTTTTGCGAGCAGGTTTGGTAACTATATAGTTTTTTTTTGTCCAGGCACTTTTTTGAAATTCGAAAAAACAAACTTTGTATCAATGATTTCGTATTTTTCTGCGGCCGTTTTTTCCTCTACAGGTCGCATTTGTCAACTGATTCTCGTGAACTTTATTTTACTAAACGGTTAAAACTCACGTATTAATTGTCACTTCGGGCGACATGTCTCGAACTCTTCGGGAGTTCTTCATCAGGATGAGTGCGTCTGCGACCCGCGCCGATTGCACACTGTCGAACTACCCGCCGCCCGCCGCAAGGCACGTGACGCACGCGCAGACAGCGCGGGGGCGGGGGCGGGGGGGCAGCTCGGCGCTGAAGGTGTTGTATGAGGTCGTGGTGAGGGATCGTCCCCCCCGATCAATGGTAGGCACACTGAACTCACTATGTCCACTCGATTGTCATAACGCACTTCCCGCTCTATGATCGGGATCACAGGTTTCCATGCCGGCGGCAACACCCAGCCAGCGTCACGATTAAATCATAGTGAGTTCAGTGTGCCTACCATTGATCGGGGGGGACGATCCCTCACCACGACCTCATACAACACCTTCAGCGCCGAGCTGCCCCCCCGCCCCCGCCCCCGCGCTGTCTGCGCGTGCGTCACGTGCCTTGCGGCGGGCGGCGGGTAGTTTGACAGTGTGCAATCGGCGCGGGTCGCAGACGCACTCTTCCTGATGAAGAACTCCCGAAGAGTTCTAAACATGTCGCCCGAAGTGACAATTAATACGTGAGTTTTAACCGTTTAGTAAAATAAAGTTATAACATGTCTCACGAAAGTTTAAATTCAAGATTCTCGTGAAGTTTTGTGAGCAGGTTTTATGTTTACATATAATTTTTTAGGCAAGTAAATTTTTGTAATATTTTTTTTTATTCACTGGTTTGTTCTCCTCTACAGGTCGCATTTATCAACCGATTTTCGTGAAATTTTCGTGTAATTCTATAGAATTTTTTTATCGACTCACTTTTTCCAAATTATCGTCGCATATCACAACAGATTCTCGTGAAGTATTGTCAACACGTTCTTTGATTACATAGAATATTTTTGTCGAGTAATCTAAAAAAAAAAATCTATGGTTTGTCCTCCTGTACAGGTTCGATATCTAACATAGTTTTGGAAATAAAAAAAACACTGACGAGGTCTACAGTTCATAGAGCCACTAGTACTAGAAAATGAACGCGAATTGACAGCAATTGCCATGTAAATCCAATATGGAATATTCGAATATTCCATACTATCGTCGGTTATATTTTTTTTGTATTAAACAAAGGGCTGACACGCTTTGATAGAGAAAGATAGTCTTATTGCGATTCCTATAAGAGGAAATAGAAAAGAGTGGCATGTTTTGTCCCTATCACCGACCGAACATTTTCGAAACGCAAACTTCCATAAACAATACATTGGACATGCAAACCGGCCAAATTGCGTAGTACAAATTTTGTATGAATATGAGAAAGACATAGCCCCGGTAGCTCGTTGGCGCATCTATAACTACAGAGTATATATTATATCTATATGGTGTTAATTGAATCACAAACGAAGTTTTCCCTCTCTGTCGCACATATGCACAGACTTGCAAGTACGACAGAGAGAGAAAATTTCGTTTGTGGTTAGGTTAGGTTAGGCGCGGTAGCCCCCCAGGTTTAGCAACTGTGACCCCGGGACCACACTTCGCTATGCGTGTCGCGTTGCGTATTTTCCTCCCTTTCTTTTGCGATATTAAAGAAAGAGATGCAGCACGAATGTTTGCACTCATGTACAGACTTGCAAGTACGACAGAGACGGAAAACTTCGTTTGTGGTTCGTGGTAGCCCCCCTGATTAACACCACACCAGCAGGGGCCATGATGGCGCAGGACAACGACGCAGTTATGCGTTAACTGCATCATTGTCCTGCGCCATCATGGCCCACTGGTGTGGACTAGGGTTAGGCCAGGCGCAAGGCTCGGAACCGGTTTTTAATATGTATACCGGTAAAAACCGGTTTAGTTCCGAACTTTTCTTGAGAACGAGAACGTTTTAAGAACTTTATATTAACCGGTTTATTCGGCGAGAGGCCCGGCGGGCGTACTAGTGGGTGTCACAGTCTGTAGGTGTTATGATGTTGATATTATTTTCGTTGACCGAATTTTTATAAACATGTTATTTAATTTCGAACCTTATGGTTTGAACAGTAAAACATCTTTTTAAACTAATTAAGTTGACGCAACTCGCCCAACTTCATATGATTTCAATAATAATCGTGCGCCCGCATTAACCGGTTTTTATCGTTCTAAACCGGTTAATCGAACAAAACCTCGGACAGAGCGAACCGTCAATAATACTAATGTCCGGCGGACCGCTGTACACACCGTCGAATATGGTTCTGAGCACCAAGGTCACGGTGCGGAGCAGACCAAGGTCACGGTGCGGAGCAGACCAAGGTCACGGTGCGGAGCGCACCATATTCGAACGTCTGTTACAGCTTTAATACCCGCTTAAATGTGGTGACAGAAATGGCATTCATCGATGACGTTTCGGTATCGGTGACAACGCGATGAGGGACCTCCCTGTTAGGTATATCCTGATATACCTACCTATGTCATTGTATCTCGCTCCCACGTGTGCTAACAACTCTTTCACACATTTTTGTATGTGTGTATTGCCGGATCCAGTCTTATTCTTACTTCATGGTTTCAGAAAATATTTTATGTAAGCCAAGCACGCACCACGAATTTTAGTCGTGCGATTATTTTGTCGCAGAAATGCAACGTATGATGCACGATATGTAGTTAGGATACAACTCGGCTAAATTCTGTCAAACGAACGCAAGCAAAACTAGACTTAGAGCTCTGACTGTAAGGTAGATTTTTGCTTGCGTTAATTTGACAGCACTTGGCCTTACAGTTTTGTACGAACACTTGCATTTCTGGTTAATACGTGGTCACTAAATGGTTAATACGTGAGTTTTAACCGTTTAGTAAAATAAAAATTTCAAAATATTATACATGCTAAGTTGCAAAAATAATACACAGTAATGCCGGGCCTTTACACCTGAGCCGAGATAGTTTAACTCCCCTCCCCCAGTTAGCTAGCTAAATATCGTAAGGTGTAAGTGTAAAGGCCGCATAACTTGTATGAACATTTGTTACGCAACTTTACATCAACATTGCGTAAGTGATGCTTAAAAACATTGAAATTTCGAGTTGGGGCACAGAATAAGTAATAGTACAAGTACAGAAGTTTCTCTGTTAACAAATCCCCCGTTTAGGTATGCCAAACGTGCCTAAACGTGGCCATCTCTTTCTATCGCACGCAACACGCTCTTTCGAGGCCCCGCCCTCAGCGCTAGGGTTACCACCAGCGAGAACCTATTTCAATTTATGTACTCTATTATTATAATTAGTAATGTTGTTTTCAATACAATTACGAATAGTACTTTTAAGGTTCCGTAGCCAAAATGTTGAAAACGGAACCCGTCCGTCCGTCTTTTTGTCTGTATGTGACAGCCGACGTACTCGGAGACTATAAGCACTACAAATACAATTAAACGCGATGACGTCAAGGTAGTAAGCCCCTCCTGGTTGTGGTACCTTACTTGAATGTTTCTTTAGCAACGTTTGTTTAACGGCAGTATGTACTAAAACCACCCTACCTAAAAGCAATTTAAACCTAACGACTTCTGAAGTCTAGACTTAAGCTTAATTTTTCCCTACCAGAAGGGTGAAAGCTAAAGGAAAAAGGAAATTAAACAATCAGTGAGAGTTTAATAGAAAAATCTATTTATTGAATTGGTTTTGTTTTTATTTGAAAGCTAGAGAAACTTTGATTATTTACCCTAATGAATTCAAGACTAGAATTCATTAGGTATCCGCCTTGTCTCCTAAGACTGCTAACCCAAAAGCAAGGCGAATGGAACGAAAAAGGTTAGCTCTGAACCTACTTGTTACAAAAAAATACTTAAAATTGCTGTATAAAAATACAAATGAAACGTAGCTTGCTCCGTTGTAAGATAATGGCCAAAATTGATCGTGAACGTCTAGTGGAGACCCCGCGTTGTGAAATGTAGCCCCAGAAATCCTTTCAAAAGTGAGCGTTTGACGAACTAGAACAGAAAAGTACACATAAGAGTAATTGGAATTAAATTAAATCGAACGTTTTTGCAGTCCCAATAGTAACCTTACTACTCCGCCCAGAGATGATATAATTAATTATATAATTCAATAATAGGATATTTTATATATCAAATTAGGTTGCCTACGTAAGTATCCGGATATCTGCTAAAAACAAACAATTACAAACAGTTATTACCTCTTTCGTCCAAGTCAGCGCGCTGAACAGACGTGCGCTGCTTTATTCCCGTAATCTTGCATTAGTAGGACCGAAATGTGACCTTTACCAGGATGTGCATTAGGGACACTGTTGCGTGCAGTATAAGGATCAAGAATTTCGTGTGGCTAAATGCAGTGTGACGTAATCGAGCCGATCTATTGCCGCGCCCCGCTCCACCTCGGGTAAACGAGACCATCGCCATAATTTGTCTCTTGCTCTTACCCATTACGGGCAACGCGACTGTTTCCGAAGGCGCCCGATCCTTGCCATTGCTACGCGCTACGAGTCTGCGCCTACGGCGTAACCGATCAACTGTATCAACCTACGAATACCTAATAGATCCGAAAAAGAAAACAAAAACAATGTCTTCACCTAAATGTAGCTCTGAAGAACCAGACTTAGCTAGCTGCCTAAATAAGACAAGTGAGCCCGCCGGGAGTGATGTCACTCTCCGTACAAAAAGGAAAAGATTGGAACCCTCCCGGAGTGTAGAAATCTCCGAATTACGCGACGAAATGAAGGAGTTATTTACTACCTCAGCCGCGCAATATGAATCGCAGGTGAGCAAACTGTTTCCAATACTTAAAGGAATTCAAGAATCAAATGCCAAAATTGAAGCCTCCATAACTTTTCTCGCAGAGGAAAATAGTGAACTTAAAACTAAAATCAAGGCATTAGAAGAAGAATTGAAAAACAAAAACGACCAAATGATTTTATTGGAGGAGAAACTGGAAGACAGCCTAAGGATAAATAGTAACAAAATGATCGAGATTAAAAATGTCCCCCTAGAGGAAAAAGTTTCACAAGAGTCTCGGGGACATGGTAAATACCTTATCTGATAATCTGGCCGTCCAAGTTTCTGGCTCGGACATCTGCGACATCTTCAGTGTTAAGAGCAAAACAGATAAGAAGTCCATTATTATCGAGTTCAAATCAACAATGGTCAAGGACAAGATGCTTAAAACGGCCAAATCTTTCAATACCCAGAACAAAAATAAAAAGCTGCAAGCAATTCACCTTGGCATCCAGAGAAGCCCTGACACACCTATTTATATCGCCGAACGATTGACACAAAAAGCATCTAGGCTTTATTTCCTGGCTAGAGACCTTAAAAAATCAAAAGGATTTAAATATTGCTGGACCTCCTACGGCCGAGTGTACGTACGAAAAACAGACAATTCGCCGGTAATCTGCATTAATCACGAAACACAAGTGCAAAGGTTGTTTAATGAATGACTATCATGTTGTTTTATCTATATGTATCGTATGTTATGTATGCCGCATTGTAGTGTAAATGATTCGATGCCTAAGTTATTAGCCTGTACCATTGCTTATGCGCCGTTCGTGTACTTTAACCTAATCATATGTTATTACCAAAATACAATACCACGTAACCACTATAACTTTATTCGTCGACCCCTAATAAAAAACATTGTGAATAATCCGGACGCTTTTTCTTTATTTTATGTTACAAGCTGATATTTTAAATGAATTGGACGACTTAGGTCGCGACCACAGTTATACCTGTAGCATCACAGATCTACCCTCTCGTTTACCTAATAAAAAACCTGCATATTCCATTATAACACAAAATATTAGAAGTATTTATAAAAACATAGACGACTTAGATGTAAATCTCACCTTTTTCCAACAAGAACTCGATATAATAATCCTCACCGAGTGTCGATTAAATTATGACAGACCTTTGCCGATAAAAACAAACTACTCATGCTACTACACCACAAAACAAACAACCCAAAATGACGGAGTAGTAGCATATATAAGAAACGTTATCCCACATCAGGTAAAAGAAGTCATGTTACCGGAAGCCTCCTGCCTACAAGTTTCCTTATCAAGTTTTACTTTCTTGTGTATTTACCGCTCCCCGTCAATAACGAATACCAACAACTTTGTGACTTCACTGGACATGCATTTACAAAGTAGGCAACTGGGCAGTAATGTGATTATTACGGGAGATATAAATATAAATATTCTCACTCAAAACAACTCGACTACGACTTATCTCAATATGCTGGCATCACATGGGCTAATACCAAGCCATAAACTTAACACTCGAATAAACAGCTGTTTGGATTACGTAATAACTAATTTAAACCCCTCGTTATACTTTTCTAAAACAGTTATACTTGATACAACCATTACTGATCACCACATGATATTGTTTAATATATACTCTAAATCAAAAACTCCTCCTTATCTAATTACTAAACACGTCACAGACTATTTAAATGCACATAACTTGTTTAAGAAAAATGATCTAAATGAATTAATTATGATTAATGACCCTAATATACTAACAAATAAATTGCTCTGTTACCTACAAAATTTTATTGTATCTAGTACTAAAGTAGTAAAAATTCCCTGCAGTAAACGGATTTTAAAACCCTGGATTACCCCAGGCGTACTAAAATGTATCCAGCATAGGAACAAACTGCAAATTAAATTGAGACACGACCCCACGAACGAAGTTCTTAAAATAACTTATCGTCGCTACAGAAACTATTGTAATAACTCACTTAAGAAATTAAAAATAAAATATGAACGCGAACTTCTTAATAAAGCCAAATCTAATAATAAAAGCTTATGGAATACAATAAAAAATATTTCAAATAAACCGAAAAGTAAAAATAAAGAACTATTAAATTTATCACATTCCCACGTCGATTCAGCAAATTTAGTTAACAAGCATTTCGCATACATTGGACAGTACTTAGCAGAGAAAATAGCCCCAGTAACCAGTAACTAACGGAAATTCTGATCTTACATCTTATTTGAACTCCCTACACTGGCGAGTATCCTCAATTGGTATAATATAACCAGATCCAAGAGAAATTGAAGCCATAATACTTAATTTGAAAATGAAGTCAGCATCAGGTTGGGACAACATTCCGGCTACATTTTTAAAATTGGCAAAATCTGAATTAATTCCAATTCTTGGTCATCTGAGCTCATTATGTTTTTCTCAGGGAATATTCCCTGACGCCCTCAAGCGCGCTATTATCCACCCAGTCTATAAGGATGGGGACAGAACGGATGTCAACAACTATAGGCCCATATCAGTCCTTTACTCGATCTCTAAAGTTATGGAAAAATTGATAAACCGGAGACTAATTCAGTATCTAAATAATTATAATCTTTTATCGCATCGACAATTTGGTTTCCGGGAAGGTAAAAATACTGAAGAAGCTGTACTTGAACTAACGAAATCTATCACTGAGTATCTGGAGAACAAGAAGAAGACGTTATGTATATTTCTGGACTTGAAAAAAGCTTTTGACAACTAGATGTCATGGGAGTTCGTGGAGAATTCTTGAAACTTATCTCTAGCTATCTGCATAACAGGACACAGCGAGTTAAACTTAATGACGAAGTGTTCAGCACTGACGAACAATCCACCCACTTTGGCGTACCGCAGGGTAGTGTCCTTGGACCTACCCTTTTTTTAACATATATAAATGATCTTACTGATATTCAACTCGTAAATGGTAAAGTTATCTCGTATGCCGACGATACTGCCCTGCTGTTTCATGGGGATAGCTGGGATGAAGTGTACGCATGTGCTGAGAATGAACTATCTAAAGTAATAAAATGGCTACAGACGAATTTACTAACTTTGAATATAAATAAAACCAATTATATAACATTCTCGATTATAAATAGCTCACAACCTGATAAACAGAAATATACTTTAATTGCACATAGTTGTGGAAACCAACTTCCAAATAATTGCACATGTTCTAGGCTCAACAACGTTACCTCCACCAAGTACCTGGGTGTCCATATAGATCAATTGCTCTCTTGGAATCAACAAAATGAATTTACCGCAAATCGAATTAGGAAATTAACTTGGTTATTTAAATACCTTAGACATATAACTGATAAAGAACTTTTGATTTATATATATAAAACACTAGTTCAATCTATTATACTTTATTGCCTACCTATATGGGGAGGTACTCACAAAAACAAACTAATAATCATAGAACGGGCTCAAAGATCTATTCTCAAAGTTCTTTTAGGTAAAACTATAAGATACAGCACTAATGATGTTTACCGGGATGCTAATGTACTCACCGTTCGACAACTATATATTCTAAATTGTATACTTAAGATTCATAAAACCCTTTGAAGCGTTCAGTCCCAGGATGTGGTTTAATAATAATAAAAAACAACTGAACGTCTACAAAAAATATAATTTATTTTAAAAAAAATCTAAAAAGGTCGGTGGGTTAAGCCCGTCTGGTTTGGCGCCGCAGTTCGGTACTCCCCTAGGGCGACGGCGGCTGCTAGGTCTCCGGGTAGTAGGCAGCGGTCAGTGGAGCTGATGGTAAGGCTCGGGAGCGCCGAGGCAGCTGGTGTGGTGCTGTTCCACAATAAATATTCCGCTTAAGCGCGGGCGGCTTCTTAGCCTAAAAGTCGCACCCCAATTGGGATGCAAGAAGACACTTATAACGTAATAATTTGCAATCGTATGTAATAGGTACATAGAAATTAGGCCTCCCAAATACGTCGAAAGGACTAGAATATTAAGTTAATATGTTTAAAGTTTGCCAGCGCGTAAGAAGACAATACTTAGTACTAAGTTATTGAACGCGACCGGCACAGGTTCGATCTCAACCCAATGGTAAATCGTAATGACACGTGGAGCGGGCATCGCAAGCGCATCTAGAAATTTCCTTATCGCCGCGCGACCAATCAGCGCGCGGAAGAAGATCACGCCACCCAAGCGATACCATCGCGCAGACAAGTGTTAAGAATACCTAAAGCTTTTTATTTGTTGTTTATTTTATTATTTGTATATAGTTTGTTAGTGTCATATTAGGATAGTGTAATATTAGGATAGTGTTTTATTGTATGTAATTACTTATTTTAAATAGATTTAAGTGTTTTTATTTTAAAATATTTTCGTAATTACATATGTTTTATTAATAATTATAAGACATGTAACATGCAACGTTACATTACCCCGCTCGTCACAAAAGGATTTTATTATATTTATAATAATAAAATCCGTTATTTTAAGTAAACTTTTCGTATTTTACCTTTCAAATTTCAATCTTTCATACTTCACGCAAACAAACAAAGCTATAGGAACCATAATAAAGGCTACTAACGCGACCATACATTTTTAGAGGTTACTATTATATTATTTTATAGTAATAATACAAAAATTATAGTACAAAAATTAAATTATAAGTTGAAGATGGTAGTAATTAGAACAACCCAAGGTAGGTATTTGTTGCAAATACATGTATTATAATATAATTATATATATATATATATATATATATATATATAAATTACTACGACGGTGGTAAACAAACTTACGGTCCACCTGATGGTAAGCGGATACCGCAGCCTATAGACGCTCGCAACTCCAAAAGAGTCACGAGCGCGTTGCTGACCCTTTTTTTATATATACTTATTTATTTATTTATACGCATCTATTTATTTAGGCCAACTAGTTTTAAGTCTTTTATGTGCCATGTGCCAATATTTTTTCCGGACATGTCTTCTAGCACATAAACTAAAGGAGACTTTTTCTGTACCACACGACATTTGAGGAATTTAGGTGCCAACTTTTTACTAAAGTATTTGTCCTTGTTACTGAGGACATAAGCACGTTTCATTACAACGTCGCCGACTTTGAACTCCATCGGTTTTCTGCGAAGGTTGTAATGAGACGTGTTCTTCTCATGAGCATGCCAGAGTTTTGTTTGCACTTTGTCAAACACTTCAGCAAGACAACCGCGGTTCTCGGCATAAATGTCACGAGGTATGAACTCTAGTTCGTCACCTAGGTCATTATTAACATAATGTGACCCACATGTAGCGATCTCTCTGCCGTATACCAAGAATGAAGGAGTAAACCCGGTCGCCTCGTTCACGGAGTTGTTCATTGCGAACTGAACTTTTGGAATAAAAAGGTCCCAAGTTCTATGGTCGTCTTCTACAAACGTGGACAGACAAGTAATTATAGTACGATTAAATCTTTCGACACTGTTAATATGTGGTGAATATTTAGGGGTGAAAAACACGTTTGGGACTTTATATTTTTTGAAAAGAACATCTGTAAACTTACTCACAAACTGACTACCGTTGTCTAGATAAATAGTTTGAGGCGGACCGTGCACAAGGAAAACCGACTCTTCTAAGAATTTACAAACGGCGATGGAAGTTGCAGCACGTAAGGGAGTAATTAAGCAGAATTTTGAAAAGCAGCAGGTAACAACTAAGATGTAGCTGTTCTGCTTCCGCGTGACAGGGAGAGGCCCCATGAGGTCGATTGAAATTGTTTGAAATGGGCGGCTGCACTGCTTTGGGCGTCCCATTTCACCCAAGACAAGATGATTTTGAGCCTTATACTCCAGACACTTTTGACATGTACCAACAAACTTGACGACGTCCTGGTGCATACCTTGCCAGTAGTATCGTAGTGCAAGACGACGGTACGTTTTAAAGACGCCAAGATGACCAGCTGTTGGCTCTGCGTGGTTTTCTTGAATTATTTGCTCGCGCAGCTCACGCGGAACAACCTCCTTCCAGGAGAACTCTGAAGTTAAGTCAGTCAAGTCGTGTTTGTCCTTTGTCAACCTATATAGGGTATTGTTCTTTATAAAAAAGTTAGGGAAATTTTGGGGTTTGGTTAGGCAAGAGTTGTAAATATTTTTGTACCAAGTGTCAGTAGTTTTAGAATAGAAGTCTGATGTACTGATGGCACTTACAGGGACCGCTCGTGAGAGGGCATCAGGGATGACGTTATCCACACCACGACGATGCTTTAATTCAAAATGAAACGAGGACAACCTAACACCCCATCGAGCAAGTCTACCGGTTGGGTTATTTAAAGACAGGAACCATTTCAAAGCACTGTGGTCTGTATAGACAGTGAAGGGTTTTCCGTTCTCTAAATAACACCGCCAATGCTCGAGAGCTATAAGGACCGCATACGTTTCCCGTTGCGTTGCGTAATGTGGTTCTTTTCTGCCGCTGACAACGACCTGCTCATGTAAGCAATTGGGTGCTCCTTACCGTCTATGGTCTGGGTCAACATAGCACCCACACCATAGTTACTGGCATCGGTGTGCACCTCAAATGGCTGGTTGTAGTCAGGGCAGGAAAGAACTGGAGCGGAAACCAAACATTCCTTGAGCTTCTGGAATGCAGCGTCAGCCTCCGAAGACCAGACAAATGGTGGTCCACCTTTCTTATTCGAAGTCAGCTTATTTAAAGGGCCAGCTATAGTGCTGAAGTTCGGAACAAAGCGACGATACCACGTAGCAGTCCCGAGAAAGCGCTTAATGTCCTTCCGGCAAGTAGGAGTCGGATAATTGAGGATAGCTTGCACTTTCTCTGGATCGGTACGCAGTCCGCAACTGTCAACAACATAGCCCAAGTACCTAAGCTGGCTTCGAAAGAACTGGCACTTCTCCAGGTTCACAGTGAGGTTGGCCTGCTTTAACTTCTCCATTACGCGTAGTAGAAGGGAGACGTGGGAATTAAAGTCATTCGAAACTATTATAATGTCGTCAAGGTACGCGAAAACTTTTAAATCGAATTCCCTGAAAAGCAGGTCAACCAATCTCTGCTGAGTGGCTGGCGCGTTGGTTAAGCCAAACGCGGTACGTTTAAAACGAAAAGTACCACGAGAGGGTACGTAAAATGCAGTCTTGTCTCTGTCTTCGGTTGCGATCGGAATCTGCCAAAACGCCTTGGACAAATCTATGCTAGAGAGGTAGCGAGCGTCACGAAGATTGTCCAAGATTTCGGACACGTAAGGTAAATTGTAAGCATCGCGTTTTGTCACCGAATTCAATTTACGACTGTCGAGACAGAAACGAGGCTGGCCATTCTTTTTGTTTACAATTAACACCGGGGACGACCAAGCGCTTTCACAAGGCTCGATTACGTCGAGGCTTAGCATCTCGTCCACCTGTTCGGCAAGAATGCGCTGCTTTTCTGGTGACATCCGATAATAGCGTTGTCGAATAGGCTGGGCGTCACCAGTGTCAATTCGGTGAGTGATCAACTTGGTCTCACCTAAACCCTTGGATTCGGCAGAGATATCCCTAAATTGAGCGATTATGTTATCAGCTACCAATCTTTCCGAATCATGTAAATGGTCGTAATCATATAAGAATGAAGGTTGATCTGTATCAAGTGTACAAATGGCGGTATTAGAAAAAGTAATACCAGTAAGGTGCTTCGGAAAGATTTGAAAAGCGTGCCAGAAGTCAATACCTAAAACGAGGTCTATGTTAATGTCTGGCACAACAAATGCTTTAATGACATGAAATGTGTCCTCAAATGAAATGGGCAGGTTCATGTAGCCAATACTACTCATCGACTGACCTCCAGCAGCCGTGACAGTGATAGTGTGTCCCTGTTGGAGTTTAAGGCCCTGTTGCTCTAGGCTTCGATGAGTATTATTGCCTAAAATGGTAACGGCTGATCCAGAATCCAAAAGACCTGACATGGTTTTGTCGTAAATCTGTATAGTTGCGTAAGGCCGAGGGTCGCTAACAGGTTGATTCTGCAGAATTGTGTCGATTTTATAAGAATTAAAATAAAAGTTAATCGTTTGTAGCCATTTAGCCCAGTCTTCGCTATCAAACTTATTACTTTGTTGATTGTCACAATTCTGCAGGTCCACTAGTTTTTTGACGAGCCCGGTTTAATTTTATTGCATGTCGGGCATTGAGGAGTTTTAACACCTTCACGTCCGCAAACGAAACACAATATTTTGTCCTTATTCGCCGTGCATTGGCGTATATTGTGGGTATTGTTACGACACCGGGGACAATATAGTGTTTTGGGAGCTGCCGATTGCACTGCATGTACATATTTATTACTATTACTGTATTTATTTGTGTTATAATTGTTATTAGGGTAAACTTTATTTTTGTTATAGTTATTTGTGTATGTGTCTTGTTGATAATTATGATTTGCATTGTATGTTTTATGTGATGTATGACCACTGTATGCAAATTCGGGTGCCATGGTATCTGATGTCCGTTTGGGAGGTTCACGGAAACCAGCAAGACGTGCTTGTATGCTTTCGAAGTTACGGCATAAGGATCTCAAGGTGTCAATGTCAGTGATTTCAGAGGCGGAGGCTAAGGTACTTGCATAACATGGCCTGATGTTATGGAGGAGAATCTCCAATTTGTCCTTATTAGATAAAGGCTCTGACAATCGCGAGAACAATCCTGACATTATTGACAAATAAATTGTTATGTTCTCAGATTCGCCTTGAGTCCTAGCGCGTATCTCCGATAGCAGACGATAATCGTAGTCAGCCTGATCAAAATCTTTTTTTAAACGCGCGACTAGTTCATCCCAGTCGGACAGCTGGCCCTGGTCTTGAAGTCCGCGGTACCAGTGTAACGCGTCGCCGGTGAAGATCTCGGTAGCGAATGATAGCAACTTGGATGGTGCGATATTCCTAGCTTTGCTAAATTCGGTAATACGCTGAATAAAAGAGCGTACGCAGGATTTACCATCAAACCTGAACTTGCCGAGCTCGCCCACTACACCACGGTCGCAAGACACGGTTATATTTAAAGGTGGCACAACTGCATGCTGCTCCGTACTGCCGCTAGAGGTCGGACCTATTAACCTATCCACTGCAGCAGAGTCCTTTACGGAGTTATAACGCTCAAACAGTGCTTGGAACTCCGTTACACAGGTTTCATGTGCATTCTGCGTGTTGACGTCAGTGATCATCCGATTAAGTCGGTGATACAAGTGATGCAAGTAATTTTGAACGCGCAGCAATGCATTCCTTTCCAACGGACCATCTAGGATTGACTTGACCTTAGTGAGCACATCGGAAATACCTTTCAAGTCATCGGAAGTATCGATCGTACTTTCCAAAATGTCCTCTGAAGGAAACAGCGGGCCTAATTTTGCAATTTGTTTCCTTAAATCCTGAACTGTACCTGTGCTACCACCCCTAATTAGCACCTCATAATCTAATTCGGCCTTTTGTAAAGACAGAAATTTAATTGGATGAGTCATGATCCAAAATTAATAATAATAATATTTCGCGTATTATCAATTTTATGCACCCAAATTGAGAAAGTTATGAACAAGGTTGATGCAAATACTCCGTTCCGTTACAAAAGCAATTAATAAGCAACGTTATGGTTGATGAGATGATGTACGGGCTAAATTAATAATAATAAAAACAATCACAGAAATAAAACAAAACAAGCGTTAAAATGCAACTAATGTGTACGCCTCAATAGATTATAATTACAACAACAACGACAATAATATATTTAAAGTTAACACTTTTGTGCTCGACTGTCTCTAGACTATGAACAAAACGTTTGCTAATGATGCAGTTTACACGTACAGAGTGCTCTAAAATATGATGTTTACGTTAAATATAATTGCAATTAATTATTACCAAAAATGTATATGTATTTTTTTTTATAACACAGTTTAATATTAAAGTTGGAGATGAAGGTGTACACTTTAGTTACGGCAACCAAAAAAATAAAATAAAACGTTTCACAAAAATAAAAAAACACAAAACACACAACTACACTACAACGCAAAACCAGACCTTAAAGAACCACGTTAGAGGGCGCCAGTGAAGCGTTCAGTCCCAGGATGTGGTTTAATAATAATAAAAAACAACTGAACGTCTACAAAAAATATAATTTATTTTAAAAAAAATCTAAAAAGGTCGGTGGGTTAAGCCCGTCTGGTTTGGCGCCGCAGTTCGGTACTCCCCTAGGGCGACGGCGGCTGCTAGGTCTCCGGGTAGTAGGCAGCGGTCAGTGGAGCTGATGGTAAGGCTCGGGAGCGCCGAGGCAGCTGGTGTGGTGCTGTTCCACAATAAATATTCCGCTTAAGCGCGGGCGGCTTCTTAGCCTAAAAGTCGCACCCCAATTGGGGTGCAAGAAGACACTTATAACGTAATAATTTGCAATCGTATGTAATAGGTACATAGAAATTAGGCCTCCCAAATACGTCGAAAGGACTAGAATATTAAGTTAATATGTTTAAAGTTTGCCAGCGCGTAAGAAGACAATACTTAGTACTAAGTTATTGAACGCGACCGGCACAGGTTCGATCTCAACCCAATGGTAAATCGTTATGACGCGTGGAGCGGGCATCGCAAGCGCATCTAGAAATTTCCTTATCGCCGCGCGACCAATCAGCGCGCGGAAGAAGATCACGCCACCCAAGCGATACCATCGCGCAGACAAGTGTTAAGAATACCTAAAGCTTTTTATTTGTTGTTTATTTTATTATTTGTATATAGTTTGTTAGTGTCATATTAGGATAGTGTAATATTAGGATAGTGTTTTATTGTATGTAATTACTTATTTTAAATAGATTTAAGTGTTTTTATTTTAAAATATTTTCGTAATTACATATGTTTTATTAATAATTATAAGACATGTAACATGCAACGTTACACCTTAAGCTTGACGAATCTTTGCTAAAAAAACGTAAAATCTACTTGGTAATTAAACAACCGACTAAAATTAGGACCGCATTTGCTCGAAGACAATTTCATACACAGTCTATTAATTTATATAACAAAGTAAACAGAATGACCAATATCTACAATAAAAGTTATGGAGAGTGTAAAGCAATTGTTACCGCTTGGTTAAAAGAAAGTGATTATGACAGAACTGAATTACTTTTACGGTAGTACAGTTCTGTCATATTCACTCAAAAAAAAAAAAAAAACTTTTCAAATAAGTATTGTAAAAATTTGCATGCAAATATTTCTTAGTTATGTACTTGCTCACCAGAGAATATACCTAATGTTCAAATTATACCTTCCATTAAAAAAAAAACTGTTCCAACTTTATCTCTGTAACCAAACTTAAGAGCTGGGAGATTTGAACAATTTGTTTCGTAACCCAGATTGATATGTGATATGTGTCTCATCTTCCATTGCTCTTTAGTATAGATTTAAGATAAATTTTAATTTAAATTCATTTTATTCATAATTTACTCAACACCTTGTATGAAAGAGCGAATTCCTCCTAACACAAGTTTTTACTTAAAAGGAGGATTCGACAACCTTGTTAACGCTATTTGATAAAAAATAAATAATTTTGAATTTTTATTTTTTATTTTTTTATTAGTGAGTGAGTTAGTTGTGTGAGAGTTATTTATTATTATTTTTAATCAATTACTAAAACTTTAAAGAAGTATTATTTACAAATGAATACGACCCATCGTCTTCAATTTAGATTAAGTAATCTTCAATTTAGAATTACCAAATTTGTAATGCAGTAGGTTTAGTGGATAACCCCTTCTGACAGAACTCCTTGCATCTATTAGTCGGTTACACATTTATAATATTCGACAATGCATCCGAAGTCTGACCACCGGAAATCATACACCACGCCTCTGCTTCACATTTACTGGAATTCCTCATTGATATATCTTTACATTAAACAAGCTTATGTATTGGAGACTGTTGAACAACCAAGCTGCTGGGCTTGTTAATGCCTGTCCCCAATACTTAACCAAGAGCTCATATATTGAAGACTGTTGAACAACCAAGCCGCATGGCTTGTTAAAGTCATTGCCTGTATTCAATACGACTATTGACCGCTGTTGAACTTCGGCAAGCCACAAGAGCCAGCCTACCATTGCCTGCTCTCAATAGCAACACTCTGGTTAACTCGAACATGAAATTGTCATTGATGTGATCTAATAGTATATCCAGTATGGGCGTACATAGAAACAAATCTATATTACAATCAATAATGAATGAAACAGTTCTCTATTGGATAATGAAATAACATATCTTTATATTAAACATAAGCTTATGTATTAGAGACTGTTGAACAACCAGGCCACAAGAGCTTAGTCATTGCCTGTCCCTAATACTTAACCAAGAGCTCATATATTGAAGTCTGTTGAACAACCAAGCCGCATGGCTTGTTAACGTCATTGCCTGTCTTCAATACGACTATTGACCGCTGTTGAACTTCGGCAAGCCACAAGAGCGAGCCTACCATTGCCTGCTCTCAATAGCAACACTCTGGTTAACACGTAACATGAAATTGGCACTGATGTGTCCTCCACTATTCCAGCAGGGTACCTCTTAGCGAGTGAAACCCTATTAGCTGGCGTCTACCGCAGAGTACATTGAAGAAACTAAGTCTCACCAGCCCAAGATCACCAGTGGTAATTAACACTAAATTTCTAAAGAGAATCTCCCATTCATTATATAAGACGAAATCTACACTTCCGATGAATAATTACTGAAGATAATTATTAACTTTTAATTGGTTAACAAGCGTTTAGAAATCTTTAAATACTGTATGCATAAATACTCTAAGCATTCGCTACCAATACCCGAACATTTCATGAATAAAATAGCACTAGAAGTAAAGAGTAACAACTCACCCATAAAATATTAACCTGTGGGACAAAATATGATTAGACACCCTAATCTAAAATATATAAAGGTCTATCACATATTTAGACTAAATGATTTACTATCTTACCAAACCCCCCTAGGTATATCTTGCCTAGTTGAGCTGCCACGTGCTGGTAATGGACAACGTTGCCCGTAGAATGTCTTCTCGGTGTTTCCTTGCCGACTGTCGTATGCCCAAAGAGCCCTGTTACCATGTGCTGGTATGTACTGGACACCGTTGATCGTAGAATGTCTTCTTGGTGTTTCCTCACCGGCTGTCGTACGATGAAAAAGCGCTGCTACCACGTGCTGGACATCGTTGCTCGTAGAACGTCTTCTTAGTGTTTCCTCGCCGACTGTCGTACGATGCAAGAGGCCGAACTGGGGTGAACATTGCCTTATATAGGCTCAAATCGCCCAGTATCATACGATTTCTTATTTCATTCGACTTTAAATACGATGACAGTTGTAATAAGATTTAATTTTGCTTGTAGCATAATTACCCCCCCAACTCTAACCTGTTACAATCCTTTGTCTAGATCCTACAAAATTCTAAGAAATTAGCGGGTAAATTGGTCAGCTCTGCTCGGCTCAGTAGATGTAACTACCTCCAAAATCACGAATTTATGACTAACTATGCACAATTATAGAAAATTAACCTAAAATTATTATCATAATTAAAGTACAAATTCCCAAATTGAATGCAATGACCATGTCCGACACGTAGCAAATGCATCTTTGATCCCTACACGAATGACCTGACCTAGCATTGCAAGCCTAATATATGTAATATTAACCATATGGTATTATACTGAAACATGGTTAATTAATGACCAATTAATCAATTTGCAGTTGAATTAGAATACATCCCTCATCCCCTTATCTAAACAAAGTAGCTGAATTGGCCCACAAACTAAATTGATTGATAAAAATACAATATATCTCCCCTTGAATCCAGTCTTACAACAATGGATATATTTCGCTACTTAACGGATGTTTCAATGATAACATATATATTATAGTATACTACATTACTCCATTATTCATGTCAATTAGAAAGAAATATCATAACTCTAAGATAAATCACATTTAAGTAACATTTATCGATTTATAGGTTATGCTCTTCAGGTTTGTTCTTTGTAAGATAATTTCAACTATAGCTAAAACTTTAAACCTTGTATTACAAATAACGATTAAGACTTAATATGTGCTCATATTATACTAATATTCACCAGTTATTTGATAGAAGGCTAACCCATATTCAGAACAATAAAATCAAGAAAATCATGAGTTACTCACTAACTAAACCTGTAATATATTACTTTAAATGTTATTTGTTGGCTGCCTTAATTATCTCCATAACATAGCAGTAGTTGGAAAAGCTTAAAAACATAAATAATTTATTTCAAAGCCCCAAACATTGACGCTTTCTAAGTTTAATTAGCAACCTTAGCTTAAATCGAGTAAGCTTTCTTTTAGGTAGGCAATGAAATCGACAAGGCAGGTGCCTTGTTCCAGTACAAGTATTGTAAGTTGCAGGAACTTTATCTTTATAACTTTCAATACGTTCCCATTGAAAGCTTTAATTAACTTAACAGAAATAACGTGACAAAACTAACCTTGACGCAATGTTGCCTTTTAATGTTTCAATAACTATTTCTTGCTAGGTTACTGCAACATTTCTCTTGTAATTTTTTATTTATAACGTTGCTGTAAGATTGCCTTTGAAAGTTTCAAAATATTACGGATGCAAAGTAACAACAATGTCACAAAAATAAGTTATAGTAACTTTCATGTGGCACATTCAGGCAGCATTTATAGTGTTACGTTTTATTTGCAACGTTGCTGTAAGTTACGGGGATATTGCATATGCCACATTCCAAAACCGTAAGAATGTAACTTGCGGCAATTTGCTTGAAAGTTGCGCTGGGAACGTTGATAATATGAGCTATATCAACGTTGTAGAAACGTTTCTGCAAGGTTCTTGCTCAGTGGGCAACTCGTGGCAAACTTCCAAACTCATTTTCATTTTTTAACAATAAAGTTTATAAATGTAAATTAACATCAAACAACAAGATCCCTTAAAGGGATAAGTTCGCCTTTGTACAAATATCTACCATTAAGTTTGTTTTCCTTGTATGTACTTGATTTGTGCAATAAAGTGTTTACTACTACTACAACAAACGAACGCAAACAACACAACAAAAAACTATTAATAAAACAAAGACTTTAGTATCCAACTGACCAAGTGGCAAACTGTAGTCAAACTAATGTTCTATGAGATACTTCATTCATTTTAGGCTTAGATATTATTCATCGTTTATCGTCAAAATACTTTATAGTGCCGCACGGCAACAAAACAATGGGATAATCCTACCTGCAAGATTGTTTGTTGTATTTTTGCCGATGTATTCTAATTACAAAGAGATAAGGCCAAAAACACCAATGCATGTTGTAAAAATAACACGCTCTATTGAATGAAGCACCTGCACTTTGTTTATTAACGTCGTGTCCTAATTGTCAGGTTTTTTTGGCCATTTAAAACCCATATTGTTATGAACTCTAAGTATAAATTATTGTAAATTTTCTTTACGCTATTCAATATTTAAATAAAACACACAGTTTATTTATCAGCGCTATTGTCAATACATCGGAGCGGTAGCGAATTGATCTATCAAGCTACCCAATGTTAGAGGGTTTTCGGATTACTCATAGATGCTTCAGGTCTCGATATTATACTGGTTTGTTCAACCAACAAAGTTGCCCTCCTTCGCGCTCCAAAGGAAAATATGACATACCTAGCCGTTTGAAAATGAAAATGAAAATATATTTAATGCAAGAACATAGTATGTATCAACATGTTAAGGTTTAGAATATGGTTGTCCTTATGTTCTACCATTTAGGCATGCAAAATATAATAACACTTAATTAATTACAAAATTGTTTTAACAAATAGAAAATTACAGAATATCAAATTAGAATTATGAGATTACGTCTTATTTAATTACAATTATTTCATTAGGTAGATATCATTGGGATAAAGTATGCATTATTCAATTACAGGTAACAAAATTAATGATTACATTTACAGTATGTCCACTTAAGCTAAAATTAACGATTCAGGCCGGACATGAAATCTTTAACTGAATAAAAACATTCTGACAAAAGCCATCTATACAGGGTTCTTTTGAATACTGTAGTTTGTTGACATTCCAGGATGTGTTTTGGTAATTTGTTGTATACCTTTATAGACATAGAGTATGCATTATTTTTGAACACATTCTAGCTCTAGGTAAAAATATTTGATTCTTGTATCTAGTTGATCTAGGAAAATATTTGCTATGCGTATCAAAATATTCAGGATGCTCCCTTACGAACATTGATGCCTGTAGTATATACATGCAAGGCAGTGGGAGAGTTTTTGTCGACTTGAATAACGGTCTGCATGGTTCTAAGTAATGGACGTTGCAGACGGCACGTATACACTTTTTTTGGGCCAATTTTTGTGGTAATTTAACTAAGCATTAGTATCTAAAAACTACATCAATGATAAACTTAAAATTATTTAAACTGTCCGAGTTGTACCAAATTAGTCCATTCAAAAAGCGACTTTACTGTAAAAGCAAGAAGGTTCAACAGCGCCGCATATTAGCGCGCGGGAATCTAATGGCAGTTTTATAAAAAAGTCGGACATCTTAAATAATTTGATAGTAGTTGGTTATTTACTGTTTCTGCGGCACGTAAAGCACGCCGATTTTTTTTCCAGTTTTTTACGTCCCTCTTAACAAATTCTCTGCGGCAGTTTTTGCGTGCGTGTTTTTTCTTATGAGCGAGCATGTGATAGTCGACCGCCCGCTGCTTGTGTTGATGATGGGTTGGAGATATGTCCACATGTCCCACTGTTGTTTTTTTGGATATGATTGCTTTTTTGATATGGTATACGCGTTTCCTTAAATCGATTTATTTTATTAAGGGCAACGTCTGTTTTTTTGTGCTCTTCCCATGCAAGCGTAATAATATTCTGCGGATGGCAATATATTACGAAATTTATATTGTCATTCATTAGATAGACGATCGTGAGAATTAAAAAATATATTTGTAGAAACCATAACATAGCATTGGTTATTACAAAATTGTCACGGGTTTTGTATTTTATTGGGTATTAAAGCAAATAATAAATTTGAAGCTATTCACGTTCACATGTCTCTGTTCCATTTCTTTAGATAGTACAGTAAAAAATAATAGATTTAACGTGTCGTATCATGAAACGAACAGGTGTGTTTTTTAACTAGGCAACAGATTCATTATCTTTTCAGCGGCATGTGTGTACGTGTGCAGCATATTTGAAGAACGATAAAGTATCATTGATTATTATCAAAATGCCACGGTTTTTGTATTCAATTGGGTATTAATGTAAAATATATTTATATCTGCGCACGTTCACATACCTTCGTTCCATTTCTTTGGATAGTACAGCAAAAAAAAAATAGGTTGAACCTGTCGTAACATGAAACAAACAGGTGTGTTTTTTAACTAGGCAATAGATTGCCTTGTCAGCGGTATGTGTGTGTTTGTGCGCATTATATTCGAAAACCGATAAAGTATCATTGTTTATTACGACATGTCATGCTTTTCGTATTTTATTGGCCATTAAAAAACCTAAAGAACATTAAAACTAAGCAGGTTGATGCACGTTCTACAGTATTCCAGTAAAAATCCTGTTAGAACCTGTCGGGTGATGCAACGAACAGGTGTCTGTTTTATTAATAGATTTTTTTGTCTTATCCACCACATGTGTGCGTGTGTGCGTGTTGCTCAATAAAAGCAGATCCCAAGTCGATGGAACCAGCATTCGTTCAGATTAGTTGGTCTGAAAAACCGTGTCTGTCAAGTGGTAAAAGTGTCTTAAAGAACAGTGCGAGTAGTTATCCTTAGATTTTTTTGAACTGTGTGTCTACGTCTTACTACCGCTGAAAATGGAGGTAAGCTCGACATTAACTGACTATGCATAAATAACCATTATCTGTTTCCATTTGCATCACGCATTTAACATATTGTTTTGATTGTTTTAGACATCAAACGCGAATTCTCTTGAGTACACCATGAAGAATTATTATTACGGTAATTTGAGTGACGATGAAGCCCAAGTGAAACCGCTTAAAATTCAAGCCCAGAAACGAACCAACAACATCGATGTATTTTTCGATAAGTCTAAAAAGAAACAGACTACAGAATATTCATCTACTGTCGCCCAGTCAACAAATGGCGGTACCAACTATATATCTTCTCGCGCAGATGATGTTACAAAGATCACTCATCTCGTTAAAATTGATGTTTACGATATAAAAAAGTTGCGTGGTATCCCAAACGACAGACAGAAGACGATGACTATTATTCTAACACAAAAGAATTGGTCTACAATATTACGAAACATATTGCAACAAAAAATGACTGTGTAAATATTGCAACTAAAAAGTATTTCATAGACGCTAAGCCATAAATTATTTCTTACTCCGCCCACAAAAAACTCTCTCCCCACCAACGAACAAATGATTTCTGGGGCTATATATAGTTAGACAACGCAAAAGAAACCATACCGTATCTACCTTAACACCCGAAGCTGCAAAATGGATCTCCAAAGCTCAATCTACGACGAGGATCTTTATGAACGTTATGAAGATGTCTCGGATCTTAACAAGTCCCTTTTCGATAACGAACTCTATGAACATTGTTCGGAAGTCGAGAATCAGCTGCCAAATATGTGAGTACTCATTATTTTTTTTATGTTGACTGGCAGTGGGGAGGCGAATCCCGATATAAGTAAAATTCTCAACGAAATGTATCATATTTTTTACACCATCATGATGGTGCTTACTAGTGAGGACATTAAAATGTTTAGCAAGCCAGTGTTATTAAATAATTTTCATAAATATTTAAGAATGTGGTTTATAAGTGGGAAACTTGATCAAAATTTAGCTTGCGATCCCGATATTAAACCATATATAACCCCTTGCAGTGGGCACGTAACCGTTTTTCAATCGTTTATTTCGGATTACGATGAGATAGATGGTGTATTCCCCATGGAAGCGTATTGTTCTCTTTGTCAATCAAGTAAATCAGGTATATTACGGTGCTTTACGTTACTAATTGTAAAAAAAAACCGCTTTATTTATATAATTTACCTAATTATTTGTTTCATTTGTAGATCAGTAACACGTGGAATCAAAAGAAAGCGAACATCAGAAGAAGCCTTTCAACCATGTGATTCGCACACTCCAGCAGCTGATATGGAACCACAACAAGATCTTACATCCCCACAACCATCAACTTCTCGATCCAGAGCTGAACCATCATCTAATATTGGTGACATCGTCGAGTGCAAAACCTGCAAACGAAACGTTTCCAGAAGGTACTACGCCCAACATTTAAGAAGTAATATCCATGAAAATAACTGTTTAAAATTTCAACATTCCTATTCCAATGTTGAACTTATTGAAGCTGCGTTTGGAAATAGGTTATTAACTTATAGAATAGTATCAATACAGGAAACAAATAATCCTGAATTTGAAACACCTGAACTTTTTTTTGAGAGGGTTAAACCATCTCTTAATAAACTAATAGATGACACCATTAATCAGCTAACAATTTTCAAAGTAAGTTTTATATTACACGCAGAATTTATACAAGAAACTAAAGGAATCAACAATTTTTTTGATTTTAATATTTTGAGTTGGACCATTTGCAAAGGTGATGACAGGGAAACATTTTTTGAACACTTAAGAAACTCAGTGACGAATAAAATTTCTACTTTTGAAAAAAAAGACAGTGGATGGAGTCTGAAACATATAAAATACTTAGATATGAATATTAATAAATTTAATCCATTGCGTGGTTCTTCATATATTGATTTACCACATGATATTAAAGCAAAAAAGGCAATAATTAACGTGCAAAACCATGATCATGAGTGTTTGAAATGGGCAGTACTTTCAGCATTGTATCCAGTTAAGGATAGTTCACAGAGAGATTTTAAGATATACCGTTCCCAGTAAAATTGACAGATATTCATAGAGTTGAAAAATTAAATGAAATAAGCATTAATGTTTTTGGATTAAGCTATGATAAAAAATCTAAATCACATGAAGTAGTCGGTCCACTCCACTTTACCAAATGCCGTAAACCAACACACATAAATTTACTTTTCATATCTAGAGGTAGCCAGACGCATTACTGCTATATAAAAAACTTATCTCGATTAGTAAGTCGGCAAATATCAACAACCAATTATAGCTTTCACATCTGTGATGGGTGTCTATTAGCATTCTATTCAAATGAACAATTAACAAATCATCAAAAAAATGATTGCGGCCACGTTGTTGTCGAACTCCCTGACCATGATAAAACTAAAAAAAATTGGCTCGGTGATAACATTTCAAGTCATATGATTGTGTTTGATAAATACCAACGAAAGCTTAAGTTACCGTTTGTACTGTATGCAGATTTCGAAGCATTTTTAAATCCGATATCATCTTGTGATCCAGATACATCGAAATCTTATACACATAGTATTCAACAACATGAAATGTACAGTTTTGGTTATTTTATCAAATGTGCATTTAATGATAAGGGGCTATTCATAAATTACGTCATTTCAAATTTGGGGGGGGGGGTCATAACATTGGATGATGGTAGTATGACGAAGGAGGGGAGGGGGGTCAATCCCAAGATGACATCATCTCTCGCATCTTTAAAAAGTGCTCTAATGAGTAAAAAAGGAATGAAATTCGTGTTTCTATAAACTGTTAAAGCTATAAAAAATTACCTACTAAACTTGAATCAACAATAAATTCAGAACTTGGAGGAGTGGGTGAAGTCCCCGTGGGAAATGAATAAAAATTGTTATTTGATATTTAGAGTTGATTGTTAATTTGTTGTTTTGTTGATTGTTTTAACTTTAAAGAAATACTAACAACTAAATCATTTTAAATAGTTTTTTATTGAAAAATTAAGCTAAGAACGCATTTCTTTGAAATGACATCATTTTATTTGATGGGGGGGGGGGTCATTCGAATTATGATGGTTGGATGATTTTAGGGGGGGGGGGGGGGGGGGGGGGGGTCAAAAATCGTCAAAAATAGATGTCGTAATTTATGAATGGCCCCTAAGCTTTCGCAGTTTTGTTCATATACAGGCCCAGATTGCGCTAAAGTGTTTATGAATAATCTTTATAACGATTTAGCACAATTAATTAAATTCATTCATTACCGGAAACATCCAATCCCATTAAATCAGACTGATCTTAATAAAATTGGAGATGGTAGTAACATCAAGTGTATCATTTGTGATGATTTGTTAAAATCCCAAAGCAGTTTTAGTTACGATTGGACTTCAGGGAAATTCCAAGGAGTGGCACATAAGTCATGTGATGAGGAGTCTTGTTTGAGACACGATAGGGTACGGACGCGTCCATCCGCAGCCCAAAACATCCATAAAAACTCGGCAATTAACAATAGGCCTTCGCGAAACAATAGAAACACGTGTTCTGCAAGGACCGCCGCGGTACTCTTCGTCCAACCAGTCAACCAAACTTCGCGCGATTCTCTACCTCATACTTAAAATGCCGACGCCGGTTCAAAATATGCAGTGCAGTGTCCTATATAGTATTTAGATAAATAGTGAGTGTATGTGTATTTAATGTGAGCGACAACCTCGTCCCGTCCGTCCCATGCACGACAGCTGGGATAATACTCAATGCAAACCCTGCGAATTGGTGAGCTCTTTCCAGTTTAAACTCTTCACATTTCTTTTAAAATTAATGATTCGTTTGAAACACATTCGCATAGGGTCCACAATGTAGGTAACAGCCAGGTCTACTCAGGCACCACGGTCGTGTAGTGGTCCCTTAAGCATAATCGTAATATTATATAATCTAGGCGAGTAAGTTGATACTCACAACCCCGGAAATAACATAAAGATAAATATGTAAAAGCATTAACTAAAAGTAAACGCCTGACAACTGAATAACGCGGCGGTACCTTCTTTTGTATGTATGTATGTATTGTACACAAGAAAAATGGTTGAAGTATGCACACAGAACAGATAATAAATACCTGGGTGTCTACTAACTATCGTCATTTCTTTTAATCTGTATTGCTAAAATTTAGTACCTAGGGCTCTCGGCTCTAACAAGAGGTAATCAAATGTCTCTCCTGTCTCAATTAAACGGCACCGTTACGTGATGACAAAAACATTAGGTATAACTACACATTCATAGTCGATACCGGTTATAAAATCATTATTTTAAAATTCTACCATAAAACATTGCGTAATAACTGAACATAATGCCGAGCCAAAAAAAACGCACCCGAGATATTTTCAAAGAAACTCGGGTCCCTGACATCTGCTACACAACTGCAGCGAAAGAAGTCGCCAACAATGACTTAATGGAGAAAATAAAAACTTTAGAACTAAAAGAATAGTGCGTAGGCATGCTACCTGACATGGAATGTCTTACAACCATAAGGTCCGTGAGAGTACCTACATGTAATATCATCCCTTAACATTAAAATCGGGAAAGTTACCAACTCAAATCTTTTAGTAAGAAAAACAAAAAGAACACTAGGGCTACCCGAAGGTATATATCATAACACTCAAATCAAAGCTATGAAGACGCAGCTATCAGATTAGAAGGAAGGAATTAACTATGAAGAATAAGAACCTCAACAAGACGAATTCTCCAAGATGGAGCGTAAAGCATTGAAGCACTCACTTTCTACACACGAAGACAACACTTAGTGAGGGCCACGTGAGGGCTCAATCAAGCACTAACCAGAATTGGTTAAAACTCACCCATCACCCTGCCGAAAACTATTCTGAAGATTCAACATTGAAACTATGACGCAATTAACACATAAATCATTAATTTTGTGATAAAACTGTGTTACTTATCTATGATGGTGATATGTTGATATTCTGTGTGCATTTCTAAGAGTGGCAAATGTGTATTTAACTTTTTAATTTTTATGTGTAACTAGCTAATAAGGTGTACCTAATTATAGTGTAAGTACTAAATATTAATCCGCTTTGTGCTAACCGTAAGAGCAGAGCAGGGCGTCATAAAACCCTCTCACCCAACCTGGAGTACTCAAGTAACTACAAATCTAACAATGCCGCAGTGCCGCTTTAGAAAACAACACACAAAAGCAACCGAAGACAATAATGTAAATATTAAGATCGTCTTCGGATACCAATCGACATTGCAGCGGATTGCCGTCGCAGCTGCTAGTGACAATAAAGTCTTAACTATATCGTAAACAGACAGAGCAAGCGGAAGGTTGGCCGACCAATATTACTTGAAACGGACACTGAACCTGAACTAGACGACGTCGAACAACAACAGGATGAAAGCCACGAAGGCCACACTCCAACTCACAAATCTGAGTAACAGCAGTCATTCTCCCTTCATACATATTGACACACGTATTTATTTATTCTTCCTTTTACTGGGCACGATGCTGGTATTCGGTCTGGTTGTATCTATCCCTTCAATCCACCTCCCGACTGCAAAAGCCCTACACTCCCCTCCTGTACTTATTGGCTCTCCGGTGTCTCGGACAGGAGGGTCAGTTGGAGACACCAGCGAAAGGGACCGAACGCTCGCTCTGTCACAGCACTTGCAGCTACGGATAGAGGCTGCTAAAGTTCCTATGCATCTCCGGCCGACTGTCTGTGCGGTGCCAGTGCGATCATTTGAGCAAGGTCGTCAAGCCTCTTCGACCCTCCCTCCCGGGTGTGGCCAACGCCTCCGCGTCCTTGCAGCAGAACTGCTGGCTGGATGAGTCACCGGAACGGAACGGAACGGAACGGAGTGGCACATAAGTCATGTGATGATAAATTCATACCTCCATCATATGTACCAGTTTTTTTTTCACAATTTAAGTAATTATGATGCACATTTTATTGTCAAGGCTTTGAATTTCCGAGAAGGGCCAATCGATATTATCCCACAAAATAAAGAAAAATATATTTCCTTTTCCAAACAATTAAAATTTGATAAGAAATGTTTATCGCTGAGATTTGTTGATTCCTTTAGATTCATGTCGAGTAGTTTAGATAGTTTAGCCAAAAATCTCCAAGACCATCAGTTTCATGAGTTAAGAAAGCAATACCCTAGAGATGGAGATTTTGAACTTTTGAAGCGAAAGGGGGTGTTTCCATATGAATTCATGAAATCGAATAAATCTCTGGAAGTAACATCATTGCCTCAAATAACTGAATTCTACAGTTCCTTAACCGATAGCAGTATAACAATTGAGGATTATCAACATGCACAAAGCGTTTGGGTTCATTTCAATTGTAAAACAATGTTGGATTATTCCAACTTGTATTTAAAAACGGACGTACTTTTGCTAACAGATGTCTTTGAGAATTTTCGTAGCGTGTGTCTTGAAACATATAACTTAGATCCAGCTCATTATTTTACAGCACCTGGTCTAAGTTGGGATGCTATGCTTAAAATGACAGGGATTCAGCTTGAACTTTTAACAGACTTTGATAAAGTTTCATTTATTAAAAAAGGACTGCGAGGCGGTATTTCGCAATGTAGCAACCGATTCATGTGGAACAAAAGGGTAGAGAAAATGTTGGGCGCCTTGAAATTTTTATTAAACTTATGACACAGGCCCCGCACTAACGATGCCCTAGTGGTGTATGGAGTCCACAAAAACAAACCAGTTTGAATGTTTACTTATACATTTATTTGAAAGGATTTTACACCCAGGCGTCCCCAGGTTACAAGTATTCAAACCAAATAACGCTAATGCTTATCTAAATATATATCTAATTTGCCTATGTCGCAATTTATACTAAAATGTTAAAGAAAACAACTATAAAACGATATTTATGGAGGACGGAATTCAACTAAAACCTACGGGTGTGTGTGTGTGTACCTCTAAATGCCTTTGAAGCTGGCTAAAGCAGTATGGAACGGACTCACATTTGCAATGCCTGCCTAACCGCTTGCTCTAAAAAGGAACCGTCGTCTTCCCCGTCTCCCGGGGAAAATCCAAAGAGCCTCGCAGGAAACCGCACTCCATTTGGGACTGGTTCCTGAACTTAGGCACTGTGCCCATGCCTAGGAGCCCTGGAAACCAAACAGGATTATCATTAATACACTACCACATGCTACACCTAACCGCACTTTGTATGGAGACAGAACGGTCAAATATTACTGCCTATAGAGTAATTCCGCATACCGAACTTACCACTAAGGGCTTGAGATCAAGCGAGTAGTCGCTTTATACTCGGGCATGACTAGCGGAGTTGATGGCATCGCTGAACAACGGGCCGGAAGGGTGGCCGATGCCTGGAATTTCATAAATCTGCAACAAAAGCGATAGATTCAATGCTCACGCCGAGCTTCATGGTTTGAGTCGAAACAACCACAAGCTGATGGTATTCAATGAGAAACAACTTACATGAGAGGGCGTCCGAAATCTCCGAGTTAGCCGCCAACATTCTGGGGCGCGATTATACACGAAATTGCTACTTCGCGTGCCGGCGGGGCGAACAAATCTTTCCACAAAACGATGACAATCAGGCTTACTGGCCCATATCTCTTACACTTCCACCGAGCCTCATGGAGAAGAATAACCTCTTCTCTCGCCGTGAACGAAAACGCAAAAATGCCTCCTCATTCAGTTGACAGCTCAGATTCAAGGAAAAAAAAACTGTCTATGGTAATTCCGACTCGTTGACCTGAAAATTCTGATCTCGAAGTAAATACTGAATTGTAGACTAAAAAGAAATAAAAATTAATCTGAACGAGAAAAACTATGCCTGACGTCAAAACAAAATAATGATTTCCTAATTTAGAAAACCGATGATTAATTTCATGTAACAAAACGTAGTCTAAACTTGCTATAACGGAACGCAAACCGGTGAGTGTTGCTACATCAAAAAGAACTACTATGAGACAAATGTTGCTAGTATAGAAACCAAGCCGTTTAGGATAAAGTTAAAAAATCCGGCGTTACAATGCGAAATCAAATAATTACTACATGGCAGAATTTAATCCAGACGAACCTTCATCTTATCTCATTTACCTCGACGCAAATAACTTGTATGGTTGGGCGATGTCGCAATATCTCCCTGTAGGTGAATTTGAATGGGTTGATCCTGCTACGGATTTTGAAATTCCTAATGATGCTGATAATGGATACATCTTAGAAGTAGATCTGGATTACCCTGACTCCTTACATGACTCTCATTCAGACCTACCATTTTGTGCTGAGCACATAATTGATGAGAGTAAACAAAAAAAATTAGTTCCAAATTTAAAAAATAAACAGAAATATATTATACATTATAAAAATCTTAAACAATGTTTACAAAATGGATTAAAGTTAACTAAAGTTCATAGGATCCTAAAATTTAGACAAACTAACTGGCTCAAAAAGTATATCGATTTAAACACCACGCTAAGAATAGCTGCAAAATCCGAGTCCGAAAAAGACTTTTATAAACTTATGAATAATGCAGTTTTTGGAAAAACTATGGAAAATATTGAGAAAAGGGTCGATGTTAAATTATTGACTCATTGGGAAAATCATGGCAAGATCAAAGGAATTGAAAGTTACATAGCTCGGCCTGAATTCCACAGTATCTCAATATTTTCAGATACTTTAGCTGCAGTTCAATTAAAAAAAACTAAACTTATTTACAACAAACCTATTTACTTGGGCTTCTGCATATTAGATTTATCTAAAACTTTAATGTACCAATTTCATTATGGGTACATGCAACCAAAATTTGAAAATAAGCTTAAATTATTATATACGGATACAGATAGTTTCATATATCAAATTTTTACGGACGATTTCTACTATGACATAAAAAAACATTTTGATACATCTGACTATGCATCCAATAACATTTACGATTTTCCATGTATAAATAAAAAAAAGTTAGGATATTTTAAAGACGAAAATAAAGGTAAAATTTTAAAAGAATTTGTAGGTTTGAGATCTAAAATGTACGCTTTAAATGTGGAGGACTGTATAGTAGCTAGGGCCAAAGGTATAAATAAATGTGTGACTAAGAAGTTTCAGATTCAGGATTATAAACGTTGTCTAAAGGAGAAAAAAAAAATATTTTCAGAAATGTGTCGATTTCGCTCAATTAAACATGTAATTTTTACACAGAAAATAAATAAAATCTCTTTGTCATATTATGACACAAAAAGATATCTATGTAACGACTCGTTTGACACGTTAGTCATTATAAATTAAAGTATCAATAATTATGTTTATACAAATATTTTTGAGTTGATGTTGTAGCTGCTTAGAACATAAGAAATAAAATAAAAATTGTAACTTTGCCTTGTTCGTTGCATGCGGTGGGGAGTGTTCTAAATAAATTTTCAAATGTTCTTGTATTTATAAGTAATTTAGCATTTTATTAAGTATTATATAAATCTATCGTTAAGAAAACATGTTGTTTTTTTTGCTTGTTTACCTATGTGTGTGTGTGTGTGTGTGTGTGTGTGTGTACTTAAAATATAAATCAATAACGTCATAAATTACGTTTTAGTTTCTAGACAGCGTTTAGAGAGGAAAGACAGTTTTTTGCTATGTACCATTTCATTCACCCGTTTACGGCTATTATTGCTGGTCCAAGTGGTTGTGGAAAATCAAATTTTGTCACGAATTTAAAAAAAAATGTAGGACAAATGTGTAATATTGAATTTAGCCAAGTACTATGGTGCTATGATGAAATGCAACCACTTTATAATCTGGATGGTATCGATTATGTTCAAGGTATTCCCGATTTAAGTATGTTTGATGGAAAGCAACCCAAACTACTTATAATCGATGATTTAATGAGAGAGTCAGATGGACGTATTGTTGATATTTTTACTAAAGGTAATCATCACAGAAATTTAAGCGTTTTTTATATAACTCAAAATTTATTTCATCAAGGAAGAGGACAACGCGACATATCATTGAACACAACCTACATTGTTTATTTTAACCCTACAATGCATACAGTTCCCGATTAAGCACAACCAACATATTTGCCAATTACGCTAGGAATGAGGTAGGTAGCGACATCTGTTATACGTGAAAAGATACAAACCACACTAGGCTACTAAATGGTTCGGTGCATTGCCGCTAGGCGGCGGTACAATGCCGCGGATCGAGTGATCAAGTCAAATTTCGGGAGTCGATGCAAAGTTTTGTTTTCGTCAACTTACAGATTGTGGTAAAAAAAGAATTAATCATTGAAGAAGTTTGAAAAAAATTGTACAGTGTCTGAAAAGGTGTGTATTACAACAACAACAACAACAACAACAAATACTCTTTATTGCACACCTCACATAAACACACATACAAAAGAAAAACAAAGAAACAGGGATACAGAGGTAGAACAAAAGGCGGTCTTATCGCTAAAGAGCGATCTCTTCCAGACAACCTTTGGGTAGTGGAGTAGAGAAGTATAAAACAGAGTAGTAGGTGGTGCATAAATTATTAAAATGAAAAAATAAAAATAATAATAATAAGAACTACTAATACTAATACTAATACACAAATAGGTAAGTGGTGGTATTACTAATAGGTAAGTGTCATTTTATAATATTACGATATTTCCATAACGTTGAGCACGATTTTTCAAACGTTCCCGATTCGGTACTCCATGCATTCACGTTCATATTGCGAATACAAACAAAGTGAAGAACGTTTGCACTTATTAGAGTCTTTATGACATTGGCATAAGTTTTAATTTTGTTTAACCTGTAAGAACGGTTTATTATTGTTTTGCTTGTAGTTTTTTACATTTTTTAATTATTTTTTTAGACGATGTGATGTGACGATGCAAAAAATACTGAAAAGTAAAATAGAAGATCGTGAAAAATGGGCGTTATATTAATTCAAGCATTACAACGTTTTTTGCATATTACTGAAACAGATCGAAAACCGTTGAAGCTTCCAATAATGATTGATAGTATAAATAATGCCCATGAAGAACATGAGAAATCGATGGTTAAAAAGGAAGAAACTGAAGATAATGTTACATTACCTAACCCAAAACCATACGAAAGAGACGCTACTAGTACTCCTTCAAAACATAACTACCCTGAGAAGTTTACTCCATCTCACATCATTAACATAATTCCGAAAAGTTACATAAAAAAAGGACAGTCTTTGATCGATAATATTTTAAAACATAAGCCGATGATTTGGTGGAAGGAAGGAGGGGAAATCGTAGTGAACAATCAAGTTATCCCAGAAACTAATATAACTGATTTGATAAGTGACACTCTAAGACCTCTCAAACGCCCCAAACCTAACGGCTGGAAAGAATTTGCTTCAGTTTTAAAATATATTGAAGTTCCTACTTCTTGTATAGGTAACCCGACTAATCTGGAATATATAAATGGTCTTCAGACAGAGAAGGTCCAGGAATTTCCAATTTATAAAAACACCAGATCGACGTCGATTCAATCAAGAGGACAGTAGTATTGATAAGTTAGCTAAAGCAATGCATGGCAGAATGAACAAAGATGAAGTAAAAAAGTGGTTACAGTCTCAGGAAACTTACAGCCTTATTCATAAAAAGTTAGAGGCTCCTTGAAGGCTCCTTCAAGGGCCGATGCCAAAAAACATGATTCATAAACGTCTGCTAACGCTAATCAGTCCATCAAGGCTCTGTTAAGTGGTTCGAAAGTTAGCGGACCGTAGACCCTTCTTTATCTCTTTGCTAAGTCACAAAATGGCCGCCACCAATTTGAACAGCTGATTTTTGACAACTGAAAAACCATACGCCAGCGAAGTAAGCTAAATGGCAGGGGATTTCTGTATTATGTGGGTTGTAAAATTACGATTAATAACGGGATATTTACCACGTATATTTGTATATTATGTGAGTTTCCGATATTTCGGCACTGTTGCAAGCGCCATTATCACGGAGTAGGTAACTAATTAAAATTCTAATGAGTTTTATCTACACCCATATAGTAAATCCTCTTTTATAAGTTCAAATACCGTAGATAATACCCCGCTTTATGATATACTGTGCGGCTGTTGCGTGCGTCCCCTATTAGATCACGAAATATAACACTAAAATGAGATCACGTACAAAATTAAGACACAGCTGCGGGCTGGCGGCGGAGGCGCGGGCCGGCCTGTCGACGCAAACATGGCGCACGCCGGCGAGAAGTGCCCACACGAAGCACATGAAAGAGGATTTAATATATGGATGTAGATAAAGTAGTGTATGCAACTGTACATAATTAGGCATTAAAACACTCGTGTGACCTTATTATGAAACTCGCCTTCGGCTCGTTTCATAAAACACACTCGTGTTTTCAGTTTCAGTTTATTTAATTCATTAACAATTTTCATCGTGTTTGAATGTCATTACAGTAAATATAATCTATGTCTTAAAATTATCTGATAATTATACATTAAAAATAAAAATGTCAATAAATAATTCAATCTTAAATTTACAAGTCAATTATTACAATATTAAAAACACATAAAAAATCATAATTAAAAAAGTCAAACAAAACAATAAAATTAAAAATAACAATAGGAATTTTATTAAAAATAAATAATTCATAAATTTTACCTAAATTAAAAATCATTAATGTCATAACAGCATTTTTCTAATAAATACGTTTTTAATTTATTCTTAAATACGGTGGAGCTTCTAATTATTTTGAACTCAGTAGGCATCTTGTTAAACAATCTTACTGCTTGCACCCTAGCGCTATGCTCCACAACCGCCAGTCGCGGTGCCACGATCGGTTTTAAATTTTTGGTTCTGGTTGATTCTCGCTGCTCCATTTCAGTTTCCGTCTCATAGCGACTGCGATGCTTAAGTACATCAGTTAAAAGAACTAAAATATAAAGACTAGGCACCGTTAGTATTTGCAGTTCCGAGAAATGCTCCTTACAGCTTTCCCGAGGGGGAATCCTTACTATGGTGCGTATAGCTCTTTTTTGAGCGGTGAATGCACGTTTGATATTGTATCTATAACTGTTTCCCCAGAGTTTAATGCTATATCGAAGTTTCGACTCGATAAGGGCAAAGTAAACCATCTTGAGTTGCTCAAGCTTCAACTCATCCCTAAGGCTGCGAAGAGCATAACAAGCCGAGCTAATTGAATTGTCTATTGCATTCAACTCCTCCTTCCAATTTAAAAAGGCATCTAGGTGTACTCCTAAAATTCGTATGCTCTGGACAGGGTTAATCATGTCTCCATAGAGGTGTATATTTAACGTTTCTTTATTTTTAGAAGTGGTTTTGAACAGCATGGCAAATGTTTTTGAGCTGTTCAATACCAGACTATTTGCACTAAGCCATGTATGACATGATTTTAACAATGATATTATTTTTTGGTTCAGATCCTCAATTGTTCTGCTTGACATAACAGCACTCGTATCGTCCGCAAATATCACTAGCTTTACGTCAGGTATCAGTTTGGACAAATATTCAATAAAATCGTTCAAATATAGGACAAAGAAAATAGGTCCTAATACTGAACCTTGAGGGACACCCCGTGTTATTTTAATGAATCTTGACCTGTGTACTACCTCCACTGCGTTTTCATCTACTTGTTTCAATTCCACGAATTGTTTTCTTTTTTGTAAATATGACATAAATAATTTTAAAACATTTCCTCTGATGCCATAAAACTCTAATTTATGCATTAAAATATTGTGATCGATTGTATCAAACGCAGATTTTAAATCTAAAAACACACCAGCAACCTTTAATTTCGAATTTAATTTAGCAGTTATGTCCTCCAGTATTGTATCTTTTGCTTCGGAAGTACCAATACTACGTTGATAAGCAAATTGCCTGTTATGAATTATATTATTATTAATAACATGAGAGGTCAGTCTGATTTTGATAATCGTTTCAAAAATTTTAGATAATGTTGGCGATAAAGAAAAAGGCCTATAATTCTTTGGATCTGTTTTAGGCCCTTTCTTATGTAATGGTAAGATTTTAGCTATTTTTAACTGCTCAGGAAAAATCCCTAGGTCAATGCACTTGTTATAAAAAGATGCCAGTGGTTCTGCCAATATATCAATATTACTTTTAATAATAGTAATAGGTAAATCGTCGTATCCGCACGATTTCTTACTTTCCATCTTTTTAACAATCGCCTTGACCTCGGTTGAAGTTGTTGGCCTGATAACCATGTTTTCCTGTACTCTATCAACATTGGATTCCAGAAAATTTGCTGCTAGAGTCGCATCTGCTGTTGTCTGAATGTTTGCGGAATTAAAATTGCTGGAAAAAATGTTCACAATTTCAGCAGTATTAGATACTATAGTCTGATCCATCTTAAGTACCAATCTGTCTTTAAAATCTACTTTCTTCTTGTTCATACGTTTATTTACTACTTCCCAAATAGCTTTTACAGAGTTTTGGGCCTGTGATATCTGATTTTGTACAGTGAACTTTTTTGCCGTTTTAAGAACTCTTTTGAATATTCTAATATAAGATGTTCGATACGCCATTAGGCTCTGATCACAATGATCTTTGTCAATGGAATACAGAACACGTTTCATTTTGCTTGCCACTCTAATCCCCTTTGTGATCCACCTAATTTTTGAAGTTTTCTCTAGATTTAATTTTTTCTTAACTTTTTGAAAACTTTTCCTAAAAGTATGTGAGAACTTTTTAAGGAAATGATTGATTCCTAACGTACTCCAATCAGTTTTTGTAATGTCATTTTCAAATTTTTGCTGATTCCGTTTGCTAAAAGCCCTACGCTCAGTATATATCACTTTCTCGGTCTTTTTCTCAGGTATCCCACTTTCAACCATAAAACCGGATTGTATACCCGCGTGCCCATCAGATAAACCATTATGGTCTACTAGAGTCCTGACCACATTGTCTTCTGACAAGTTTGTCAGGATATTATCAATGCACGACTCGGATTCATTACGTCTAAAAGTTACTTCGCTGCCAACAAGATGCCTAAAGTTATATGATTTTAAGAGCTGGATAAAAAGATCCTTTTTCTTATCGTTTGTCAACATATCAACATTAAAATCTCCACATAAAATACATTTTTTGTCAAATAAATACTGTAGGAGTAGTTCTAATCTTTCTAGAAACCCATTAAAATTCTTGCCGTTTTGATAACAACAGCATATATAAATATTTGTGTCTAGATCCCTTACACCACACGTTTCAAAATATTCTACTCTAGATAGTTTTTGCAATTGAGATATAATGTCTGTCCGTCTGGTTTTATCAGCAAGAATTAAGGTACCACCCCTTATCTTGTTAATTCTTGCAAAATTACTGACTAGTGTGTAATCATTGAAAGATAAGTAGTTAAAAAATGTTCGCTTAAGCAAACATAATGTGGGTTATTTTCTAAAGTGTCGAGATACAACTCCATCTGATCCCGTTTCGTGTTTATCCCGCAAACATTCTGGTGAAATACATTTAAAGGTGTTAATAGCGGTTTCTGATTGTGAGACAAAGAAATATTACTGTCTTTACTTCGAACAGCCCGAGTCGAGATGTTAAGGTTGGTCAAGTTGCTTCCTATCATGCTAGTGGAAGGGATCGCGGGACTTGACCTTGATTCGGGCCTAAAAAACAAGATTATTATTATTTTTTATTATTTTTTGTGGAGTCAAACTGCAAACAGAATTATCTCTGTTTCTTAACAAATGCCCGCAGTGACTGCAGTGCTGAAGGTCTGTAAAACATGATTTTAGGTCTTTAAAAATACTTGATAATCCAAAGTTATTTACAAAACCCGACCGTCTCCAGAACATCCTGTAGGTATACTGTAAACTAATATTTGAATCATATAGAAATGCGTACTTGTGCTGTAGGATATCCGTACATAGTAAGTTATTAAATGTTTCAATTCGCTTGTTGATCAAATCACTATTTTCCTTCAACTTGTATGTCGGTGCACAAATAATAATATTGGTATTTGTTATAAGACTAAGCTGTTCCCTAATTAATTTTACAATTTTATCATATTTATTAGTATTCTTAAAGTCTCTGTGCCCTATTAAAATGATACAAAAGTCGTCCATAGTATAATTTTGTAGTTTCCGGTCGATGCCTTGTAATAACTGTGAAACCCCACCGTGAGAGAAAAGGTAATGACAGACTTGATGGTCGCCGAACGTCTTCTCAGCTGTTTTGAGCACGGAGTTGTCACTATAGCTGCTTATAATGCATAACTTCTGTGGCTCTCGCGGTTCGCTTTTATTTATATTGACATATTTTTGTTCTTGCTGCAATTGGTTAAATTGGATTGACGAGCTGATTTCCACCAAAGAATCGGCTGACTTAGAATTTGCGTGTGGTTTGGGAGTAGAAGCACTCGCCGATGTCTCTCGATTTATACTAAATACTATTGTCTCGTTGGCGATATCAGGTTCTCGCGAAAACGAAGTGTCCGAAGAGTCCTTAGGTATGCTAGGTGTACGAAGATTTTCCAACATCCTGCATTCATAATTGGTTCGCTGAGTACTTGTGGTTTTCATGTAACATAATTTGTTAATATTCCTGTAGGTTGGAGTGCATGACATTCTTGTTAGTACTTTCGAGGAGTGAGGGTTTTTTTTTATGATGTCGGATGCCGTCACAGTTTTGAATAAGGCAATTTTATTTTTGTAATCATCATTTAAGTGTCTCAACTCGGAAATTTCCGAAGAAAGTTTCATTATTTCTTCATTTGCTATTTCTAATTCCTGTTTCAGGTGTCCTACTTGGGTTTTAAGATCATTCACAAGCGATAAGTCTTCGGTCGAAATAGTTGGCAAACTATTTTGACTGCAATTTATATTTACTCCGGAACATAATAACACGTCGTCTGAGCATAATATTATGTCATCCGAATGACTGAGTACGTTTCTTCGCTTACGCACAGTTACATTGTCGTATAGTGACATTGTGAAAGATTGAAGTTTTAACTTTATAAATCTTATAGCAGATTAGTAGCAAGCTTAGGCCTATTTTCTTTTGTTCTCCGAGTGCCGATGCCGTCGGCAAGTTGTCCAGTCAGTGGGCGGGGCTAGTAACTAATGAGTAATCGGGAAGAATTCACTAGACATATGCTTATCTCGGTCACTCCTAGTTTACGCTTATGAACAGCGCCTAGATCGTGTGATTTCTATTTCGCTCGCTTATTGATCTGTCCTTTAGCGCGTCACTTTGCCACTAGGTGGCACTGTTGTCAATCTTGATATAAGAGGTTCAATAAATGCAATAAAAAGTCCATAAAAACCGCATATAATTATTTTGTAGAAGGAAAAAGGATCACTATGCGTGTGATCTACATTTTAGAACACCTTTGAAATTCATAGTCATAGGATGATTCATGTTAATGTTTAAAGTCACAGTAACGGTTACGTGTATTTTAAGTCTCAATTTCACTACGAAAACATTTCACACACATGTAATAACACTGTCACTCAAAGTTTATGTCACTAGTAAACGTTTTGTTTATATTTTATCGCTGAGATTCAATTCTGACTATTTAAACTTTTAAGAAGACACTGTAAACAGTCAACGATAGCAGCGCCACCGCGCGGATTGTTTAATGCCCCTCATTATGTACCAGTTGCATAAACTACTATTTATTATTTATCGTATGGCATTACTTCGAACCGTGAGATCTTCGAGAAGACAGTACGGTTGCCAGTTTTTGTTGCCATTTTAGAACCACCCAGGGGTCACGTGTAGGGTAGCGGTGGGTACTTTTCCCTACGGAGGTGGTGCAAATTCGAGCCCCCTTTGTCAAGTGAGTGGGCAACTTGACTGTTAGAAGTTCTCAAGCCGCCCGAAGGCCTCCAACTTGGCTTAAGGCGCAGGGTAGGGCAAGGCCTTCCCCATACAAACTTTGTGCACGTTTTATTCGTCGGTTTTGGCACTAACAAATATAATATTTTTTTTGGTTGTAAATATTAGATATGCGAAGATCGTGATGTGAAAATTTTCAAATATTTCAAAAAAATTCAAAATTTAAAAATTAAAAAAAATATTTAATAAAAAAAAATTACATCACGAAATAGCTATCAGAAAAATAAGCATACTGACCAAAAATCATAACTTTAATGCAAACACAAACGAAGTAAATCCTGCACAAAGTTTGTATGGAGAGAGCTTGCCCTACCCCTCCTCTTAACGACTGCCGTCATAGACAGCAGCCGGAATCAACGGCTTAACGTGACTTTCAAAGCACGGGAGCGCTCAGTTAGTAACCGCTCAAAATCCATGGACTGACCCCGCCCGACATTGCTTAACCTTGCATTCCGCTTGCGGTACACAGGCGCCGCTGGGCCACGACTGCCACGAGCGCTCCTATGACTATGAGTAGGTAATGTATTCTAATGAGTAATGAGTGGGAGTGTAATTCTAATGTAAATGACCATGTGAGCTTAAAATATAAGGATAGTTTTTATTTCGGCATAACTAATAAATAATACATAAACAAACATTATAAACAAAGATTGGGTATAAAAGTAAAATAAAACTAAACTAACTTAAACTAAATATGCTAAAAAAGGGAATCAAAATTAGGCCCCCTTGGAATGGTTCCCATCACGCAGGCAGCATTCCCGCGCTGGATTGCGATGGCAATTCTTTGCGCGAGAAAGCTGCCCGCGCGAGGGTCGCCCGTCGCCTCCTTCAGCCGCTTGCTGAGCTCCTTGTGGAGCCCCCGGGCGCCCCTGCCCCATGGGCCTAATGTCTCGACGCCAAATGCGACAAAGTCATATTGGGCGCCGAGACAGTTGTATTTGCTAGCCTTTGAATTCTCCCGGGTGTCTGCCGCCGCCCCGGCACGCTTGCTGGTCGATGAGAGGTAGGACTCAGCCAATTATATTATATTGTGTGGGTTTTGTTTAATGGATCTTAATTGGTTATTTAAGAACATACGTGTTGATATTTTTTTTATAATAAATATTTTTTTATACAACGAAGGTGCCAAACAAGCGTACGGTCCACCTGATGGAAAGTGGACACCGCAGCCTATAAATAGACGCCTGCAACTTTAACCCTTTATAAAATTTGAGAATTCTCTGTGTTGTCAGCAGAAAGGACAAATTTATAGGTTCCTCCTTCTCAACACAGTGCAACCTCGGGAGCTTTAGCAACCTTACTTACTTCCAGGAACACAACACTACTTACGCAATACCTGTATCTACAGAACCTAAACAATGTTATTATGGCTGTATAGCCATTAATACCATTGTTTAGGTTCTGCAAGGCAGATGTACCTAAATGTTAGACTGCTCCAAATTCGATCAAGACATTTTGCTGTGCCCTACCCCTCTTAAAATCCGTACAATTACGCATAGATTTGTACCTATGAGATTCGCTGTGGTGGGGCGCGTCGTCGTGGATGCCAAGCACACGGACTATACCTACATAATAATGATTTCAAGTGCTCCCGACCGGACCGACCCGCACCTGTCCTGTGTGTTCCAACTGTGTCAGTTTTACCATTGAAAATGATTATGAGATGCAAATCGCCTGAAACGTATTTTTGGCCATAACTTCGAGGATTTTGGGAGGATCGAGATGGCAATAATACCATGAGTTGAGGAATTTATCGACACACGTGTGAGCGTTTGAATTTGAAAATCGGAAGGTAACTTTTTTGGAATTTTGAGAAATGTAAAAAAAGTCGGGTTTTTAGGGGTGTTTGTTTACTAAATTGTGAATATTTCGAAAAGAAAACCGACTTAAGAAAAAATGAAAAAAAGGGTCCTAGGGTACAAAATGGTGAACAAATTTTGAAAATCGGTTTACAATTGTGACCTGTAGGTGGTCCCGTTAGATTTGGTAATGTAGAAAAACGAGTATTTCCGTATATAAAAAGTGATGTAGCTTACAGTGGCGGCGCGTCAAAAATATTCTTAGGGAAGCCGGAAATAATTTGCCTTTCCTATTCTTCATGAGCCGTAGTAAAAGAATTGGACTGGCTGAAAATTAGGCAAGCCGGTGGGAATCGAGTTGTATGGACGCTCCGCCACTGGTAGCTTCTATGATTATTGACCGATTATCTTGGTGATGGTATTAAAAGATGCGGATGCAGGCGTGAAGTGCATTCAAGTTGTAATTTTGAAAATCGGTTATAGAAGATTAGATTAATCACCAAGGGGATAAAGCACTGTTTTATCTCACGGGCGCGATATTGAATCCTGAGCGGAACGACGGACTCCAGAATTTTCCGGTAATGAGTTCTGAGTCCTAAGTGTAGTGAACATTTTTGAAGAAGAGATTTATATTTTTTTAAGAATCATCAAAAGCTAAGTGATTATTGACAGATCGTCATGGTAATGGTGTTAAAAGTTTCGGAAGCAGACGAGAAGTGCATTCGAGTTGTAATTTTGAAAGTCCTACTTGATATTATAAACGCGAAAGTTTGTATGGATGGATGAATTTAGATGGATGTTTGTTCATCTTTCACGCCGAAACGGTTGAACGGATTTGGATTAAATTTGACACACACATCCTGGATTAACACATAGGCTACTTTTTAGCCCGGAAAAATACACGGTTCCGGAAAAATACAATGGAAGCCGCCGGAGGATTATTCTGAGCTTGTAAATAAACTCTCAACCAATTAACCGTATTGAAAGAAAAAGATGTCTTTATGTATACTTATTTCGTATACAGTCGGGGGATTTCCAAATTAATTATTTAATTATTTCTCAATTAGCTACATCCGTCGGGGGTATTTTCAAAATTTCAATTTTGTTTTATTTTATTCTTTTTTGGAGAAAGAGCCGTCTAAATATATATGAACCCTCGAACGCGCCGGTTGTAGAATCAGCTTCCTACCTAAGCTTCCTGATTTTTGCTTGAGGTTTTCCTAAGGAACTACAAAAAAGGTGCCAAGTGGCCACTTTCTATCCCCGAGTGTCTTACAATCGAACCTGAGGGCCGAAGCTCCGATGGTGAGGGGTAAGGCATACGAGGTCAGAAGGCGTATCGCGTAGGGCCGAAGGCACGAAGCTTCTCCTTGGAGCGCGCTCGCTGTTCGAGCCTGAGAGTGGAAGGTCCGAAGGGCGAGCCCAAGTTGACATTTCATAGCCCCGAGTGTCTTATAACCGAACGTGAGGGCCGAAAGCCGGAAGGTGAGAGGCGAGTCAAGCACAGAAGCCGTCCCACGTAAGGCCAAAGGCCCGTAGCTTCTTATTGGAGCGCATTCACTATAGGAGCCCGAGGGCTGAAGGTCCGAAGGGTGAGCCCAAGTTAACACTTTCAAGTCTCGAGTGCCATACAAGCGAACTTGAGGTCCTAAATCCCAAAGGTAAGGAGCGAGGCATACGAGGTCGGAAGGCGTAGGTACCTTGTAAGGCCGAAGGCCCGAAGGGCGAGCTAATTTAACACTTTCGAGCCCCGAATGTCTTACAAGCCCACCTAAGGGCCGAAGACCCGACGGGCAACCTCACGTGGATAACTTTCGCCCTAACTCACATTTACCCCTCTTTCAAGAGGTTTAAAGAACTTTATGCTAAAAAAAATACATGGAGTTCGCTTACATTATATTTACCATATATGCTGGAGCGCCTGGAGCGCTCGTAGCCCAGCGGCGCCTGCGTGCCGCAACCGGTATGCAAGGTTAAGCAATGTCGGGCGGGGTCAGTACATGGATGGGTGACCGCATTGAGTGGTTACTAACTGAGCGCTCCTGTGCTTTGGAAGCCACGTTAAGCCGGTGATCCCGGCTGTTGTTTATGACAGCAGTCGTTAAGCCAATTTGGAGGCCTTCGGGCGGCTTGAGAACTTCTAACAGTCAAGTTCCCCAAATCCCCACTCACTTGACAAAGGGGGGCCGAAGTTGCACCACGTCCGTAGGGAAAGTACCCTACTACCCTACACGTGACCCCTGGGTGGTTCTAAAAGTATAACAAAAACTGGCAACCGTACTGTCTTCTCGAACATCTCACGGTTCGAAATGAATGCCATATGATAAATAAATAACCATATACAATAAATAGCAAAAGACATTTTCAGTTACATGGGCCACGGATTTTAGGTTTCTCCTATCCAACTACTCAATAGCAAAATATTTAAAGCAGTCGAAACACGGTAATCCACCTATGTGCCCTCGCAAAGTTCTCTGTGATACTATTTTGCTTCATCATCAGGTCTTCTGATGTTCATCTACAGAGGCTTCTCAATAGGTAAATACTATCAAAACAGTCTTAACCAGGGACCCGCCCGGTATCCCCTTCGAGGGTTTTTGAACGGGTTTTTAGTAAGGCTTTGCTTACCCAATCCGTTGCCCTTCAAACCCATTCATTTAGCTTTTAAAGCGCTTTTAATACGGTATCCCCTTCAAGGGGTTTTTGAAAGGGTTTTTAGTAAGACTTCGCTTACCGAAGTCGTTGCTCTAAAAAAACCCATTCATTCGGCTTTTAAAGCGCTTTAAATATGGGTAACCCGTTCAGTTAACGAATATCAGATATTTTTACTAAACGCTTAAAAAGCCTTTCGAAAAGGCAACAGTTTTAAGGGGTTTCCCTTTCCACGCTTTTGCAATTTTCATCCTTTTACTGATGACAATAAGAGCAGTATTGCAAATTTACGTTTGTCGACTGGATGACTGTCGGCACAGGTGCCATAAAACGCCGGCGCCTTTGAAATACCGCTAAGTTGCGATTTGAAAATACCTTATCACATTGCAATACGGTTTCCTTTGGCATGGCGAAGGGCCGGAACAAGTTGAAGCGTGCAATTTATCGAACGGGCCGACTTTTCTGCAGTTGTAACATATCGTTGCTTTTCTAAAACAACGCAGTATCTCGAAATACTACGTTTTGCAACTAAGTAAAGGACTGGACGCGGAACACACAAAAGTTTATCGTGAATAAAACACCCATCGTTTTACGTTAAAAAATGGCCAGATGGCAGCATTGTGCCGTTATGCCATTGGTCGAATTGCGATGCCACTTTTGTGCAAGACCGTCCGCAGGCCAGATGAGACGTAGCTTTTCACGTTGACACCAAGATATTTTGCTGACTACTGGCACATCGAGAAATAATACGGACACATCCATTTACTTTTTTCTGCTATAGTGTCGTATTGTGAAATAGTTCATCAATGCACCATGAAATATTTGTGTAACAATGTAATATTAGTAGAGAAAGTAAGTACAAATATTTGGACTTATCAGCAAATGCACTTGTGTTTACGAAAAGCGTAGATGTGAGCAAGGTCTTGTTAGCGAAATAGGCCTGTATACTTGATAACACTGGATTAAGTATTCATGTAGTAAACTGAATTAGTTCGGATTGTTATTAAATTTGTTTGTTGTAAAATAGGTGAACTTAATGATTTAGTTGAAAAAAATATTATATTCAGCAGTTTTAACAAGCTTCCTGTAACACTAAACTACACTTACAACAAGTAAGACTCTCAACCCCTTTTTACTCTTCTGGGTACTCTTGCAAACACTATCTATATACAGGCGCAATTTCATTGGTTGATATAACCCGCAAGTAGGGAGGAATTGCGGGTTCTGGCTCAACGTTTATTTGCGGTTGGTAATGAATGTGGTAGAAGTAAAATGTATGGAGATATGTCTGCCTCAACTGCATAAAAACGTAAAAGTTGGTAATTATTTTTCGATTTTGTGTTTTGACAATGTTATTTGCGGTAGGTATCAGCGTGGATAGGAGTAAAGTGTATGGAGCATTTTCTGCCTCAACTGTATGTATAAGTTGGTATTGGTTTTGTTGTAGTTGCTTTTATCACTTGTGGTTTTCAAATGTATGGAGTTTGATAACATTATCTAACCGCAACACTAGCACATACAATGCTATTATTTGGCATTGTGTAATTAGGTCATTTGTTCCTCTATTTGTAATGGACGTTGATTAACAATAAAATATGTTCATAAGTTTATTTACTGTCACAGAGCGTGAACGTTTAATAATGAATTACGTAATTGATTTATGTGCTCACCTATGGTTTGATAATGAGGGGATCACCTTCAACTATAAACAGAGCGGTGATAATTCGGAGGACAATTGTATCTTTATATCGAGTGTGGAGGCGCTTGCTCCAGATACCGATATACAAAAGTGGGAGGCGGCGCGGGCGGAACTCAAAAAGATGGTTAAGAAGCTGCTGACGGACCATTCAGTAGTAGCTCTACACTCTGGGTACCATGCGGAGGGGGTGCTAAGGGAGATCCTGATCAAACATAAAATACGAACATTCCTATCTGTGCCTTGTAAACAGCAGATGCTGATTTGGCGCGAAGGGTCCATCTGGTTCATGGAAGTGAGGAATCCACTAATCATAAAGAAACTATTTGTGTTCAAGGAGTGTTAGTGTTTATGGTTAAGTGAATAAGAGGTGTAAATTCTTCTATACATATTTAATATAATAAAAGTGTGTATAGTGTTTTGATTTCTTTATTTACCAATCACTTATTCTATAATGACCCCATGCTAAGGTTTTAATTCCATCATTTAAAATTAATCTCTTTTCATCTTTACCGCAGAGAATTTTCTTTTTCTTAATCTGTGTGTACATATTATGCTTATTACTAATCAAGTTATATAAATCATCATATAAGGTTTTATTTAAATCTAGACAGCTGTAGTACTTGTGAAAGTTTAATCTTCTAACAGCAGCGGCGTTTACACCTTTATTTTTTTTAATGCAAATACTTTGTTCGCCGCCGTCAGCTTCTAATACGTAGGCATACATCTTTGATCTTAAGGCTACGAATTCACGTGTGATTCTCCCCTTATTTTCATCTTTCATCATGCCTACAACTTTTTTATTGACCTGCGGTAAATTATAGATGTTATTTTTAGGAAGATCTGAGGTATCAAATCTGTTATGTAAGTCTAATCTAATATCTTCATAAAAGTTATCACTCATGATATGATAAACAAAAGAATCGGTGTCTGTATATAATAACTTGAGTCTATTACGGAACTTAGGCAACATATAATTATAGTGAAAATCATACATAAGTTGTTTGCTTAATTCTAACACGGTAAATCCTACATATATCGGTTTATTATATACTATTTTTGATTTATTCAGCTGAACCGCTACCAACTCTTCCGAGAAGATTGAGGCACTATGAAAATTTGGCCTTGAAATGAATCGTTCAAGACCATATTTGCATTTTGTTTTGGTTTTTGTATCATTCCATCTGTTACATAATTTAACATCGACCCTTTTCTCGACATTTTCAATTGTTTTACCGAAAATTGAATTATTCATGAGTTTATAAAAGTCTTTCTCGAAAGAGTTTTTGGCTTCGGTTCGCATTTTTGAGTTCAGATCAATGTATGTTTTTAGCCATGGTGTTTGATTGAAGGCTAATATTCTATGAATTTTCTTACAAATTAAGCCCTTTTCAATACACTGTCGCAAGGTCACGCAGTGTATGACATAATTTAATTTATTATCGAATGTTAGCAATAATTTTTTTATCTTGCCTTGAGGTGGTACTTTAGTTTCAGCGCAGAATGGATAATCAGAGTGTAAATCATGCAATATTTGTGGATATTCCAAATCTACTTCTAATATATAACCAGTATTGGAATGTATGTCTTGTGAGAGTATATCAAATTGGTTAATTTCCTCATCGCTCATCCACCTGAAGTTATTTATTGGGAGCGAGCGACGCATGGCATCACCGTATAGATTATTTATATCTAAATAAATAATAAAACTACTATCTTGATTAGCATCATAGTCTAGCATAAACTTATTATTGGCTTTAGCATATCTATTTGAAACTTGACTAACACCGCCCCTAATACCTTTTTTAATAAATTGAATCATTTCATAGTCAGTTAATAACTCTAGCTCTACTTTAGTATGTTTTAACATTGCATCCCAACTCAAACCGGGCGCAGTGACGTATTGACATGGATCTAACTCATATGCATTCATACATACTTCTCGAAAGTTTTCAAAGACTTCAGCTAACAACAAAACATCTGTTTTAAGATATAAATCGCAATATTCTCCCAGAGTTTGAATATTGAATGTATCCCAAACATTTTTTGCATGCGTGTAGTCCTCGTCTTCAATATGTGAGTCGGTGAGTTTGCTGTAGAAGGCGGCTTTACAAGGTAACGTAGTTTCTTCAAGTTTGTCCCAGCTGTCAACATATTCATAGGGATAAACCCCTTTACGTGTTAATAGATCCATATATTTTTCTTGTTCATCTTGATTATAACATGTTAAGAAATCCGGTAAAATTTTGAAATTCTCACGTGGAAGATTTTGAACTAGTTTCTCTAGACTGCTTGACATGAATTTAAACGAATCGATAAACCTTAGACTGTAATCACCCAATGACTTACTAAATGAAATGTATTTTTCCTTATTAACAGGAATACAATCCAACTTTCCATCAATCTTGGCTAATTCCTTAATGAATAAATGACAATCGTAACCACACAAATTATGAAAGATGACAGGTATAAACTTTGATATTTTAAATCTTAAATTACATGATTGATGGCATTTATTACCTCTTTGCGCACCTGTTAGGTGATTGTGATCAGTCACTTGAACTTCACCCTTTTTAATTATCTCATTACAAATATGGCAAATGTTGGATGATGATGATGTTGATGATGATGATGATGATGATGAGGAAGCGTCGTTAGTCTTTAATGGTACTACTTTTTGTAAGATGTTTATGATTGTCTCAGCATCTCTATAAATGTTCTCTATGAATTTCCGTACACAGTCCTCACCTCTATAAATAACGAATTTTGATAGATTTTTATCATATTCACAGTGAATATAATAAGAAAAACTACATGGTATGTGTCTGTGTGTGTTGTAAGTGTTAGCACTAGCAGCAGTAGTAGACTTCTCTCTATCTATCGGAACTAAAATCGATTCAAAGTCACTATAAATTACAAATGGTACTTTCATTTTGTTTTCAAAATTTTTAAATTTTAGATATTTTTCGCTTTCCTTAGGTAGCTCTATGAGGGTCTGTCCACATCCGATTGTGCGGTGAAGCTTAAGTTTTTGTTCACTGAGAAAGGGTTGTAAACATCCATGACATAAAAACATACTTCGTTTTTGATTATTAAGTTGGGAACTCACTAAACGCGATAAGTTCTTTATCCAACAGTAATGTGAGAGGGTTCCCTTTTCATAATACAATAAATCCACATGCCGCGAGTTAGTTACTTTTGAAATGCGTAGAGGTACAATTGTTATCTGCTCCTTGTTTTTATTTTTATTTTTACCGTTTGACTTAGAGTCTTCTATACCGTACACGTTTACACTAATATCATTAAGTCTTTCAAACTTTTTAATGTCAGACTGACAAACCGGATGTTTAATACCGTCTAATTTAAAAATGTCTGTATAGTTTGGATATAACACAACACGATCACTATTTTTATGAACTGGATACAGGGCACTTGCGATAGCCCAAAAAAAACACTTGTCATCACTATTTTTTACATTAACACACGCCTTCCTCGTCTGCACCGCTTTCGGGAGGGGTATGTATGATGATCCTTTGAGAGGTTTGTACTTATTAATGTTAATGTCGAGATATTCAATCTTCTCGAGAGACCAGCCGCTGTCACGCTCTTGAAAGTCTTCACATTTTTTACAAATGCTCAAGGTAACGTCTTCAAAGTATGATGGAAAATCACTAGAGTCTTTGTGTAGAGATACGTTCTTAGTGTTGAATGATTTTAAATCACGTATCACTTCGCCTTCAGCATTAGTCTTCATGAACCAGCAAAAGAGTTGTAGATTGATTTTTATATGTTTATGAGTTTCTAGTTCAATATTAATTACCTTTTCAAGTTTGTCGCTAATTTTTAGCAAATAAATTTTAGGGTCCAAAATCTTAGAGCTCCCGTTGATTCGATAAGTAATGATTCTACACTTAAATGCATTATTAACAATGTAGATTGCACCATCACTAGTTCTTTCCCTTTTACACAACAGCTTGTGACGATTTGTCGATGAATGTTCCATCAACTGAGATAATGACACATCTTCGTTACAGAATTCACAATGGTATGTAGTTGCTGTCATGGTGAGTATTGAATGTATCTAGTGAAGGCTACATTAGCTTTTATATTAAATTTCACATACCTACCAACCACCACCACTATCAGTGAAAGTTTAGTGATAAGGGTTAAAATAAATAATAGTAATATATTTTTAATTTAATTTATTAAACCACAAACCATATTAGCACATTACCTACTAGAAAATATATGTGTTACATAAAATATCTGCAGCATAACACTTTATTTCAGAGTCGATAATATCATTCACATTACATAATCCATCTATAATCTTCCGCGCTTCCTGAACGTTGGTGGGTCGATACATCTTGAAATGTTTTTTGAAAAAGTTGAGACGGTTGTCATAAGTAGATTTTATCTTGTTTAAGTATCCAATTCGAGCGTTAATACACTCCATAATCCATTCGATATGACTCCATTCAATGCGATTTATTACAAGAGGGATGCGATGGAAGATTCTCGCTCCTGATTCTTCTTGTTCTTCTTCTCCTTCGCAATCATTGAGGAAAAGTAACGGTTCCGGAGAGATATACATTTTAAGACGACTGCTGCATGAAATCGAATCCGGTGAGATATTCAATGGATTATGGAAATAGTTTCCAATGATATCAATCTTATCGGCAAACATTTGATGCCATTCTTCGCCTGTGAGTTCATGTTCTCCATTAAAACTAACACATGTCTGTAGTTTAATTTTAGCTTCGATAAACTGCATCTTCAAGTACACATGGATATCCTTAATCTGTGTAATAGCACCGATAGGACAGCAGTTGATCTCTAGATTGTAGATAGTTTTACTTAATGCACGCCAGCCGCAATCGTAACATCCACCGCGACTATTGTTGCTACCGCCGCTGGAGCAGTCAATCGATGGTGTGTAGGATGGTAAAAATAAATTTGGATAAGTCATTATTTAGCGTAAGTTTCCCACAATAAAAATAAAAATAAAAACACGTATGTTAAAGACGATGGTTGACTACTGAATGATTTTACGAGTGATGCTAGTGAGAGCGTTGTATTCAAACAATGAGTCATTTATAATTAGACAGTATGCGGTCGTGTTTGCTGGTATGTTCTCCTTAAACTCCATTTCCAATTTGATATCTATAGCTCCACCACCCGAGTTAAAGCTGTCGCACTGTCTCGATGTATCGATAACGATTAATGGAGATTGCGTCTTATAACGAGCATAATTCACATGAGGGCTGGAGTATTCACGATTGTAATACGAGCGTTGAAAACTGACAAAAGCATCATACAAGAGCGCATAGTTATTATGCTTAAATTCTGCTGATAAGGGATCATATGGATAATACTGAGCGTTTAAATACGCCTTGCAGTTGGTGAGATTACAATGATCGAATATACTCATGTCTTTATTTTTTTCATTTCTACGAGCCGTTTGGAATCCGACAATGAGATAGCGAGGTTTCTCCAACTGCATACTCGTCTTTATACACCAAATGTGACGTTGTGTGGGAGGCAATAGGGGATATTCATACAGTTCCCACGTGCGGAAGGCTATTTGAACGGGTATGTTCCCTTCAATGTACTTCATCAGACGTAGCTTCTCCTTATCGGACACTTTTATGACGGGCATCCGCCATACGACTCGTGTGATGTCAACAGTATAATTCGGAGTCAGAGCTACATCATCCTGCTCTAAACTGTTTATATCGGTAGATGCACGATTCAATATCAACTCATGTTTACCGTTCATAATAACCTTCTTATAGTCTTCAGCGAACCCTAAGAAATGTGACAGGGGTATGGCTAAAGAGAATTTGTCTTTGATTTTCTTAGCAGCCACTTCCCACCCCGCATTCTGAAGGCTATAGTCCATGTCCTTGGCATATGAGACTAGTCCCTTCATGGTAGACGTAATGCCACAGTTTCTTGATCGATCAATTTCCACACCATTCAATTCATAGCGCATGTCTTGAAATAAAAACGCTGCTCCGTTGTTAACCATAACGCAACCTTTCTCCACCGTACCCTCTATTAATATCTGGCTCTGACTAGGCAGTAGGATTAGATCTTGACGGTTAATGCATATATGAATGTCATCATTATTCTTGAAAGAGTCATTATACGGAGTGTAGGGATGAAATTCTATACTCTCTATAGTATCATCGAACGATACCCTCTCCCCAATGTCTAAGATAGATGATGAGGACATATTTTAAACCCAATGCTCTGTAAAAATGTGCTGTTTTCTTTACTCAATTTCTTAAGTTGTTGCTGCTGCTGCTGCTGCTGTTGAAGACGATCGGGATGTGGTTGTTGTTGTTGTTGTTGTTGTTGTAATCGTTTCTCTTCAGTAATAATAATACGAGGAATAGTAGCAATAGAACTATCTTCATTAAGAGCAAGATCTCGACTGATGGTGTAGACATAGTTGCCTACGCTTTTATTGTTATTATGAATAATCATTTTACTTCTTACGGATGTGTAAACGTAGTGAGATGTTTTCACCACGAAAATTAACTAGATCACCGTGCTCGTTTACTATACGCACTTGGATACTCTGTATACTATCGTTACTCTTCACAGGTAGATAGATAGTGTTGGAGGGCTGTTCGATTATTTGGTAACCAGGCGGGACGTCAGGTGAAAACTCATGTATTACATGTGACGGCTTATTGTTTATGAATGAACCCTCTGCAATATTGCACTCTATTCTTATAGTGTTTGTTATAAGTATGTTGACGGGATTATCCGACCAATGCACCGTTTTAGCTGGCAACTTTTTCGATGAATAACCAAACAGTGATCCGATACTGTTTGACCGATCAAAGTGTATATCATATACGGGCGAGAACATCATGCACTTGGAGGTGTTGTTATTTACAGCCATATCAATCAATTTATTACCATCGCCCTTGGCCAACTTTATCATTTCTTGCTCTATATACCTTATTATGTCGGTGAGCTCGTATGAACCTTCCGGTATAGTGATAATATTATTACCATAGTGAAAAAGATTATTGCCTTTATCAACATTCGGAATAGAGTTGAAAGTCTTAAAGTATATAAGAGCACACTCATAAAACCCATCACTGTCCAATTCTAGAGCCGGTTGAAAGTCTGCATTTAAAACGGACGTATTTCCGTTAAGACTTATCGTGAATGTTGTCAACGTCATAATGCAATAAAAATGATGATTAGAGGTAGACGATCGATATAAGAATGAAACGATTAAGGCATTGCTATTGATATTTATTCATTTATTTAAAACAAACGTTTAGCATTTTTACATAAGAACTCTAAGCATAAATGTCCACAGTTTACTGTATTAAATTGTTGTAATCGATTATAATTATATTCCAATTGATGAATGGGAGTAGATGAAGAATTTATATAATCAATAAACTCTTGAGGAGGTCTCAAATCACCAAAGCTATCGAAATATAAACAATAACCACCCTTCTTTAAATAAGCACACCAATGTGTTCCGTCACCCTTCTGTGAGTCCAAGTTAATAACACCGGTTTCATAGTAGTGAGGCGGCTGATGCTGTTGCTTTGGGAGATTATCACGCATGAAAACACCTCTAAAGTAAGGAATTTTCTCTCTACGAACATATCTCAAGATATCAATATCGGTGAGAGCCTTATCTTTCGCTGGTAAATCTAATTTAATGTTTTTTTTTTTTTTTTTTTTCTTCCTGTTGCTGCTGCTGCTGTTGTTATCGGAGATGATGATAATGATGATTTTGTGATATAAAGTCCCATACCGCGTTTATAAGGTGCTAAATATAAACCTTTGCCAACAATCTTGCCGCTTGTATCATTATTGTTTCTGTTCCTATTCTTCACCATCTCATAAATATTTTTAGCGGCCGTAGTAACACCTCCGGCTAGAGTTCCTGTGGCGGCTAGAGCACCTAACAGCGGTATTAAAGGTAGGAAACCGCCTCTTTTCGGTATCGGAATGACGCGTTTGTTCCGTTGAGGTTCCTTAATAATTTTCCCCTTGGAGCATTTTTTTGCTGCATTAACGCTCACTTTAAGCAATGCGCTAGTACTGTTATTAGTCTTCTTATTCGCGATATGTTTTTTTACAGCATCACGACTGGCTTTTATGACTTTCGAAATGGGGACCATCCCCATGCCACGTTTAATTTTAAATCTCATAATCTTATCAACAGCGAAAGCAGCGGCTCGTTCTCCGATAGAGCTGTTATTACTACGCCAACGAGTTTCAGCAGCTTCGGCTAATTGTAAGTCAGCTCGATGACGTCCCTCCAATGTCTTATCACGTGAGTATGCGATATCGTGTAATTTGCAAGCTTCGTCAAGTTGATTCACACCTGGATCGTTACGAGCGAGTCTCTCATTCAATCTCGTACCTGGACCGCAATAATTGTATCCCGGTATGTGTGCTTCGAAAGGTAGATTATTAATTAAACTATTAATAATACCACCACCGCTATATGTATGTGTTGTAGCCTGCTTCGTCTGTCGTCGTCGTCGTTGTTTAGAATTACGTTTGTTGTTTTTGCTGTTGCTGCTGCTCCTGTCTCCTTTGAGATGTGTAATCATTACAAGTACCTATATTCAACTGAGGTGTATGTACGTGTGTATACCATGTTTATAAGAAAATTTAATAATCATCACCTCTACCAAATCCACCATCACCACCACCACCACCACCACCACCACCACCACCATATGTATAACAACAACAACAATATCCAAAGAACATTTCCGGCATATCCACCTCCATCTCCATCTTCAACTCCATCTCTTGCTCCATCTCCATCTCCAACTCCGTCTCTTGCTCCATCTCCGTCTCCGTCTCTTGCTTCATCTCTATCTCTTGCTCCGTCTCCGTCTCCGTCTCCGTCTCCGTCTCCGTCTCCGTCTCCGTCTCCGTCTCCGTCTCCATCTCTATCTCTATCTCCGTCTCTCGCTTCGTCTCTGTCTGTTCACTACCATCGTCAACGCTATTGTCATTGACCTCATTAGGATTATCGTTATTTTTAATAGGTTTCATGATTAAGCGTAATTATGTATTGTATGTATGTATGGGTGTTTGAGAGTGTATAAAATACACGTCCCTATAGCTCGATAGATCATAATAAAATGAAACTTAAAAAACAAAACACGTCACTCACAGTTAAAGATTGGAGCGTATTGGATAATAATAATGATGATGATATGAAATTGAAACAATCTAAAGGTCGCTCTTTAAAACACGGCTCATTATTAGCTAACAATATCAGATGTCTCATCTGCGGACCGTCAAACTGCGGCAAGACTAATGTGCTGCTATCGCTACTTTTAGATCCGAACGGTGTAAAGTTTCATAATGTTTATCTCTACTCAAAATCCTTAAACCAACCGAAATACAAGTACCTGAGTGAAGTTTTAGAGCGCGCCGGTGACATACCGTTTCACACTTACAGCGATAAGAGTGAAGTTGTTCCACCAGGTGAGGCGGCAGAAGACAGCGTCGTCGTGTTCGATGATGTCGCCTTGGAGGATCAAGATGCGATACGTCAGTATTTTTCTATGGGACGTCATCGTTGGTTGGACTGTTTCTATCTATGTCAGACGTACAGTAGAATACCTAAACAGTTAGTGCGTGATAATGCCAATCTGATAATACTATTCAAACAGGATGATTTGAATCTGAGACATAGTTATGATGATCATGTAAATACAGATATGAGTTGGGAAAAATTTAAAGACATCTGTCGTGAGTGTTGGAAGAAAAAATATACCTTTTTAACTATTGATAAGGAGAGAGACATTAATAAGGGTCGATATCGTAAAGGTTTTGATGTATTTATTATTGTTAATGCTAATAATAATGATGAATTGTAAGTTTTCTGTTTCTTTTTTTTTTTTAAATATAAAACTGAATGACATATATGAGTTTTCATTAGTTTTATACTGTCAGCTATCGAGCAAACAACTCCTCTCTCACACACTCTCGCTCTATCTCTCTCTCTTATTCTTCAAGCGGAAATGTTTGGTGATAAAAAGTTGAAACGAAAGCTCATAGATTCAGTGGAGAGCGTAAAGAAAAAAGTGAAAGCACTGCGAGCTGATAAAGCATCGCTTGACACATCGTTAGCTGAAACCTTTAAACCGATTACAAAACCACTCGATGTTTTAGTTAAGAAAGCTTTAGAATCTAAAAATGATAGCAAAGATATTAAAACGATTGCAACTAATAACTATCCACTGTTAAAGACGTCTACACCGATGATACTTCCCTCCACCCCATTATCATCATCAACAAAAAAATATAAAAGGAAACAGATGATTAAGACGAATACTAGTACTCAAGATGATGATGATGATGATGATGCTGCTGTTAATAATGAAAGAAGGGGAGATGATGAAGAAGATAGCGATTATCAAGATGTGAATGCATCACAGTCGAGCTTTAATGATGATGATGATGATGATGATGATAATGGTGATTATAACGATGATGATGATAATAGTCAAAGTACTTTATTAAGTCAAAGTTATATTAAGCATCTTTCTAAAACTCATAAAATACCGTTTGGCGTTTATCTAGAGGGTAATAAAACGTACATTGGTGATAGCCGAGTTAAATTCATCAATGATTTGATGCATATTAAAGATTTTACTTTTCATATAACACCTGGACTATCTGAACTTATCTTTAAAAGAAAACCAAACAAAAAATTAATTACAGTAAATGATATAAAGGATTATAACGAGATTTTAGATATTACGAACGCTCACCGTAGAGGATTCTTACCGAGCGGTCAACTGAGCGGCAATAGAAGTTTAAAGTATCAACTCTACATTAAACATCCGCAAGAATCTAAGAAGGTTAAAGAAGGCGGATGTTTAAACTCTAACAAGAGAGATACTACTTTAACAACGAAAACGTTTTATCCGAAAACTGACTACATCTATTGGGATGATCCTAACGAATTGGTTAATCGTCTGCAGCTCTTAATCGCATCACAGAGCGCTGGTAACACCTCCCATTCCAACGAGATTAATGCCATCGTTGAGGAACTAATTGAGAGTGGTATCATTTTAAAGTAAGAAACTAACGTCTGTTAGCTGTTTCAACAGGTCAGTACCTGTTCTAACCTGTTAGCTGTTTAAACAGACCTGTTCATATATGATAATACTGATCTGATCTAATCTAAACTATTTTCTGAATATAAATATGGTTGAAGGCTCTCTCAATCAATCACTTTCATAATGCCTCTTAATAAGTTTGGACAGCACTTGAGCGGCGGCAGCGGCGGCGGTGGTGACTACTCTACCTTCAGTAATAAAATTAAAGTGGAAAAAGATCAGATAAACTTTCAGCGTAGGCGTCTAGCGGGAGTTGAACGTGGTGCTTTTAAAACCGACGCTGTTAATAAGGGTCAACTTGAAGAGTTACATAATTTCGTTCTTGGAAAGATAAAGAGTCAATCACAACAAGTAATTAATCTTCAAAAAAAGCTTGATAATTTATTAGTTAGAATATCTACTCCTTCACCATCATCATCGACAGCCGTGCCTACTGCAACAGCATCTCCATCGAGAAAACGCATTACACCGAGCACTGTAAAAGATGAGTAAAGCCCAAGTAGTGAAAGAGATACATAAGTATGTAAGAAAAACATTCCCTCGCCGAAGATTTATACAGAGAGGGCTCGATGACACTTGGCAGATTGACTTAATTGATATGCAAAAGTACTCTAAGCAAAATAATAACTATAAATACATTTTGACATGTATCGATACTTTTTCAAAATATGCTTGGTTGCAAAAGTTAAAATCTAAGAGCGCCGAAGACGTTGCACGAGGAATGAGTAAAATCTTAAGTGAAGATGGAAGACGCCCTAAGAATATTCAATCGGATGATGGTAAAGAATTTTTCAATAGCAAGTTTCGCTCACTCATGACGCAATATCATATTAATCACTACTCTACCTACAGCGTTATGAAAGCTTCCATAGTGGAAAGGCTAATTAGAACCTTAAAACATTGGATTTGGCAACAATTTAGCTTGAATGGCTCATACAAATGGACGCAACTGATAAACGACATTATATATCGTTATAACAACAAACCGCATCGTACTATTGGCGTGGCACCAGCAAGCGTGAATAAAAATAACTCTAGTCAGTTACTACATAAGGTCTACAATCATATTAAGATTAAACCAAGAGCCAAGTTCAAGGTTGATGAACATGTGCGAATCAGTAAGTATAAATCAACTTTCGCTAAAGGCTATACAGGCAATTGGACTACTGAGATATTCAAAATTGTCAAGGTGCAAAACACTAATCCGGTGACCTACTTACTTGAAGACGCCAACCATAAGCCTATCTCGGGATGTTTTTATGAGCAAGAATTGCAGAAAACTAAAGACAAGGACATTTATCTAGTGGAAAAAGTTTTGAAACGTCGTGGAAATAAGGTTTATGTTAAATGGTTAGGTATGGATGAAAAAAGTTGGATAGATAAAGATAATATTGTATAGTTTTTATTAAATAAAACAATATAATTTTGCATAAAGTGACTTTTATTGTAAGCTTACGGAAAGAGATTATGCTAGAATACATTCATTTTTATTTTTTTTAATTACAGCGTATCCCCTGCCTTGTTTAGAGACTAGAGTCACGCTGTATTAACATAAGACAGATTATACACACTTATATATTAGAGAATACATTCGCAATGACAATATTATTAATTGATAGTCGCAGCAGCAGCAGCATCAGTAACAAGAGTAAATTAATAAAATATAAATATATATATTTTGTAGACAATCTTACACAAATCAACCTAGTCCCAAACTAAGCAAAAGCTTGTACTATGGGTACTAGACGACGATATACATACTTATATAGATAAATAAATACTTAAATACATAGAAAACATCCAAGACCCAAGAACAAATATTCGTGCTCATCACACATACACACACAAATGAATGCCCCGGCCGGGATTCGAACCCGGGACTTTCAGCTTCATAGGCAGGGTCACTACCAACTAAGCTAAAGCGCTCGTCAAAATGTTAGTCTCTATTTGAATTCTCATAACAAGAATTAACTATTTTAGATCCCACCACACAAAATATCACATTCATTAAGAAATTAAAAGATTTTTGGTTAAACACTACTCGAGCGTAATTTTGCGGTTCTACACAAGCCAATAACATAAACCAGTCGAAAAAGTTAATTTGTCCATCTCCAATCAACGCTTCTACCTCATCGTTAATCTCATCCCACATTAATGAGAGTAAATATACTTGAGGATCCTCGACTTCACGAAACCACCCCTTAATGAAAGATTGCTTCAGAATAAGCGAGACTTCTGCACGAAACGTATGTAGGGGCATGGGATATCGCCATCTATTTATCAAAATATTATTACGTATAGCTCTCACCCATTGCGCTTTGTTGTCTATAAAAAAATTCACTATTTCCGAGCTGGTATCGCTCTCGTAATTCGTCTCTGTACACGGTAACTTATTCTCCTTATCTTCGTCTTCCGATGATAAAATTGTTATTTCCGCTGGCGACGACGATGATGGTTGTGGTGCTGTGTTATTCCGTGAGAAGTTAGCCTCGTTGTTGTCGTTGTTGCTGCTGCTGCCGCTGCTACCGTTGCTGTTTGTAGTCTCGTCAACTGTTGGTAGGAAATAAATATTATTATTAGTATTATTTTCATAGTAATTCACAAAACTTTTTTTTAAACTGTTTAGGTACAACCAACCAATTTGATTTCTAAGCCACTTTGTACTTTATCACAGTGACATTACTACGAGATCTCTAGCGGCTTTCATATTGATTTTCGCTGTGATAAGGTACAAAGTGGCCTAGAAATCAAATTAGTTAACTGAACATACCATTAAAAAAATAAATAAATAAATAAATAAATAAACAAAAAAAAAAAAAGGAATAAAAATCTTACATTTAACATTAGACGATTCCATTTTTTTTTTTTAATATTTATAATAATATAACTGGAGCAATCTGTAAAAGAAAAAAAAGAGATATAAAAACTTACATGTTATTTATCATCATGAAACTCAAACATCCACGTCTTATTTTTAGGTCCCATGCACACAACTGACATATACCCCTTCTGCAACTCTTGGATAGCTGTATCCTCCATATCGTTAAATCTACAGGGCAAAGTTAAATGCCCTGACTCCAAAACCAATATTGTTTGCATTTTGTTCGAGTCGAAATTGGACGCTTTCTTGTAACAATCTAACACACGGTAGGGATGTTTAATCACTAAATCTTTTGGCTTAATCCAATTTATAATATCGCTACCGCGTTCATTTAAGAGATTGATAAAGTTATTGGACATTATTAAAAAATATATATTATTACGTTCTCACCAATGTAACAGTTAGGGGTACAGTGGAGTGTATGTGTTCCTATGACTGAATGTATTGACTTATATAGCAAAAATCATGGGAACACCGTCATATGCGGTTAAAGACAGAGTGAGGACGATATTTGATAACGTAACCGCATAATATTAGTTCTCACAGTTTGTTATTTATTCATGTAAAAAAAAAAACATTTTTTAATAAAAAAAAAAAAAATGATACACATACCTTAGTAGGAATTTTATTCGTCTCCTCGGAAAGATTTAGATGGTAGACGATCTTTACAGAAGAGATCCGCGTTAGGATCTGATCTTATAATAGTCATTTCTTCATTTGCCCATCGCCGCATGTGCTCTAACATATACTCATATTGCTGGCACTCTTCACTCAATACTATAGGTTTCCGAGTGCTTGCGGTTATTGTTGTTACACGTGGTGCCTTAAATCTTGTTGAGGTTGTGGTGGTAGTCGTGGATGTAGTAGTTGTTATTGGTTTAGACGTGGTGATGCTTAAACGGGTGTTTGAAGCTGGTTTCTTTTTCATTACACGAACAGTCATCTCTATCCCATCACCATCTTGTATTACTTGGTAATATTCATCTCCCGACCATGATTGTTTAATAGTAGTTTCACGTTTCACCCGTCTCTTGTATACATTAGAAGATGAAGTATTTATTATCTGATCTTTTATTAGCTCCATTTTAAATATTATCATATTACCATCTATACATAATGGTAAATCAACAATTTGATTGTATCGCACAAGTTTTGTGACGGTTTTCGATGTGATTGTCGTGCCCCTTTCACCCATAAAAAACCGTACATACCAGTCTGCCGATGAAGAGTTGAAGGGTGGTGCAGTTTCATCTATCACAATAGCTCGTTTAATGTTCCAAGCGCGCGTAGCACAAGAAGGGAAGTAGAAATCTTCCTTGTAAGGTGATATAGTTACATTTTTAACGTCAGTATCGTATACAGCAGTTAATTGTAACATAACACTAAGATGTAAAAAGTTCGAAATAAACATATTTGTTTAATGCAATAGTAACGCACTCGAGAGACTCTAAAGCTGAAATGAGCTCTAACATTAGACCTAGATTAAAATTACATACTATAAATTACTTATATAGACCTTGATTATTGAATCATTTCCGCTAGAACTAGTTAACATTAATAAAATGCAGTAGATGAAATGAAACAATTAGATACGTATAAACCTTTGTATTAAGTAACATTAACAGGTCTACAATTTATATCATTAAAATAAATCGTTTCACACTGCAACTGATAATATTACAAAATCACGAGTGGGCGTGAGTATCATTCTCACGCTCTATTTAAATTATAAATTTTAATAATTAATTATCCATTAAATCATGCGGTTACATATAAAATTCTCACCACATTGAAGGACATTGATAACCAATACCAACTTATACATACAGTTGAGGCAGAAAATGCTCCATACACTTTACTCCTATCCACGCTGATACCTACCGCAAATAACATTGTCAAAACACAAAATCGAAAAATAATTACCAACTTTTGCGTTTTTATGCAGTTGAGGCAGACATATCTCCATACATTTTACTTCTACCACATTCATTACCAACCGCAAATAAACGTTGAGCCAGAACCCGCAATTCCTCCCTACTCCCGCATACGGGGTGAAGGAAAGATCCTTTTTTATCGGTTTTTGAATTGATCGATATACATCATGATGCATTTTCAGACATTTTTATTGATCAAGAGGGCCCGGCTCCCCGCATTGGGGAGCTATGGCACGTATTTCGGAAATCTCTCTCGTATCCCTGATGCGGGCACTAAAGACCAGCCTTATTTCATTGGTCGTTATACCGCATTCAGTTAAACGACTGTGCTATCGACTTATGCCTTCAATAGTCGTTGTACCGCATGTAGGGGCACCTACATTATGCATTGGACGACCACTATTAATAGCCTAGTATGTAGTGACCCTGCCTAAAAGCTGGTCCCTGTTTCGAGTCCCGGTCAGGACATTTAATTTTATCATGAACCCGAAAAATTGTTTTGTATGTTTTTATTTTATTTATATGAGTATTATTGAGTATGTATATCGTCACCCGTGGTATAAGCTTTGCTTGGTTTGGGACTAGGTCGATTTGTGTAAGATAATAAGATAAAAATATTTATTCCTTTTATTCATTGCTCTGTCTGTTATTACTTTATTAACATATACATCTAATAATCCTAATCTCTTGTATGCCTTCGAAACCTGGACTTGGTGTCTCTACCGCAAGCACATCCGCGTATTGGATAGATTTTATATCAAATGCCTGCGTGACATTATGAACATTTCCTGGTCAGATCGTGTCAGGAATTCGGAAATTCTACGCCGTGCTAATGTCGACGGTATTGAAGCCTATCTAATGCGTAGGCAGCTACGATACGATGGTGTGGTCACATCTACCAAATATCTGAAGACAGAATAGCTGATCACATCTTTTATTCTGAACTGCAAGATGGCAAGATAAAAACAGGGCGGCCAACTCCGGCATTATAACGATGTGCTGTAGCGCCACACGCGGAGACGTGATGTTGAACCATCGTGCTGGGAGTTTTTGGCTCAAGATCGGTTAAAATGGAGGCATATATAAAGACGAAGTGAACTTGACGCTAAGCGTGAGGATTTGAAGGCCCGACCACCTGCGGCCATTCACTATAATTATGTCGAAGGGGTGTCGATTTCTGGGGAGAGTGCTCGCACATTAACTGCGAAGATAGGATATCTCAGTCACCTGAGAGCTCGTGACCGACGCTCTCACTAGCCAGGCTCTTCTTTCTAGTCACCGAGGTCGAAATCGGCCAGGAGGATTATGATGATGATACTGATGAACCTTTACAGTGATTTTTAGTTACAGACATGGACACGGTTCCAAAGTCTACAGATAAATCGAAATCTTGGTAAAAGACCGAGTCCAGAAACATATAGGTACCTATACTACCAACGCCCTAGATCCCAATAACGAAACTGACCACAACAAAAAAGTTGTCATCCAAAACCTTGACAGAGATGCAATAAACATGACTATTTTTTAGCAAATTACAGTCACAAACAGGTACAGTTAAAACGGATTCGCCAACAAGGGGTCCCTGTAGCAGAGTAAAGAAAGAAAGGACTCTTTGCATTAATTTCCATAAATACCTACAGTACCTAGATTTTTAGGGTGGAATCACTTTCGTCACCATCAAATCACGTTTTGCTGTAAGATTATATTATGCACATTTTATACATTGAGAGCCAGATAAGACAATGCAAAAAGATGTCATTAGATAATTTCAGATGCTATAAGTGCTAGGTATAACATGTTAATGCTGCTAAAGTATGCCATCGCATTTTTAATTTTTTTTTAAATTTAAGCTGTTTATTTCAGTAAAAGTAACATAGTTTGTTTCACTTACTTAACTAATAATCTTAAATAACAAAAGATTTTTTATGTTAAGGAGTTGCGAAAATACATTCAAATCAATTAGTATACATTGTTGTTTTATTTATATTATATTATGACTTAACTAAGTATATTTTAACAGCATTATTTTTTTAACAAATATAACTTTATAGCATTTCTAAATCTTTTGGCTTTTTTATTATTCAAATCTAGTAGCAACTGTTTAGGGAATTTATTACAGGTGCGTGGGAGAATACATGACCAGGCTCTCTGACCGTAGGTATTTCTACATCGGGGTACCACAAATGATGGCAAATTTGCAAGTGAACGTAAGTTGCTATGCCTCGATGCATGATTTTATTCAGCTGATAAACAATGTTATCACATAATTTCAGCTGCTATAAGATGCAATCGCATATAAATTTGACGTAAATTGACTAATTGTGCTACTGTATCACTATATTAATGTTTCGTTAAGAAAATAATTTGGTAAGAATACCAAGTAGTGGAGGTAATCAAAAATATCCCATTGTTAGCGATATAATAGTTAGGTATATTTTTTGACACAAGTCCTAATAAGCCGCTGTTATGCAAAGTTAAAAAATGTTTATGGTATATAACACGTAATACTCCTGTATTGCTAATACATATTATATAAAAATATGTCTTAAAGACGAATGAGCCGTTATTCATCAAAACAATAAACCATCCTGTTTCATTATTTTGTCTTGTGACGTTATTGCTTATAAAAACGTTTCAACAACCCATAATTATTGAGTCACAACTCTGAATATGTTACTAATTTTGGATTTTTAACTCTATTTTTGTTTTGTTTTGTAGGTTTTCTTTGGTTTGTCGTATACTCCAATAAACAATGAAGGTATTACAAAAAGAGGATTTGTTTTTTGTTAGTTTAAATAAAAGTTATTACAAAGTAACTTCTGTAAACTTTCAAACCTCTCTCCTGAAAAAACACGTTTTTTGAGATACAGTGTTGTTTCAGAAAAGCAACGATATTTAAAAAGTAGTGTTCAAAAAACAAATGCTGATTCTGTTAATGCAAATACTTTTTAGGGTTCCGAAACCGAAGGCTCTAATCGGAGCCCTATTGCTGTCACTCACGCATCCGTCCGTCCGTCGTTTGTCACAAAATTTTGTTCCTAACAATTTTTTAACTTCCCGTTGACCTATGAACTTGAAATTTGGTGATAATGTTTATTATTTGCCAACAAATACTAATATATATATTGATAAATGAGGTTTTTTCCTTTGAAATTTTGCGGATGGTTCGGAACTCTAAATGTGCGAGTGCAACAAGCACTTAGCTGGGTTTATTATGTTAATTAATTATTAAGGTACCTAAAAAATATAGATATACTCACGGATTAATGCTTGGATTAAGCAAAAAAAAATTCGGTTGAATGTGTTAATCTCGGTACCGATACCGATGTTCCCCTGAGTGACGAAATTGAAATTAATAAAATGGTTGTTTAAAATACGATACTGAATATATTTTTCCCTAAATTATGAATATAGGGGAAACCCTTACTTGCCAGAATTTCAGTTGCCCGAATTTTGACTGCCATACTATTCAACTGCCATAATATTGTTTCTTATAATTTCGTATGCCATACTCATTATTTACCATATTAATCAAATGCCAGAATCTTTATTTCCCATAATATCAATTCCAATAATATCTTTTTCCATAATCATTGTAATCCATAATTATCACATGCTATACTTTTATTTGCCATCCATCTCTACTGTTCGAATCGAATAGCTGAGAATGGAAATCCATAATTTTAATGAAATTTAAAAGAGCAGAATAACTTGTTTGAAAAGCTACTTTACTACTTAATCCGACTCGGATCACGGATAGGTTAGAAGAGGATAGCGGGAGCTTTGCTCCCGCTATCCTCTTCGAGGTTATTTTTTTATAAAAGAGCAGAAAAACTTGTTTGAAAAGCTACTTTACTACTTAATCCGACTCGGATCACGGATAGGTTAGAAGAGGATAGCGGGAGCTTTGCTCCCGCTATCCTCTTCGAGGTTATTTTTTTATAAAAGAGCAGAATAACTTGCATGCTTGCATGCTTGCTTGCTTGCTTGCTTGCTTGCTTGCTTGCTTGCTTGCATGCATGCATGCATGCATACTTGCTTGTTTGCATGCATGCATGATGCAATTATTTTCGAGCGCCTACAGAAATTTAATAAACAAATTCATAGTTAGGATTATTTCGGAAAGACTGTATTTAGTATGGCATTTAAATATTCTGTTAATAGTACATTACTTAACAAGGGCGGTAAAACAAAGAATGTCTCAGATCGCAGGTATTTGACGCCCGAGCCGAAGGCAAGGGCGATAAATATGCGATCTGAGGCTTTCTTTATTACCGCCCGTGTTAAGTACAAAATTTTATGTCACCCCCTGGCCAGGAAGTGGGTTTTTTCGCGCGCGGAGCGTGCGATAATGGCCGCTTTATGGCCAGGTGTGACATAAATAATATTATTGCACTTAATAATATGGATAACAATACGTATGGCATTCGTATCATTCTGTCATGTAATATTCGGGAATACAAGAGTATGTCAAACGATTTTTCTAGTAAATGAACCATTCGGGCAAATAAAAATCGGGCAAATGTTTATCGAGCAATTGAAATTATTCCATATGAATTTCGGGCAAACAATAGACACCCATGAATATAGACTACAACAATATTCAAAATACAAAAAACATTGCATATATAGCAAAACCTTTTAAAATAAAGACATTTTAATTTCCACTGAGTTAAATTTTGTACAAGGTGTACGTATACGTACACTATTATTTAAGTAACATAATTTACCTAAAAAACGAGAAAAAGGTACATTTTTTTTTAGTAAAGTGCCATGTAATAGACCTGTTCTATTTGCATGCATTATAAACGAAGAAAAACATTAGCGGTTCAATTAAGTCCAATATCGGATAGCCACACTGACCGATTTCCGTAAAGATCATATTTCAAATAAATTATTATGGAAAGAATTAATTCGATATATATTTTTGCACCTGACTGTTATATGTAAAATTGAAGTTTGAGCTTCCAGTGTGAAGAAATAATGTAGAATTACACTACACAAAAAACTATTTAGACTGAAAAAGAACACAGTAAGTAAAATAACCGAAGAAAACATTGAAAAATGCCTTAGCTAACTCTGTCATAAATCCTAATATCATCGTAAACTTTAGTGCTGATTATTTCGTAATTTTCAACGTCAGTTATAATTATGTTCTTTTTTTACGAAACCGGTAAAGTGCGTGTCGGGCCACGCACAATGTAGGGTTCCGTAGTTGGTCACCCGTTACATTATGTGGACTAAAAAGTTTGCAAACTTATATTTACCTACTATGTTTTTGAAATACTTAATTAAAAACATTATCTGAGGTACCTACCTCAATGGAAATTGTATGAGAGTTCGGCTTTTAGTCGTTAACTAGTAATGTCTACTCAGCTGTGATCATTTTACTTATAATTTCATTATATAGGGTGTAACATTTAAATCGGTCAGTATGGGAAGTCTGAAACTATAAGACATACGAAGATCTGTTCTTAGGAACGATGTCATAGATTTCAGTAACAAGAAAAACGCAATAGTAAAATCATCACCTAAACGAGTTTAATATTGCATTGAAAACCATAGTTGCCATTTCAAACATCAACTTAATGAAGGGTTATGTTTTGAATTTATGATGCATTTTATTCATTTTAGATAGCATCATAGTAACTTTTACTTATGAAGTTATGACCATACCTGTGCTAACTCGGAACAAGTTCTAGGGATTTGATATCGATTAAATTAAAATTTTAATTGCCAGCAATGTATTGCAAAGTAAATTGACAACTCAGTACAAATGACAGCCCTTAGTGTTCTGTTTACTATGACGTTCTCTTAGGCAGTGCACGTAGTACATTGAAGGTGCGGAATTAGGAAATTTAATTTCGCAGTTTTTGGGTTTTTGCTACTCCTCAGCTTAGTGAATCCTCAAATTTTATAAAGGGTCGGCAATGCGCACGTTACTCCTTTAGAGTCGCGAGCGTTTATAGGCTGCGGTGTCGGCTTACCATCAGGTGGACCGCACGCTTGTTTCCCACCATCGTAGTATAAATTCTAGTCGACGTAGAATGGCTAATGGAACATATTAATATCAGTTTAAAATTAATTCAATTCAATTCAATTCAATCATTTTATTTCAGATAATATATAATCCATACAATTTGTTAGTAATACACCAAGAACCTTGCCTGAAATACCTGCTTCCCGGTAACGCACTGTATCAATACGTGTGCTCATTGAAAATTCTACTTACGTCACCATGAAAAAAGTAATCAGTCAGTAACAGGAAATTTCAATAACCAACACTTGGTAGCTTAATATCACGCCAACAGATTCTTGAATCAAAAAACGGTTTGAGTAACCTCACAATATTTAGACAGCACCAACATGATGCGGTTGATACAAAAATAAATTCACCAACACTTGATGTCTAGGGAAGGTACCCTAAAAAAACATGTTTTTCAAGATGTTGTTCTATATTCGTCCGTTTATATTTAGTACCCGTGCCAAATGACGGCGTTTTACACAAAAATAAAACGCTAATTAAATAACTTACCATATTCGAAACCTAATTATATTTGAGAGTGGCAACACTGTTCCTTGTGAATGGTCGTATACTATACCTGTCCCTTTCTAGCACACAGTACGTCCGTCTCCCTCGCACATTTCCCCTTCCACCCTCGGCAGTCGCCATCGGGTTTAGCGCGAATTCCGTGATCATTGTCTCATAATATCTAATATTTATATTAAATTAAATACCAGGCAGGTTTGAAAACTTTAGGTTTCGAATATGGTAAGTTATTTAATTAGCGTTTTATTTTTGTGTAAAACGCCGTCATTAAACAACTGTACCGATATTCGAAACCTAATTATATTTGAGACGTGTTTGTTATCGCCTGGTGGAAGGGTAGGATGCCAATGTGATTATATTATTTAATACATGGTTGTTCCCTGAACATTTAATATTTTGCGTTGTGTCGAGGGAGCAGTTGTAAGTGAAAATAACCACTTTTCCTCGTATGTTCATTACATGGATAATAATTATTTTGTTAAACATATGACTTCAATTAGATTAAAAAATAAGAGAATAAGCAGTAGAAGTGAAGGAATGAAATACGTTAGATCTCCTTAGTAGTTTGTGGATCGAAGCCAAATGGAAGCTAGTGAAGAAGTTTAGATCCAAACTTCTTGAAGCTAGTCAATCTAGTGTGGACCATTTGTGTCAGTCCAGTAGGAAAAAGGTCTTATATCTAAGTGGGAGGCTTCAGGTGAAGAAATGAAGAAAAATCAATCGTTTGATGTATTATGGTGTTATATTATAAACCGGTGTGAAGTTAGCGGCCGAAAGTTGGCGGCCGATTTGGCCGCCAACATTTGGCCGCTAACTTCACACTGAATTTAACCGACCAAATTAAGAAGTCCTTAATTACAATAGGTTCCAGTATACCCGACGTTTATATTGGAAAACTAATAATGGCTACAGCTGTTTCAAACAGTTTTCAAAAGAGCTTTACCTCGTTTCGTTTCAACGTCACAGAAACACACCACCCGAAATTTCTGGAGACTACCTACTGCTGAAAATATTACTCGCCATCATTTCTAGATCAACGAATGGAATCTCACTATGGGCTATTCAGGAATCAGATATTCAAATCAGCTTTCTTAGTTTCGGTGTTATGACTCAGCAGCCGAAAAAACTTGGGTCCACTATTTCAAAAATGATTTTCTTGTCATTATTTCTAGTTCGATGAATGGGATCTCACTATGCTCATCTTATTGTGCATCTAAAAGGCTATTCGAAACAGATTTTAGTAGAGTCCTACCTCGTTTAGTTTCGGCGTAATGACTCAGCAGCCGAAAAAACTTGGATCCACTATTTCAAAAATGATTTTTTTGTCATTATTTCTAGATCGATGAATGGGATCTCACTATGCTCATCTTATTGTGCATCTAAAAGGCTATTCGAAACAGGTTTTAGTAGAGCCCTACCTCGTTTAGTTTTGGCGGTATGACTCAGCAGCCGAATAAACTTAGGTCCATTATTTCAAAAATGATTTTTTTGTCATTATTTCTAGATCGATGAATGGGATCTCACTATGCTCATCTTATTGTGCATCTAAAAGGCTATTAGAAACAGGTTTTAGTAGAGCCCTACCTCGTTTAGTTTTGGCGGTATGACTCAGCAGCCGAATAAACTTGGGTCCATTATTTCAAAAATGATTTTTTTGTCATTATTTCTAGATCGATGAATGGGATCTCACTATGCTCATCTTATTGTGCATCTAAAAAGCTATTCGAAACAGGTTTTAGTAGAGCCCTACCTCGTTTAGTTTCGGCGTAATGACTCAGCAGCCGAATAAACTTGGGTCCATTATTTCAAAAATGATTTTTTTGTCATTATTTCTAGATCGATGAATGGGATCTCACTATGCTCATCTTATTGTGCATCTAAAAGGCTATTCGAAACAGGTTTTAGTAGAGCCCTACCTCGTTTAGTTTCGGCGTAATGACTCAGCAGCCGAATAAACTTGGGTCCATTATTTCAAAAATGATTTTTTTGTCATTATTTCTAGATCGATGAATGGGATCTCACTATGCTCATCTTATTGTGCATCTAAAAGGCTATTCGAAACAGGTTTTAGTAGAGTCCTACCTCGTTTAGTTTCGGCGTAATGACTCAGCAGCCGAATAAACTTGGGTCCATTATTTCAAAAATGATTTTTTTGTCATTATTTCTAGATCGATGAATGGGATCTCACTATGCTCATCTTATTGTGCATCTAAAAGGCTATTCGAAACAGGTTTTAGTAGAGCCCTACCTCGTTTAGTTTCGGCGATATGACTCAGCAGCCGAATAAACTTGGGTCCATTATTTCAAAAATGATTTTTTGTCATTATTTCTAGATCGATGAATGGGATCTCACTATGCTCATCTTATTGTGCATCTAAAAGGCTATTCGAAACAGGTTTTAGTAGAGCCCTACCTCGTTTAGTTTCGGCGTAATGACTCAGCAGCCGAATAAACTTGGGTCCATTATTTCAAAAATGATTTTTTGTCATTATTTCTAGATCGATGAATGGGATCTCACTATGCTCATCTTATTGTGCATCTAAAAGGCTATTAGAAACAGGTTTTAGTAGAGCCCTACCTCGTTTAGTTTCGGCGATATGACTCAGCAGCCGAATAAACTAGGGTCCGTTATTTCAAAAATGATTTTTTGTCATTATTTCTAGATCGATGAATGGGATCTCACTATGCTCATCTTATTGTGCATCTAAAAGGCTATTCGAAACAGGTTTTAGTAGAGCCCTACCTCGTTTAGTTTCGGCGATATGACTCAGCAGCCGAATAAACTTGGGTCCATTATTTCAAAAATGATTTTTTGTCATTATTTCTAGATCGATGAATGGGATCTCACTATGCTCATCTTATTGTGCATCTAAAAGGCTATTCGAAACAGGTTTTAGTAGAGCCCTACCTCGTTTAGTTTCGGCGTAATGACTCAGCAGCCGAATAAACTTGGGTCCATTATTTCAAAAATGATTTTTTTGTCATTATTTCTAGATCGATGAATGGGATCTCACTATGCTCATCTTATTGTGCATCTAAAAGGCTATTCGAAACAAGTTTTATTAATGCCCTACCTCGTTTAGTTTCGGCGTAATGACTCAGCAGCCGAATAAACTTGGGTCCATTATTTCAAAAATGATTTTTTTGTCATTATTTCTAGATCGATGAATGGGATCTCACTATGCTCATCTTATTGTGCATCTAAAAGGCTATTCAAAACAGGTTTTAGTAGAGTCCTACCTCGTTTAGTTTCGGCGTAATGACTCAGCAGCCGAATAAACTTGGGTCCATTATTTCAAAAATGATTTTTTTGTCATTATTTCTAGATCGATGAATGGGATCTCACTATGCTCATCTTATTGTGCATCTAAAAGGCTATTCGAAACAGGTTTTAGTAGAGCCCTACCTCGTTTAGTTTCGGCGTAATGACTCAGCAGCCGAATAAACTTGGGTCCATTATTTCAAAAATGATTTTTTTGTCATTATTTCTAGATCGATGAATGGGATCTCACTATGCTCATCTTATTGTGCATCTAAAAGGCTATTAGAAACAGGTTTTAGTAGAGCCCTACCTCGTTTAGTTTCGGCGATATGACTCAGCAGCCGAATAAACTTGGGTCCGTTATTTCAAAAATGATTTTTTTGTCATTATTTCTAGATCGATGAATGGGATCTCACTATGCTCATCTTATTGTGCATCTAAAAGGCTATTCGAAACAGGTTTTAGTAGAGTCCTACCTCGTTTAGTTTCGGCGTAATGACTCAGCAGCCGAATAAACTTGGGTCCATTAGTTCAAAAATGATTTGTTTCTCATTATTTCTAGATCGATGAATGGGATCTCACTATGCTCATCTTATTGTGCATCTAAAAGGCTATTCGAAACAGGTTTTAGTAGAGCCCTACCTCGTTTAGTTTCGGCGATATGACTCAGCAGCCGAATAAACTTGGGTCCATTATTTCAAAAATGATTTTTTTGTCATTATTTCTAGATCGATGAATGGGATCTCACTATGCTCATCTTATTGTGCATCTAAAAGGCTATTCAAAACAGGTTTTAGTAGAGTCCTACCTCGTTTAGTTTCGGCGTAATGACTCAGCAGCCGAATAAACTTGGGTCCATTATTTCAAAAATGATTTTTTTGTCATTATTTCTAGATCGATGAATGGGATCTCACTATGCTCATCTTATTGTGCATCTAAAAGGCTATTCGAAACAGGTTTTAGTAGAGCCCTACCTCGTTTAGTTTCGGCGTAATGACTCAGCAGCCGAATAAACTTGGGTCCATTATTTCAAAAATGATTTTTTTGTCATTATTTCTAGATCGATGAATGGGATCTCACTATGCTCATCTTATTGTGCATCTAAAAGGCTATTAGAAACAGGTTTTAGTAGAGCACTACCTCGTTTAGTTTCGGCGTAATGACTCAGCAGCCGAATAAACTTGGGTCCATTAGTTCAAAAATGATTTTTTTCTCATTATTTCTAGATCGATGAATGGGATCTCACTATGCTCATCTTATTGTGCATCTAAAAGGCTATTCGAAACAGGTTTTAGTAGAGCCCTACCTCGTTTAGTTTCGGCGATATGACTCAGCAGCCGAATAAACTTGGGTCCATTATTTCAAAAATGTTTTTTTTTCATTATTTCTAGATCGATGAATGGGATCTCACTATGCTCATCTTATTGTGCATCTAAAAGGCTACTCGAAACAGGTTTTATTAGAGCCCTACCTCGTTTAGTTTCGGCGGTATGACTCAGCAGCCGAATAAACTTGGGTCCATTATTTCAAAAATGATTTTTTTGGCATTATTTCTAGATCGATGAATGGGATCTTACTATGCTCATCTTATTGTGCATCTAAAAGGCTATTAGAAACAGGTTTTAGTAGAGCCCGACCTCGTTTAGTTTCGGCGATATGACTCAGCAGCCGAATAAACTTGGGTCCATTATTTCAAAAATGATTTTTTTGTCATTATTTCTAGATCGATGAATGGGATCTCACTATGCTCATCTTATTGTGCATCTAAAAGGCTATTCGAAACAGGTTTTAGTAGAGCCCTTTCTCGTTAGGTTCGGCGTAATGACTCAGCAGCCGAATAAACTTGGGTCCATTATTTCAAAAATGATTTTTTGTCATTATTTCTAGATCGATGAATGGGATCTCACTATGCTCATCTTATTGTGCATCTAAAAGGCTATTAGAAACAGGTTTTAGTAGAGCCCTACCTCGTTAATTTCGGCGATATGACTCAGCAGCCGAATAAACTAGGGTCCGTTATTTCAAAAATGATTTTTTTGTCATTATTTCTAGATCGATGAATGGGATCTCACTATGCTCATCTTATTGTGCATCTAAAAGGCTATTCGAAACAGGTTTTAGTAGAGCCCTACCTCGTTTAGTTTCGGCGATATGACTCAGCAGCCGAATAAACTTGGGTCCATTATTTAAAAAATGATTTTTTGTCATTATTTCTAGATCGATGAATGGGATCTCACTATGCTCATCTTATTGTGCATCTAAAAGGCTATTCGAAACAGGTTTTAGTAGAGCCCTACCTCGTTTAGTTTCGGCGTAATGACTCAGCAGCCGAATAAACTTGGGTCCATTATTTCAAAAATGATTTTTTTGTCATTATTTTTAGATCGATGAATGGGATCTCTTTATGCTCATCTTATTGTGCATCTAAAAGGCTATTCGAAACAGGTTTTATTAGAGCCCTACCTCGTTTAGTTTCGGCGTAATGACTCAGCAGCCGAATAAACTTGGGTCCATTATTTCAAAAATGATTTTTTTGTCATTATTTCTAGATCGATGAATGGGATCTCTTTATGCTCATCTTATTGTGCATCTAAAAGGCTATTCGAAACAGGTTTTATTAGAGCCCTACCTCGTTTAGTTTCGGCGTAATGACTCAGCAGCCGAATAAACTTGGGTCCATTATTTCAAAAATGATTTTTTTGTCATTATTTCTAGATCGATGAATGGGATCTCACTATGCTCATCTTATTGTGCATCTAAAAGGCTATTCAAAACAGGTTTTAGTAGAGTCCTACCTCGTTTAGTTTCGGCGTAATGACTCAGCAGCCGAATAAACTTGGGTCCATTATTTCAAAAATGATTTTTTTGTCATTATTTCTAGATCGATGAATGGGATCTCACTATGCTCATCTTATTGTGCATCTAAAAGGCTATTCGAAACAGGTTTTAGTAGAGCCCTACCTCGTTTAGTTTCGGCGTAATGACTCAGCAGCCGAATAAACTTGGGTCCATTATTTCAAAAATGATTTTTTTGTCATTATTTCTAGATCGATGAATGGGATCTCTCTATGCTCATCTTATTGTGCATCTAAAAGGCTATTAGAAACAGGTTTTAGTAGAGCCCTACCTCGTTTAGTTTCGGCGATATGACTCAGCAGCCGAATAAACTTGGGTCCGTTATTTCAAAAATGATTTTTTTGTCATTATTTGTAGATCGATGAATGGGATCTCACTATGCTCATCTTATTGTGCATCTAAAAGGCTATTCGAAACAGGTTTTAGTAGAGTCCTACCTCGTTTAGTTTCGGCGTAATGACTCAGCAGCCGAATAAACTTGGGTCCATTATTTCAAAAATGATTTTTTTGTCATTATTTCTAGATCGATGAATGGGATCTCACTATGCTCATCTTATTGTGCATCTAAAAGGCTATTCGAAACAGGTTTTAGTAGAGCCCTACCTCGTTTAGTTTCGGCGTAATGACTCAGCAGCCGAATAAACTTGGCTCCATTATTTCAAAAATGATTTTTTTGTCATTATTTCTAGATCGATGAATGGGATCTCACTATGCTCATCTTATTGTGCATCTAAAAGGCTATTAGAAACAGGTTTTAGTAGAGCCCTACCTCGTTTAGTTTCGGCGATATGACTCAGCAGCCGAATAAACTTGGGTCCGTTATTTCAAAAATGATTTTTTTGTCATTATTTCTAGATCGATGAATGGGATCTCACTATGCTCATCTTATTGTGCATCTAAAAGGCTATTCGAAACAGGTTTTAGTAGAGTCCTACCTCGTTTAGTTTCGGCGTAATGACTCAGCAGCCGAATAAACTTGGGTCCATTAGTTCAAAAATGATTTGTTTCTCATTATTTCTAGATCGATGAATGGGATCTCACTATGCTCATCTTATTGTGCATCTAAAAGGCTATTCGAAACAGGTTTTAGTAGAGCCCTACCTCGTTTAGTTTCGGCGATATGACTCAGCAGCCGAATAAACTTGGGTCCATTATTTCAAAAATGATTTTTTTGTCATTATTTCTAGATCGATGAATGGGATCTCACTATGCTCATCTTATTGTGCATCTAAAAGGCTATTAGAAACAGGTTTTAGTAGAGCCCTACCTCGTTTAGTTTCGGCGATATGACTCAGCAGCCGAATAAACTTGGGTCCGTTATTTCAAAAATGATTTTTTTGTCATTATTTCTAGATCGATGAATGGGATCTCACTATGCTCATCTTATTGTGCATCTAAAAGGCTATTCGAAACAGGTTTTAGTAGAGTCCTACCTCGTTTAGTTTCGGCGTAATGACTCAGCAGCCGAATAAACTTGGGTCCATTAGTTCAAAAATGATTTGTTTCTCATTATTTCTAGATCGATGAATGGGATCTCACTATGCTCATCTTATTGTGCATCTAAAAGGCTATTCGAAACAGGTTTTAGTAGAGCCCTACCTCGTTTAGTTTCGGCGATATGACTCAGCAGCCGAATAAACTTGGGTCCATTATTTCAAAAATGATTTTTTTGTCATTATTTCTAGATCGATGAATGGGATCTCACTATGCTCATCTTATTGTGCATCTAAAAGGCTATTAGAAACAGGTTTTAGTAGAGTCCTACCTCGTTTAGTTTCGGCGTAATGACTCAGCAGCCGAATAAACTTGGGTCCATTAGTTCAAAAATGATTTGTTTCTCATTATTTCTAGATCGATGAATGGGATCTCACTATGCTCATCTTATTGTGCATCTAAAAGGCTATTCGAAACAGGTTTTAGTAGAGCCCTACCTCGTTTAGTTTCGGCGATATGACTCAGCAGCCGAATAAACTTGGGTCCATTATTTCAAAAATGATTTTTTTGTCATTATTTCTAGATCGATGAATGGGATCTCACTATGCTCATCTTATTGTGCATCTAAAAGGCTATTCGAAACAGGTTTTAGTAGAGCCCTACCTCGTTTAGTTTCGGCGATATGACTCAGCAGCCGAATAAACTTGGGTCCATTATTTCAAAAATGATTTTTTTGTCATTATTTCTAGATCGATGAATGGGATCTCACTATGCTCATCTTATTGTGCATCTAAAAGGCTATTCGAAACAGGTTTTAGTAGAGCCCTTTCTCGTTAGGTTCGGCGTAATGACTCAGCAGCCGAATAAACTTGGGTCCATTATTTCAAAAATGATTTTTTGTCATTATTTCTAGATCGATGAATGGGATCTCACTATGCTCATCTTATTGTGCATCTAAATGGCTATTAGAAACAGGTTTTAGTAGAGCCCTACCTCGTTAATTTCGGCGATATGACTCAGCAGCCGAATAAACTAGGGTCCGTTATTTCAAAAATGATTTTTTTGTCATTATTTCTAGATCGATGAATGGGATCTCACTATGCTCATCTTATTGTGCATCTAAAAGGCTATTCGAAACAGGTTTTAGTAGAGCCCTACCTCGTTTAGTTTCGGCGATATGACTCAGCAGCCGAATAAACTTGGGTCCATTATTTAAAAAATGATTTTTTGTCATTATTTCTAGATCGATGAATGGGATCTCACTATGCTCATCTTATTGTGCATCTAAAAGGCTATTCGAAACAGGTTTTAGTAGAGCCCTACCTCGTTTAGTTTCGGCGTAATGACTCAGCAGCCGAATAAACTTGGGTCCATTATTTCAAAAATGATTTTTTTGTCATTATTTCTAGATCGATGAATGGGATCTCACTATGCTCATCTTATTGTGCATCTAAAAGGCTATTCAAAACAGGTTTTAGTAGAGTCCTACCTCGTTTAGTTTCGGCGTAATGACTCAGCAGCCGAATAAACTTGGGTCCATTATTTCAAAAATGATTTTTTTGTCATTATTTCTAGATCGATGAATGGGATCTCACTATGCTCATCTTATTGTGCATCTAAAAGGCTATTCGAAACAGGTTTTAGTAGAGCCCTACCTCGTTTAGTTTCGGCGTAATGACTCAGCAGCCGAATAAACTTGGGTCCATTATTTCAAAAATGATTTTTTTGTCATTATTTCTAGATCGATGAATGGGATCTCACTATGCTCATCTTATTGTGCATCTAAAAGGCTATTAGAAACAGGTTTTAGTAGAGCCCTACCTCGTTTAGTTTCGGCGATATGACTCAGCAGCCGAATAAACTTGGGTCCGTTATTTCAAAAATGATTTTTTTGTCATTATTTGTAGATCGATGAATGGGATCTCACTATGCTCATCTTATTGTGCATCTAAAAGGCTATTCGAAACAGGTTTTAGTAGAGTCCTACCTCGTTTAGTTTCGGCGTAATGACTCAGCAGCCGAATAAACTTGGGTCCATTAGTTCAAAAATGATTTGTTTCTCATTATTTCTAGATCGATGAATGGGATCTCACTATGCTCATCTTATTGTGCATCTAAAAGGCTATTCGAAACAGGTTTTAGTAGAGCCCTACCTCGTTTAGTTTCGGCGATATGACTCAGCAGCCGAATAAACTTGGGTCCATTATTTCAAAAATGATTTTTTTGTCATTATTTCTAGATCGATGAATGGGATCTCACTATGCTCATCTTATTGTGCATCTAAAAGGCTATTCAAAACAGGTTTTAGTAGAGTCCTACCTCGTTTAGTTTCGGCGTAATGACTCAGCAGCCGAATAAACTTGGGTCCATTATTTCAAAAATGATTTTTTTGTCATTATTTCTAGATCGATGAATGGGATCTCACTATGCTCATCTTATTGTGCATCTAAAAGGCTATTCGAAACAGGTTTTAGTAGAGCCCTACCTCGTTTAGTTTCGGCGTAATGACTCAGCAGCCGAATAAACTTGGCTCCATTATTTCAAAAATGATTTTTTTGTCATTATTTCTAGATCGATGAATGGGATCTCACTATGCTCATCTTATTGTGCATCTAAAAGGCTATTAGAAACAGGTTTTAGTAGAGCCCTACCTCGTTTAGTTTCGGCGATATGACTCAGCAGCCGAATAAACTTGGGTCCGTTATTTCAAAAATGATTTTTTTGTCATTATTTCTAGATCGATGAATGGGATCTCACTATGCTCATCTTATTGTGCATCTAAAAGGCTATTCGAAACAGGTTTTAGTAGAGTCCTACCTCGTTTAGTTTCGGCGTAATGACTCAGCAGCCGAATAAACTTGGGTCCATTAGTTCAAAAATGATTTGTTTCTCATTATTTCTAGATCGATGAATGGGATCTCACTATGCTCATCTTATTGTGCATCTAAAAGGCTATTCGAAACAGGTTTTAGTAGAGCCCTACCTCGTTTAGTTTCGGCGATATGACTCAGCAGCCGAATAAACTTGGGTCCATTATTTCAAAAATGATTTTTTTGTCATTATTTCTAGATCGATGAATGGGATCTCACTATGCTCATCTTATTGTGCATCTAAAAGGCTATTAGAAACAGGTTTTAGTAGAGCCCTACCTCGTTTAGTTTCGGCGATATGACTCAGCAGCCGAATAAACTTGGGTCCGTTATTTCAAAAATGATTTTTTTGTCATTATTTCTAGATCGATGAATGGGATCTTACTATGCTCATCTTATTGTGCATCTAAAAGGCTATTCGAAACAGGTTTTAGTAGAGTCCTACCTCGTTTAGTTTCGGCGTAATGACTCAGCAGCCGAATAAACTTGGGTCCATTAGTTCAAAAATGATTTGTTTCTCATTATTTCTAGATCGATGAATGGGATCTCACTATGCTCATCTTATTGTGCATCTAAAAGGCTATTCGAAACAGGTTTTAGTAGAGCCCTACCTCGTTTAGTTTCGGCGATATGACTCAGCAGCCGAATAAACTTGGGTCCATTATTTCAAAAATGATTTTTTTGTCATTATTTCTAGATCGATGAATGGGATCTCACTATGCTCATCTTATTGTGCATCTAAAAGGCTATTAGAAACAGGTTTTAGTAGAGTCCTACCTCGTTTAGTTTCGGCGTAATGACTCAGCAGCCGAATAAACTTGGGTCCATTAGTTCAAAAATGATTTGTTTCTCATTATTTCTAGATCGATGAATGGGATCTCACTATGCTCATCTTATTGTGCATCTAAAAGGCTATTCGAAACAGGTTTTAGTAGAGCCCTACCTCGTTTAGTTTCGGCGATATGACTCAGCAGCCGGATAAACTTGGGTCCATTATTTCAAAAATGATTTTTTTGTCATTATTTCTAGATCGATGAATGGGATCTCACTATGCTCATCTTATTGTGCATCTAAAAGGCTATTAGAAACAGGTTTTAGTAGAGCCCTACCTCGTTTAGTTTCGGCGATATGACTCAGCAGCCGAATAAACTTGGGTCCATTAGTTCAAAAATGATTTGTTTCTCATTATTTCTAGATCGATGAATGGGATCTCACTATGCTCATCTTATTGTGCATCTAAAAGGCTATTCGAAACAGGTTTTAGTAGAGCCCTACCTCGTTTAGTTTCGGCGATATGACTCAGCAGCCGAATAAACTTGGGTCCATTATTTCAAAAATGATTTTTTTGTCATTATTTCTAGATCGATGAATGGGATCTCACTATGCTCATCTTATTGTGCATCTAAAAGGCTATTCGAAACAGGTTTTAGTAGAGCCCTACCTCGTTTAGTTTCGGCGTAATGACTCAGCAGCCGAATAAACTTGGGTGCATTAGTTCAAAAATGATTTTTTTCTCATTATTTCTAGATCGATGAATGGGATCTCACTATGCTCATCTTATTGTGCATCTAAAAGGCTATTCGAAACAGGTTTTAGTAGAGCCCTACCTCGTTTAGTTTCGGCGATATGACTCAGCAGCCGAATAAACTTGGGTCCATTATTTCAAAAATGATTTTTTTTCATTATTTCTAGATCGATGAATGGGATCTCACTATGCTCATCTTATTGTGCATCTAAAAGGCTACTCGAAACAGGTTTTATTAGAGCCCTACCTCGTTTAGTTTCGGCGTAATGACTCAGCAGCCGAATAAACTTGGGTCCATTATTTCAAAAATGATTTTTTTGTCATTATTTCTAGATCGATGAATGGGATCTCACTATGCTCATCTTATTGTGCATCTAAAAGGCTATTCGAAACAGGTTTTAGTAGAGCCCTACCTCGTTTAGTTTCGGCGATATGACTCAGCAGCCGAATAAACTTGGGTCCATTATTTCAAAAATGATTTTTTTGTCATTATTTTTAGATCGATGAATGGGATCTCACTATGCTCATCTTATTGTGCATCTAAAAGGCTATTCAAAACAGGTTTTAGTAGAGTCCTACCTCGTTTAGTTTCGGCGTAATGACTCAGCAGCCGAATAAACTTGGGTCCATTATTTCAAAAATGATTTTTTTGTCATTATTTCTAGATCGATGAATGGGATCTCACTATGCTCATCTTATTGTGCATCTAAAAGGCTATTCGAAACAGGTTTTAGTAGAGCCCTACCTCGTTTAGTTTCGGCGTAATGACTCAGCAGCCGAATAAACTTGGGTCCATTATTTCAAAAATGATTTTTTTTCATTATTTCTAGATCGATGACTGGGATCTCACTATGCTCATCTTATTGTGCATCTAAAAGGCTACTCGAAACAGGTTTTATTAGAGCCCTACCTCGTTTAGTTTCGGCGTAATGACTCAGCAGCCGAATAAACTTGGGTCCATTATTTCAAAAATGATTTTTTTGTCATTATTTCTAGATCGATGAATGGGATCTCACTATGCTCATCTTATTGTGCATCTAAAAGGCTATTCAAAACAGGTTTTAGTAGAGTCCTACCTCGTTTAGTTTCGGCGTAATGACTCAGCAGCCGAATAAACTTGGGTCCATTATTTCAAAAATGATTTTTTTGTCATTATTTCTAGATAGATGAATGGGATCTCACTATGCTCATCTTATTGTGCATCTGAAAGGCTATTCGAAACAGGTTTTAGTAGAGCCCTACCTCGTTTAGTTTCGGCGTAATGACTCAGCAGCCGAATAAACTTGGGTCCATTATTTCAAAAATGATTTTTTTGGCATTATTTCTAGATCGATGAATGGGATTTCACTATGCTCATCTTATTGTGCATCTAAAAGGCTATTAGAAACAGGTTTTAGTAGAGCCCTACCTCGTTTAGTTTCGGCGTAATGACTCAGCAGCCGAATAAACTTGGGTCCGTTATTTCAAAAATGATTTTTTTGTCATTATTTCTAGATCGATGAATGGGATCTCACTATGCTCATCTTATTGTGCATCTAAAAGGCTATTCGAAACAGGTTTTTGTAGAGTCCTACCTCGTTTAGTTTCGGCGTAATGACTCAGCAGCCGAATAAACTTGGGTCCATTATTTCAAAAATGATTTTTTTGTCATTATTTCTAGATCGATGAATGGGATCTCACTATGCTCATCTTATTGTGCATCTAAAAGGCTATTCGAAGCAGGTTTTAGTAGAGTCCTACCTCGTTTAGTTTCGGCGTAATGACTCAGCAGCCGAATAAACTTGGGTCCGTTATTTCAAAAATGATTTTTTGTCATTATTTCTGGATCGATGAATGGGATCTCACTATGCTCATCTTATTGTGCATCTAAAAGGCTATTCGAATCAGGTTTTAGTAGAGCCCTACCTCGTTTAGTTTCGGCGTAATGACTCAGCAGCCGAATAAACTTGGGTCCATTATTTCAAAAATGATTTTATTGTCATTATTTCTAGATCGATGAATGGGATCTCACTATGCTCATCTTATTGTGCATCTAAAAGGCTATTCGAAACAGGTTTTAGTAGAGCCCTACCTCGTTTAGTTTCGGCGATATGACTCAGCAGCCGAATAAACTTGGGTCCGTTATTTCAAAAATGATTTTTTGTCATTATTTCTGGATCGATGAATGGGATCTCACTATGCTCATCTTATTGTGCATCTAAAAGGCTATTCGAATCAGGTTTTAGTAGAGCCCTACCTCGTTTAGTTTCGGCGTAATGACTCAGCAGCCGAATAAACTTGGGTCCATTATTTCAAAAATGATTTTATTGTCATTATTTCTAGATCGATGAATGGGATCTCACTATGCTCATCTTATTGTGCATCTAAAAGGCTATTCGAAACAGGTTTTAGTAGAGCCCTACCTCGTTTAGTTTCGGCGATATGACTCAGCAGCCGAATAAACTTGGGTCCATAACTTTATTTTACTAAACGGTTAAAACTCACGTATTAATTCGTTTCAATAATGACAAAAAAAACATTTTTGAAATAATGGACCCAAGTTTATTCGGCTGCTGAGTCATTACGCCGAAACTAAACGAGGTAGGGCTCTACTAAAACTTGTTTCGAATAGCCTTTTAGATGCCCAATAAGATGAGCGTAGTGAGATCCCATTCATCGATCTAGAAATAATGACAAAAAAATCATTTTTGAAATAATGGACCCAAGTTTATTCGGCTGCTGAGTCATACCGCCAAAACTAAACGAGGTAGGGCTCTACTAAAACCTGTTTCGAATAGCCTTTTAGATGCACAATAAGATGAGCATAGTGAGATCCCATTCATCGATCTAGAAATAATACTTACGTGTGGCTTGCAGCGGCGGAGGAGGAGTCCGAAAATAAACACTAAACAGTCACTCACAGTTCACAGTTATACACAAGATTATTTTTCAGAACATTAGTACACACATTTTTCTTTGACACTAGAACTTGACAGTCAATATAAACACACTCATAGTCTTCGTTGCCAGGCACTCACTATACAGGTTTTATTCTCTCAATATCTCCTCTCAACAAAGACCTATGAGTTGAGATATTTTTCTCAATCTCGGTCTCGCGAGTGGCTTTGTAAAGATATCTGCCAATTGGTCTTCACTAGTCACTTTGGCTACGTCAAGTTCTCCACTGGTGACCAATTCTCTTATAAAGAAGTGTCGCACACGAATGTGCTTTGTCCGTCGATGGAATTCGGGGTTTTCAGCTAACTTTATGGCAGCCTCATTGTCTACCTTCAGGCAGGGGATGTGCTTGATCTCAGTGAGGTCACTCATGAGGCGTGAAAGCCAAATCGATTCCCTCGCGGCTTCGCTTGCAGCCACTACTTCTGCTTCTGTAGTTGAGATGGCTACACTTGTTTGTCTTTGGCTAAGCCAAGATATAGGTCCTCCCGCATACATGCACAAAACTCCACTTGTAGATCTCCCTGTCGTGGTGTCTCCTGCATGGTCGGCATCACTAAAGCATTCCAAAATGCCTTCCTTGTAATGCTTCTGGTACAAGATGCCTAAGTCTGGCGTATATTTTAAATATCTCAAAATCCGCTTTAATTTAACACAGTCTTCTTCAGTGGGGTTTTCCAGACTTCGAGAAACTATGCTTACAGCGTACGCTATATCAGGCCTGGAGCACACCATTAGATAAGCCAAAGCTCCAACAATCTGCCTATAATTGTTTAGCATGTAGCTTCTGTCAACTTTATCGCGCATCATGCTCTCTTTGGCTATAGGTGTCGAGACTGGCTTACATGTATCCATGGCAAATCTTCGCAAAATCTTCTGCACGTATGATTCTTGATATATTTTTATGCCATCTCCTCTGCTTTCAATCTCAATTCCTAGAAAATAGGAAGCAGGTTTTGTCGTTATCTTAAACCGACTGGATATCTCTTCGATGAACTCGGTAACTAATTTCTGGTTCGAGCCAGCGACCAAACCATCGTCCACGTAAAGTGCCACTATTAGCTTTTCACGACCTTTTACACGGGTTAGTAGGCATGGGTCTGCTTCACTTGTCTTGAAACCAATGTCTTTCAAGAAATCTAGGATACATCGGTTCCAACAACGTGGAGCTTGTTTCAACCCGTATAGGCTTTTTCGTAAAAGGCAAACTCGACCAGAACCATCGTCGTATCCATCTGGTTGCCTCATGTAGATTTCTTCCTCCAGAGCGCCGTACAGGAAGGCAGTCGCGACATCAAATTGCAGCATTGTCATGCCTTCACTTGCTGCTACGCTTATGACAGCGCGAACCGTCGCCATCCTTGTTACAGGGCTAAAGGTTTGCTCATAATCTACACCGCTTTTCTGATGGAATCCCTTAATGACAAGTCTCGCCTTGTATTTCTCGACGGAGCCATCTGGATTCAACTTTATGCGGAATACCCACTTACATCGTATAGCCTTCCTTCCCTTTGGCAAGTGTTTGAGCTCCCAAGTTTGGTTTTCCTTAAGGGATTTCATTTCCATATCCATGGCAGTTTGCCATCGTTCCTTTTCTGGACTTTGCAGGACATCCTTAAGAGAGGTCGGCTCCCGGTATTCAGGAAATCCCATCTCAGCGATCATTACATAATCATTGAATTTTTCAGGAGGACGAAGAGTAGAGCGGTCCCTGAGTACCATTCGTGGTGAAACCATTCTCATGTGATTTTCCTCTTCATTTTCATCTACATCCGTCAACTCAGCGCTCAAATTATGTTCCTCTTCGTTCTCATCTGCATTCTCCTCTAATTCAATAGATTCTGTTCGGACTCTAGCTGGTACCTCTGGCATGCTCTGCAATGCATCTTCAAATTCATCACTGCTGGCAATGGGCAAGTCAGAATCATCAACGTTTTGTTCTTCTCCAAATACAAGTTCGCTTCTCTCTATAGCAGGAGTGTCAAAAGCACCAAATTCTTGGTCTCCTCTAGGTCCAAGCTCGCTGTTCTCTACAACAGGAACCTGGGAAGAAGCAACTCCTTGGTCTCCTCTTAGTTCGAGCCCGTTGTTCTCTACACTTGTATTATCCTCATGGCGCCCGCTGTGATGTATCTGGACCTCCTTAATTTTCTCGCTAGCGTGAACAGACACTTCGATCTCAGACACTTCTTCTCGTGCTAACGAAACTTCCGTGTCTATTTTTGATTGAATTGGTCTTTCGTCAAACGTGACATCTCTTGATCTTACTAAGGAGTTCATTTCTCTGTCCCAGAGTCTGTATCCGTCGTCATTATCGTAACCAATCAGAATACACTTTTTCGCCTTCTTTTGCATCTTCTTCCTTTTCTGTTTAGGAACGTGTGCGTAGCAAGTTGAACCGATAATCCTTAGGTGCTTAATTTGAGGCTTTTTACCGAGCCAGAGCTCATAAGGCGACTTATGATCTTCCTTAGTCGGGCCCGTCCTGTTCAAAATGTAAACAGCAGTACTCACCAGTTCAGCCCATAACACCTGAGGGATTTCGTCGTGCGCGTGCATCATGGCTCGAGCAGACTCCACGATAGTCCGATTTTCTCTTTCGGAACATCCGTTTTGTTCAGGAGTATACGGCATAATCAGCCTTTGCTTTACTCCATTTGCTTTCAGTAAATCTTTTACTCTTTTGTCATCGTATTCACGACCATTGTCACTGAGCAGCTCCTTGATTGTATGTCCAGCATTCTTCGCTTCAGACAGCATTTCCTTGAGCTTGTCGTAGACCTCCGATTTGTTCTTCAAGAAGTATACGTAGCGGTATCGTGTGTACTCGTCTTTGAATAATACGAAGTACCTATATCCTGCGTTACTTCTGTTAAAAGGACCACATACATCATACCATATACATGTTATTTAATGTAAAAAAATTGACTTGTAATTGAAATGTACATTTATGAATAAATTATCTGAAATCTGAAATCATCAGAGTGCATCCGTTCACCAGGTATCGTTGCTTTCTCACGAGTGCCGAATGGTTGTCTGTGCGCTTTGCCAAAAATGCAACCTTCGCATACTTCTCCACCCTTCTTCGTCTTGACTCCTAATTCCTTTTCAATTAGCGTCTTCACGTGGTTCTTATCTTGGTGCCCCATACGCTCGTGGTATAACTGTAACATATCTCTATCTTCAACAAGGTTAATACTTACAGTTGGTTGCACAGGTTTGCAGTCCAGTTTGTACAAACCGCCATATCTCTCCCTTTTGCCTGTTACGACAACCTTTCCGTTAACCTTCATAGAGCATCGAGTTACCTTTGATTCAAACAAGCTGTTTGGATTCCGATCTTGTGTGCTTAGCACCGAAAAAAGGTTCTTGCTAATTTTTGGTACATACCACACGTCTCTCAAGTACAGATCCTCCGTCTGCTTATTGACTACAGCCCTGACGTGAACCGTTCCCTTTCCGACTGCACCAACGACATTTCCATCAGCCGTTGTTACGGTGTGAACTTCACCAAAGTGCTCAAAGTTTTGGTATAGATCACCACGCATGGTGACGTGGTGCGTAGCACCATTATCGACATACCAGCCATCTTTGTCAGCACCAGAATCCATGGAGTTCACCATAAGCAGCATCATATTAGTACTATTAGACGGCTTCTTCTGATTGTCCTTCTTTGCTAAATTTGGACAATCCCTTTTCAGATGACCAACTTCCTTGCAGACAAAACATCTCAGTTTATTCTTTGTCTTCTGGTCTCTATGATCATTTCCTTTTACATTCCTTACGTTGGTCCGAACAGCCAGTGCAGTACCACTGGACTCTTCACCAGCGTCCTTTGAAAGCAGTGCCTTCTCGTGCGCACATAACTGGCCCGTAATATTGTCCACAGTCCTATCCTTTTTCGCCATCAGCAGCCAGCTTGACTTAAAAGAAAAAAAGTTTTCCGGAAGCGTGTCTAGGATCTTGCAAATTAAAAGAATCTCAGGTAACTCTACATTCTGTTCCCTAACAAGTTCCTCCTTTAAACTATGCCACAGATTTTTCAGTTTTGAAATATGAGTAGACATACAATCTGCCGGATCTCGTTTAAGTTTGAAGAATTCCAAACACAAGTCATAGAGTCGGTTCTCATTAGGACCCTCGTAGAGCCTGTGGAGTTCTTGCCAAACTTCCTTTGCAGTGGACAATCTTATTACTTTGCCTAGTGTCTCATCAGTTATGTTGTTTGTTATCAAGAGCAGAGCCGTGCTCTCTAACTTTATAAATTCTTGTAAATTCTTGTTGTATGCCGCCAGAGCAGCGGGATCCGGAGCAGCATTCGCATTATCACCATTGCCGTTATCTGAGAAAGGTCTGGTAGGCCTTTCTGTGACACATTCGACAATGTCCATGAGTCCATGTCCACGAAGCAGGGCCTGCATCCGATACCTCCATGACACCCAATTGCGATCATCGAGTTTCGTTATAGCTAGTTTCGTCAACTCCATTTTTTTTTTAACTTCCGGGCGCTGGGCCCATAACCACTTACGTGTGGCTTGCAGCGGCGGAGGAGGAGTCCGAAAATAAACACTAAACAGTCACTCACAGTTCACAGTTATACACAAGATTATTTTTCAGAACATTAGTACACACATTTTTCTGTGACACTAGAACTTGACAGTCAATATAAACACACTCATAGTCTTCGTTGCCAGGCACTCACTATACAGGTTTTATTCTCTCAATAATAATGACAAAAAAATCATTTTTGAAATAATGCCCAAGTTTATTCGGCTGCTGAGTCATATCGCCGAAACTAAACGAGGTAGGGCTCTACCAATACCTGTTTCGAATAGCCTTTTAGATGCACCATAAGATGAGCATAGTGAGATCCCATTCATCGATCTAAATATAATGACAAAAAAATCATTTTTGAAATAATGGACCCAAGTTTATTCGGCTGCTGAGTCATTACGCCGAAACTAAACGAGGTAGGGCTCTACTAAAACCTGTTTCGAATAGCCTTTTAGATGCACAATAAGATGAGCATAGTGAGATCCCATTCATCGATCTAGAAATAATGACAAAAAAATCATTTTTGAAATAATGGACCCAAGTTTATTCGGCTGCTGAGTCATACCGCCGAAACTAAACGAGGTAGGGCTCTACTAAAACCTGTTTCGAATAGCCTTTTAGATGCACAATAAGATGAGCATAGTGAGATCCCATTCATCGATCTAGAAGTAATGACAAAAAAATCATTTTTGAAATAATGGACCCAAGTTTATTCGGCTGCTGAGTCATACCGCCGAAACTAAACGAGTTAGGGCTCTACTAAAACCTGTTTCGAATAGCCTTTTAGATGCACAATAAGATGAGCATAGTGAGATCCCATTCATCGATCTAGAAATAATGACAAAAAAATCATTTTTGAAATAATGGACCCAAGTTTATTCGGCTGCTGAGTCATTACGCCGAAACTAAACGAGGTAGGCTCTACTAAAACCTGTTTCGAATAGCCTTTTAGATGCACAATAAGATAAGCATAGTGAGATCTCATTCATCGATCTAGAAATAATGACAATAAAATCATTTTTGAAATAATGGACCCAAGTTTATTCGGCTGCTGAGTCATACCGCCGAAACTAAACGAGGTAGGGCTCTACTAAAACCTGTTTCGAATAGCCTTTTAGATGCACAATAAGATGAGCATAGTGAGATCCCATTCATCGATCTAGAAGTAATGACAAAAAAATCGTTTTTGAAATAATGGACCCAAGTTTATTCGGCTGCTGAGTCATACCGCCGAAACTAAACGAGGTAGGGCTCTACCAATACCTGTTTCGAATAGCCTTTTAGATGCACCATAAGATGAGCATAGTGAGATCCCATTCATCGATCTAAATATAATGACTTTTTGAAATAATGGACCCAAGTTTATTCGGCTGCTGAGTCATTACGCCGAAACTAAACGAGGTAGGGCTCTACTAAAACCTGTTTCGGAATAGCCTTTTAGATGCACAATAAGATGAGCATAGTGAGATCCCATTCATCGATCTAGAAATAATGACAAAAAAATCATTTTTGAAATAATGGACCCAAGTTTATTCGGCTGCTGAGTCATACCGCCGAAACTAAACGAGGTAGGGCTCTACTAAAACCTGTTTCGAATAGCCTTTTAGATGCACAATAAGATGAGCATAGTGAGATCCCATTCATCGATCTAGAAGTAATGACAAAAAAATCATTTTTGAAATAATGGACCCAAGTTTATTCGGCTGCTGAGTCATACCGCCGAAACTAAACGAGTTAGGGCTCTACTAAAACCTGTTTCGAATAGCCTTTTAGATGCACAATAAGATGAGCATAGTGAGATCCCATTCATCGATCTAGAAATAATGACAAAAAAATCATTTTTGAAATAATGGACCCAAGTTTATTCGGCTGCTGAGTCATTACGCCGAAACTAAACGAGGTAGGGCTCTACTAAAACCTGTTTCGAATAGCCTTTTAGATGCACAATAAGATGAGCATAGTGAGATCTCATTTATCGATCTAGAAATAATGACAATAAAATCATTTTTGAAATAATGGACCCAAGTTTATTCGGCTGCTGAGTCATTACGCCGAAACTAAACGAGGTAGGACTCTACTAAAACCTGTTTCGAATAGCCTTTTAGATGCACAATAAGATGAGCATAGTGAGATCCCATTCATCGATCTAGAAATAATGACAAAAAAATCATTTTTGAAATAATGGACCCAAGTTTATTCGGCTGCTGAGTCATTACGCCGAAACTAAACGAGGTAGGGCTCTACTAAAACCTGTTTCGAATAGCCTTTTAGATGCACAATAAGATGAGCATAGTGAGATCTCATTCATCGATCTAGAAAATAAAGACAATAAAATCATTTTTGAAATAATGGACCCAAGTTTATTCGGCTGCTGAGTCATTACGCCGAAACTAAACGAGGTAGGACTCTACTAAAACCTGTTTCGAATAGCCTTTTAGATGCACAATAAGATGAGCATAGTGAAATCCCATTCATCGATCTAAAAATAATGACAAAAAAATCATTTTTGAAATAATGGACCCAAGTTTATTCGGCTGCTGAGTCATACCGCCGAAACTAAACGAGGTAGGGCTCTACTAAAACCTGTTTCGAATAGCCTTTTAGATGCACAATAAGATGAGCATAGTGAGATCCCATTCATCGATCTAGAAATAATGACAAAAAAATCATTTTTGAAGTAGTGGACCCAAGTTTATTCGGCTGCTGAGTCATTACGCCGAAACTAAACGAGGTAGGACTCTACTAAAACCTGTTTCGAATAGCCTTTTAGATGCACAATAAGATGAGCATAGTGAAATCCCATTCATCGATATAGAAATAATGACAAAAAAATCATTTTTGAAATAATGGACCCAAGTTTATTCGGCTGCTGAGTCATACCGCCGAAACTAAACGAGGTAGGGCTCTACTAAAACCTGTTTTGAATAACCTTTTAGATGCACAATAAGATGAGCATAGTGAGATCCCATTCATCGATCTAGAAATAATGACAAAAAAATCATTTTTGAAGTAGTGGATCCAAGTTTTTTCGGCTGCTGAGTCATTACGCCGAAACTAAACAAGGTAGGGCTCTACTAAAACCTGTTTCGAATAGCCTTTTAGATGCACAATAAGATGAGCATAGTGAGATCCCATTCATCGATCTAGAAATAATGACAAAAAAATCATTTTTGAAATAGTGGATCCAAGTTTTTTCGGCTGCTGAGTCATTACGCCGAAACTAAACGAGGTAGGACTCTACTAAAACCTGTTTCGAATAGCCTTTTAGATGCACAATAAGATGAGCATAGTGAGATCTCATTCATCGATCTAGAAATAATGACAAAAAAATCATTTTTGAAATAACGGACCCAAGTTTATTCGGCTGCTGAGTCATATCGCCGAAACTAAACGAGGTAGGGCTCTACTAAAACCTGTTTCGAATAGCCTTTTAGATGCACAATAAGATGAGCATAGTGAGATCCCATTCATCGATCTGGAAATAATGGCAAAAAAAACATTTTTGAAATAATGGACCCAAGTTTATTCGGCTGCTGAGTCATACCGCCGAAACTAAACGAGGTAGGGCTGTACTAAAACCTGTTTCGAATAGCCTTTTAGATGCACAATAAGATGAGCATAGTGAGATCCCATTGATCGATCTAGAAATAATGACAAAAAATCATTTTTGAACTAATGGACCCAAGTTTATTCGGCTGCTGAGTCATATCGCCGAAACTAAACGAGGTAGGGCTCTACTAAAATCTGTTTCGAATAGCTTTTTAGATGGACAATAAGATGAGCATAGTGAGATCCCATTCATCGATCTAGAAATAATGACAAAAAAATCATTTTTGAAATAATGGACCCAAGTTTATTCGGCTGCTGAGTCATTACGCCGAAACTAAACGAGGTAGGGCTCTACTAAAACCTGTTTCGAATAGCCTTTTAGATGCACAATAAGATGAGCATAGTGAGATCCCATTCATCGATCTAGAAATAATGACAAAAAAATCATTTTTGAAATAGTGGATCCAAGTTTTTTCGGCTGCTGAGTCATTACGCCGAAACTAAACGAGGTAGGACTCTACTAAAACCTGTTTCGAATAGCCTTTTAGATGCGCAATAAGATGAGCATAGTGAGATCCCATTCATCGATCTAGAAATAATGACAAAAAATCATTTTTGAAATAATGGACCCAAGTTTATTCGGCTGCTGAGTCATTACGCCGAAACTAAACGAGGTAGGGCTCTACTAAAACCTGTTTCGAATAGCCTTTTAGATGCACAATAAGATGAGCATAGTGAGATCCCATTCATCGATCTAAAAATAATGACAAAAAAATCATTTTTGAAATAACGGACCCAAGTTTATTCGGCTGCTGAGTCATATCGCCGAAACTAAACGAGGTAGGGCTCTACTAAAACCTGTTTCGAATAGCCTTTTAGATGCACAATAAGATGAGCATAGTGAGATCCCATTCATCGATCTGGAAATAATGACAAAAAAAACATTTTTGAAATAATGGACCCAAGTTTATTCGGCTGCTGAGTCATACCGCCGAAACTAAACGAGGTAGGGCTGTACTAAAACCTGTTTCGAATAGCTTTTTAGATGCACAATAAGATGAGCATAGTGAGATCCCATTCATCGATCTAGAAATAATGACAAAAAATCATTTTTGAAATAATGGACCCAAGTTTATTCGGCTGCTGAGTCATTACGCCGAAACTAAACGAGGTAGGGCTCTACTAAAACCTGTTTCGAATAGCCTTTTAGATGCACAATAAGATGAGCATAGTGAGATCCCATTCATCGATCTAGAAATAATGACAAAAAAATCATTTTTGAAATAACGGACCCAAGTTTATTCGGCTGCTGAGTCATATCGCCGAAACTAAACGAAGTAGGGCTCTACTAAAACCTGTTTCGAATAGCCTTTTAGATGCACAATAAGATGAGCATAGTGAGATCCCATTCATCGATCTGGAAATAATGACAAAAAAAACATTTTTGAAATAATGGACCCAAGTTTATTCGGCTGCTGAGTCATACCGCCGAAACTAAACGAGGTAGGGCTGTACTAAAACCTGTTTCGAATAGCTTTTTAGATGCACAATAAGATGAGCATAGTGAGATCCCATTCATCGATCTAGAAATAATGACAAAAAAATCATTTTTGAAGTAGTGGACCCAAGTTTATTCGGCTGCTGAGTCATTACGCCGAAACTAAACGAGGTAGGACTCTACTAAAACCTGTTTCGAATAGCCTTTTAGATGCACAATAAGATGAGCATAGTGAGATCCCATTCATCGATCTAGAAATAATGACAAAAAAATCATTTTTGAAATAATGGACCCAAGTTTATTCGGCTGCTGAGTCATACCGCCGAAACTAAACGAGGTAGGGCTCTACTAAAACCTGTTTCGAATAGCCTTTTAGATGCACAATAAGATGAACATAGTGAGATCCCATTCATCGATCTAGAAATAATGACAAAAAAATCATTTTTGAAGTAGTGGATCCAAGTTTTTTCGGCTGCTCAGTCATTACGCCGAAACTAAACGAGGTAGGGCTCTACTAAAACCTGTTTCGAATAGCCTTTTAGATGCACAATAAGATGAGCATAGTGAGATCCCATTCATCGATCTAGAAATAATGACAAAAAAATCATTTTTGAAATAGTGGATCCAAGTTTTTTCGGCTGCTGAGTCATTACGCCGAAACTAAACGAGGTAGGACTCTACTAAAATCTGTTTCGAATAGCCTTTTAGATGCACAATAAGATGAGCATAGTGAGATCCCATTCATCGAACTAGAAATAATGACAAGAAAATCATTTTTGAAATAGTGGACCCAAGTTTTTTCGGCTGCTGAGTCATAACACCGAAACTAAGGAAGCTGATTTGAATATCTGATTCCTGAATAGCCCATAGTGAGATTCCATTCGTTGATCTAGAAATGATGGCGAGTAATATTTTCAGCAGTAGGTAGTCTCCAGAAATTTCGGGTGGTGTGTTTCTGTGACGTTGAAACGAAACGAGGTAAAGCTCTTTTGAAAACTGTTTGAAACAGCTGTAGTCATTATTAGTTTTCCAATATAAACGTCGGGTATACTGGAACCTATTGTAATTAAGGACTTCTTAATTTGGTCGGTTAATTTCAGTGTGAAGTTAGTGGCCAAATGTTGGCGGCCAAATCGGCCGCCAACTTTCGGCCGCTAACTTCACACCGGTATATTATAATAATAAAAAGCTTTTTCCAGTGGAATAGTTGTTTTTATTTAACCATACCCATTTAATGCTCCATGTGAACTTACAGACAAGTTATTACAATAGTCCTTAATCTTATAGACAATGTAAGGTATTACTATGATTGTTTTGCCTTCATTTTGTTGTAATTAATTAACCCATAGTTAATTTATAATAATTATCATACATCTCCCAGGAATTTCATCCATTGAACAAGTGATAGTGATAAATAGATAATACTCAAAGCTTGCTATACTATATGTCAAGATAACATTAATTATAGGTTATAGTTAATCTTAATTAATTTAAAAAGGATTGTATACATATAAAGGTGTACTACCTATTATCTTTCATGTATAGGTTATTCCACATTACTTGCATTTGAGACTTCCTATAAAATTTTGCAAAAGTTTGTTTTGATCTCCAATTGCCTCTTGCAAGTATGCAGTGTAAGGAAGTTATTGATCCAATTTTTAGACGCCACCGCTGACCTCATGCTCCCAGCTGAGGGTGTAATGCCGGCATCCTGTAGTGGAGTTTCAATCCAATTTGCCATTGCTAATCTATATGCATTTTTAGGAGGACCATGGACCGTTAGAAAGAGGTTACTTTTACAAGTGTCTCTCCTTTCCCTTGACATTTCAATGAGGGGTTTAACCCAGTATACTGGGTCAATTGATTGATCATCTGGGTTAGATCTTAGGGTCCAGCCTGACTGCCTGTAGTTGTAGGTATCATCTGTTTTTGAGCCAAAAAGAGGCCCGAAAATTATTTAGATAACTGACATTACAAAAGACCTTGGGTCAACAGAAAGCAGAATTAAATAATGTACTCTCCAAAGCAGGAGAATACATGCTGTTCTTTGAGAGCAGTCAAACAGGTTAGTATTTCTATTGAAATTTTTCTACGCCAATTTGAGAAGATATCTGCATCCCAAATTGGGTTGGGGTGTAATGGGATGTTTACTTGCTACGGATTTCCAAATCCGAATAACTAGGATATGTGTACTAAGGGTATCATGGCTATTTGGGTTACATAATGTTGCAACCACTGATCTATGGCACGAAATGTTTTTATAGGATAGCTAGAATTTCAGATATAGAGATCTGGTAAATGTTCTGAAAGCTCACATACACCATGCTGAATTGTATGACTTTAGTAGTCTCGCCAGCTTGACCCCAGTAGCTCCAGTTGCTTGGGTGTCCATGTGGTTGCTCCACATTTACATATATCTCAATACATGTATTGTACATTCCCTGGCAGTTTGTTTTGTGTCGATTAACACTTGAGCTCTGTTGTGCACTGTGAAAGGTGCTGTTATGGCCCTCCTCTTCAAGTTAGGCCTCCAAAATGATTTCTCCCAGTGGGGAGTTATGAACAGGTATTTGCCTTTAGCATTGTTTAGGCGCGACAAGACTTGGTATCAGGAATGGTGGTGGGAATAACCCAGCCAGGGCGTGAGTTCATTACTGGGAGAACGCATTTACAAATTTCACGTTCTCGTCCATCACATCCAGCGTTGCATATCGTTTCATGTGGGTAAAAAACAAAGCAAAGTAACGCCTGATTCAATCAATTGTTTCCTGTGGGCTCTCTGCGAAGCAGAGGTTGATTTGGAGCTTGCCACTCCGGGTGTGCAGTCTCGCGACAGATGGTCGGCTTCTGTGTTGTACCTGCCCGGTATGTGCTGTAGGTTGAGGTGTATGTTGTAAAACTGAAGAAAACAGACTACATGGTATTTTCAGTCCAGCAGCCCCTCCGATTTGGTTCACCCTTCGTTCCGAAGAGAGGCAAACACCGATCTCTTGTCGGCTTGTACGGAGACTGTGGTAATTGCTAGAAGCTTAGTACCTTTGGTGTCGCCAATATTTCTTTCATGTTAGAATGTAATATAATATTGCTAGCTCCTGCGGTTCCCACGAGCCGCTTAACTGTGTGTTGTCCAATTACGATACTTAATTACCTACTTATTTATGAAATGAGCTTTGCGCTCCCCACGCTTTTTGTTTGATTGACATTGACACATTGGGAGTGAAGTTGACAGTGACAGTTCCACCCAATTAGCTTTATTGTGTCCGATGGTAATGTCTGAGTTTTTAATGGTTGCTCTTTCAGCATTCATTTGGAATTTAAATCGGGAATGCGGGCGTCCATACTGTACTACGATGCTTGCAAAGTTTGGCACTTCTAGACTCTGTAGTTCTTTTAGAGATAAGGCCGTGGCCCTCATGAACTTTTTCCCGTAACGTCCGAATTTTCTGGGTTTGCAAGAGTTTGACATTGTTCAAAGGGTTCCACACTCAAGTACTATATTTGGGCCATATTTAGGCATACCCAAGTACTCTATTTACCCAAGTAGGTATTCTATTTGGGATTGTGGCGTAACACAGACTTTTACCTGCCATCCCACGGATTCCAGTAGATGTATATACAGTATGATCTGTCTGTCTTTTCCAGGAATTCTGACTTTACTTGGCCAGTAGGAAATCATCTAAGTATACCACAGAAGTATACTAGGGTGCGTAGCCCTTGGCTCCGAATAAGCTGGGCTACCCAGTTGGTGAAGAGTTTTCGTGTCGTAGCCAGACCACGTGGCAGACCGGTCATTTGTAATAGTTGGTTTTGGAATATCACTGAGTCTTAAAAACCTCCGGTGCACTGGCGTACCTGGTATATAAAAATGCGCATTAGACAAACCTATTTTTGTTAACCATTCATTGGGCTGGAGGAAAGACGGCACCTTTTGCTGGTTTATCAATGTGAATTTGTTTACATGAATGAGTTCGTTGAGCCTTTATAGATTGAACAAAGGCTGAAATGATCACTCGTCCTTTTCCCTGAGGAATAGGCTTGACAGGAAGCTTGGGGAAAGTTGCGTACTCTCCAGGAGTAGGTATGGCACCGTTATCAGTTTGCACTGTGATAATTGTGGCATGATCTGTCGGGGTTTTGAGTTGAATGATATACGGTATCGTTATTTTATGACTTTCACATCACGTCTTCCACGTTTCACGTCACATGAGTTTCAAGGTTATGATGGGGAGCCTCTAGGGATTCCCATATTGTAAGGTAACCTTGTGGGCACCCTGCTTGGAAGTTAGAGTAAGAACTTCCCCTCTCAGCGACCCCTGCTGTTGGAGCCACCTCTATTTGATTTTTGTTATTTCAGGGCGTTTTAGCTCGAAATGTCTGACCCTGCGCGGGCCGAATGGGTATGGGCATTGTTGCCTAATTAAACAGTGGCACTCCTTGCGCAGGAGGACAAATGAATTGGTAGTAAGACCGAGTCACATCACATTGTACTGTGACGTACTAGGCAAACTACGATCATTTAGCCATGCGCTGGCGCTTTTGGATGTTTGCTCGTGTTAAAACTATATAGAAGTACCAGTCACTCGGTTTCAAGGGCCAAAAGATTTTACTCATACCTCCAGCCTTTTCTATTGTTGATGAAAAGGCTTGTGGACTAAACAAGTACTCGCAAGTGAGGGGTATTTTACAAAGGCTAGCTTTAATGATTTGTCTTTGACTGATCGTAAAATAAAATCGAGTCTCTTCGCTGCTGTATTACTTATATCAGCGCGGTGGCCGCACGTCTTTTGTAACAGGTCATTAAATAGAAATAGATTGAAATTAATCCTTTGTTGTTTAATTACTTAATTAGCTCTTGCGTAATAGCAAAGTACCCCTTATAATAGCTAGGTGATTGAATTTATCGTACGCGTTATTTCGAGATAATAGCAGCTTTTTTATTGCTAGTGCTAGGTCCAGCTGTTGGCGAAGCATTGCGCTTGCGTGATTGCTGGGATGCCATGGGACCTGAATCCCTTGAGGAATGTCCCAGGGGTGCGGGCTCACCCTCCCCATAGCTGGCATAGATTCCAGCACAAGATATTGTATAGTACCCGGGACTGGATTTGAATTTATTTCCATTTGCTAGATAATAAAAAGGACAAGTAAATTTATATTTTTTTATTTCGAACGGCAAAAACCGTTAGAAACTGTTTTTCGCTAATAGCTAAACTGGGAAAGGAATCTATAAAAGACTTACCAGCAGTTTAGCTGACACGACCTTCCGGTTGGAAAAACAGTATGCCAATGATCACGGAATTCGCGCTAAACCAATACAGCAAATGCAAAATGCTGTTGTTGTATTGTTTTGCACGGGACCGTTCTCCACTCTGAATCTTGATGAATAGGCTGGGCCAGCCGTCCTTTTTCCTCACAATGACGTGTAATCCGAAATGGCCTGAAATAAAGGAGTCAACACCGCCGGGACAAAACCCTTCTCCAGTCTTGTGCTCGCGAGTTTTCAAATTAAAACTTCTCCATCTCTTGGCAGATCTCCGGTCTGGCAAGTGGTTTGGCGAACGCATGTACATGATGCACGTAATAGAGTTTCAAAAGAGAGGTCTTCCTCACGCCCACATTTGTTTTAGAGTGGAGAACGGTCCCGTGCAAAACATCGACATTGATCGTTTTGTAAGAGCTGACATCCCCAGTCCGACAGAAGCAAACGGTAGACTCCGAAAAACGGTCCTGACTCACATGATTCACGGGCCTTGCGGAATCAACTACCGAACAGACTTGCAGTGCTGGGATTCCGAATCCCAGAAATGCAGTCGTTATTTTCCCAAGCGGGAAACTAACACCACGTTCTGTGACGACAAAGGTTTCATTCACTTGCGCCGCGACAGTAGTAACGAAGCGACTATTAAATATCGCGGTAGAGACGTGACAGTCAACGATACGTGGGTACCTTACAACGCCGCCATGCTCCTAAAGTATGATTGTCATATGAATTTGGAGGTGACATCGGCTCGGTCCGTTATAAAGTATCTTTTTAAATATAACAAAAGGCACGGACGCTGCGCGTGTAGCGTTAATTCCCGAAGAGATCCGTAATAACGAAATAGAGATTTATGTAACCAAAAGATATATCGGGGTCGTGCGACGCGGCGTGGAGGATATTCAATTACGATTTAACAGCTCTCGAACCGTCCGTCACCATGTTATCGGTACATTTGCCATCTAAACAGAATGTCGCTTTTCAGGCAGGCAGAGTATCGCAAGCTATAGAAGGGTCAAGTAGCGACTTGCTCTCGTATTTCGCGAGACCGCAGGGCGCCGAATTTGGCCGTCTCACATATTTGGACTTTTACGAACAATACATTGTTCATACAACAAAGCCCAACATGATCGTGAAAATTCACGAATTGACAAATGGTAAATTCGCCACGCGTAGACAAAGGGGTGAAACGGTAACGCGTCTGTTCTGGGTCGCCCCAAATAGAGGTGAACAATTTTATCTGCGCATACTCTTGTCCGCGTTCCCTTGTCGTAGTTTTGAGGACCTCATCAGGCTGGGTGGTGACGGTTGCACCACATTCCAAGATGCGGCGAGAGCAGTCGGAATTGCTGATGACGAGTCCGAGTATCGCAGAGCAATGGAGGAAGCTTGCACTTTTATGACCGCGACGCGTTTACGCCACTTTTTAGTCATGTTAGCGGTCAACGGCGTCCCAGTCTCGCCTCCGTGGGAAACATTCAAAGATCAACTGAGCGAGGATTTCATCCGAACGGTTACGACGAGTCAAATAGATAGGGCATATGAGAAAAGTCTCATGGTCATCAATAGGTTACTCCTCAGGCACGGTAGCAACCTGGTGGAGCAGGGATTACCCGAGGTACAGGACGATACCACGGAACTAGGCCGCGAGCGCGTCGAATACGATAGGGAGCTACTTAATCAATTCGTAGGTGTTTGGTTGCCCAAACTCTCAGTTGATCAACGGGCCGTGTACGATTACGTGCACGAGCTATTGACGAATAAAGAGTTTCGCGAAAATCACGACACGGCGATATTTGTTGATGGTCCGGCGGGTACGGGGAAAACGTTGTTATTAAATTTAATTACATCGCACGTGCGCGGCGATTTGAACGGTGTCGTGTTGTGTACGGCTAGCTCGGGAATAGCTGCACAGAACTATGCGAACGGTATGACGGCACATAGTATGTTTAAATTTCCACTCAGTCTTCCGGACGACCTTGGGTATTGGAACATGACTAACGGATCTCAACGGGCAGATTTAATCCGTAATTCTGACATCATCATCTATGACGAGGCCCCTATGGCACACAAATATCTAATCCACATGCTCGATAGATCCCTTAGAGATTTGATGCAAACATTAAATTGTTGTACCACTTACACTGAGAGATCGAGTAATCAGAAAAGTCCACTCAAGTCATTTTGGGATTAGTAAGACAATTTCTAGAGCAAAATTGTGCCGGACCGGGACTGTAGGGGCAGTCGGCACGCTTCGATAGCTAGCTGTTACGATTGACGTCAGAAGGATTGGAGGAAAAACACTGAATTTACAACTTAAAAACACTGACTTTAATAACTGATCAAAACACACTATATACAAATCAACATAAATTAAAAATAAACTGAACATAAATGACTTCTAAAAACAAGAGAGTAGGAACGTGTGCTCGCGCCGGTGTCTGGTAGCATAATGAACGCTTGCCGCTTGGGCGGCTCTATTTATATGCGCGCGCTGCCTGCTGGTCAGGGCGGGCGGGAGAGCGAGGCGTGAGGCTGTGCCTCAATCAATGAGTGTGAGGCGCGAGCATGCGTTTTTACAGGTTTGTTAAAGCGGTGTAGCACGTATGTGATATTACCTTGTCAATTTAGCCATGAGGCTTCCCATTAGGTGGGTATACGGGCTATATCGCTTCCTATTGAGTTTTTAGGTGACATTGTAATGCCTTAATATTTAAGTTTGCCTGAAGGGCCTAATTACTGGCCTTATGGGCTTACAATAAGCTTAAATGGCGTAGTTGCCTTAAGTGTTTGCAAGTTGTCACCTACCTAGGCCTGAAGGGCTTGTATATGTAAAGCTAGGTTTGCCTTAAGGGCTTGTAAGTTATTACCTACCTAGGCCTGAAGGGCGTTTAGCTATGGGTAAGTAAGATACGCAACAATAACATTATTTATGTTACACCTGGCCATAAAGCGGCAATTACCGCACGCTCCGCGCGCGGGAAATACCACTTCCTGGCCAGGGCGTGACATAAAATTTTGTACTTAACACGGGCGGTAGTAAAGAAAGCCTCAGATCGCATATTTATCGCCCTTGCCTTCGGCTCGGGCGTCAAATACCTGCGATCTGAGACATTCTTTGTTTTACCGCCCTTGTTAAGTAATGTACTATTATTTCCTTTCCTACCTACTTAGGTTAGCTAATTACAATATATTTATTTATTTATAGGTCCGACACGGTACGTCCGACACATAATAAGTCCGACACATTATACGTCCGACACATTTCTCCCGCCGCTTGCGTCCTTAGATGCAAGTCCTGGAACTCGGGTGGTGGACGTGTTGCTCGAAGCTCGGGGTTGCTGTGCTGGCTCGAGGCTCGGGCTGTAGCTCTGGCTGAAGCTCTGGCTGTAGCTCTGGCTCGGCGTTGTTCGTTTGCATAGAGTGCGTATAGTGTGCACTCTATGCGTTTGTGCAGCGTCTTGTCGGCCGAGTTGAGTGTTCGGCGAGGGCGCTCTATGTGAGGGCGCGTCTGCACTTGGAGTGTCGGTGTGTAGGTCCGACGGTTGCGCGCTGTCGTTTCGCGCTGTAGCACGTTGAGGGCCGGCTTGAGTGTTCGGTGAGTGCGCGCTATGGGAGGGCGCGCGTGTGAGTAGAGGGCCGGTCTTCATGTTCGGAGTCTGCGTGCTGTCATCGCACGCTGTCGCGCACTGAGGGCCGGGTTGTAGGTCCGGCGGAGGTGCGCGCAGTGAAGGCGCGCTCGGTGAGGGCGCGGAGGCGTCGGGAGGGCCGGACGGCGTGTCCGGCTGCTGCGCAGAGTGCGTGCGCGCTGTCGCGCGCTGTGGGCCGGGTTGTAAGTCCGGCGGATGCGCGCGCAGTGAGGGCGCGCTCGAGGAGGGCGCGGAGGCGCCGGGAGGGCCGGACGGCGTGTCCGGCTGCTGCGCAGGGTGCGCGCGCGCTGTCGCGCGCTGTGGGCCGGGTTGTAAGTCCGGCGGAGGCGCGCGCAGTGAGGGCGCGCTCGGGGAGGGCGCGGAGGCGCCGGGAGGGCCGGACGGCGTGTCCGGCTGCTGCGCAGGGTGCGCGCGCGCTGTCGCGCGCTGTGGGCCGGGTTGTAAGTCCGGCGGAGGCGCGCGCAGTGAGGGCGCGCTCGGGGAGGGCGCGGAGGCGCCGGGAGGGCCGGACGGCGTGTCCGGCTTGGTATGAAGTATGACTAGCTTCTTCGTGGGGCGGCGTAGGAGACCGCCCTTTGTTCGCACGTCGACGACTCGTGTGACGCCATCTTCTCCTGGGTAGAGTGTGGTCACAGCGCCCATTGGCCACACGTTTCTTGGCAGTGTGTTGTTTACTATGAGGACGACGTCGTCTATGGCGATGACGGGGCCCTTGTGGGTGGGCTCCCGCCGGTTTTGAAGCTGTGGAAGATATTCTCGGAGCCACCTTGCCCAGAACATGTCCGCGAGGCGTTGTGCTGTGCGCCACGATGCTCGGCCGACGGTGTCTTTTTCGTTGAATGTACCTGGGGCTGGGTTCCATGCTGCTGGCCCGATCGTGAAGTGATTTGGCGTGATCGCGCTGGGCTCATTGGGATCGACTGCGACATGTGTGAGAGGGCGCGAATTTACTGAGAACTCTACCTCTGCCAGGAATGTTGCTAGAGTTTCGTCGCTCGGGTGCCTCTCGTCCAGTATTGTTCCTAGCGCCTTTTTGACGCTAGCCACCATGCGCTCCCATGCGCCTCCCATGAACGGGCTGCCGGGAGGGATGAACCGCCAACTGATGCCGCGCTGTGTCGCGGCTGCGTTCACGCCCGTCTCCAGTGCTCGGCGTAGCTCCTTGTCTGCGCCCCTTAGATTCGTACCATTATCCGACCAAATTTCGGTGGGGCAGCCTCGGCGCGCGATGAATCTCCGTAGAGCTGCGATCGCTGAATCTGTACTGAGTGAAGCTGCTACCTCCAGATGGACCCCGCGCGTCGTGAGGCATGTGAAGAGGGCGACGTATCTCTTCTGCGTCGCTCGCCCGACGGTGACGGAGTATGGTCCGAAAAAATCCCACCCTGTTTACGTATAGGCCCGCTTATGATGTGCTAGGCGCGTATGTGGGTGATTACCTGTAGGCGGGCTTGGCGGCATGGCTCTTCTCTTCGCGCATGGCCGGCACGCGTGAGAGACTTGCCGAGTTACTGAGCGTAAGTGTAACACCCAGTACAGCTGCCGGACCTCGTTGATGACTGTTTCGATGCGCGCGTGGTGAAGATACCTATGTACAAAGTCTATGTACAAACGGGTGGCGGCGTGGCGTCCATCTAGCACGATGGGATTTTTCTCGAGCTCTGTGTCCATTGCGGCGTCTATGCGGCTGACGAGTGTGATGACGCCGTCGTTGACTGCAACTGCAAGTTTTTTAAGTTTACCGCTGCGAGGCTCGTTGTTCTGTATGGCCGTCATATCTTCTTTGAAGGCGCGGTGTTGGACGCCGCGCCATATTAGCTGCGTGGCGCGCCGTAGTAGGTCCGCAGTGAGTGGCTCGGCGTTATCTGTGAATGTGGTACGTTTTGTACTCTTTTTTTGATGTACCTTTTTGTTCGACGTTTTTCGCCAGTCGGGATCTGCCTTTGCGTTCGCTTTGGTGCGCTTGTAGTTGACGGCTTCTTTTCTCTTACATTTTTCGATGAATTGAAGTACTCTGGCCGTCGACCTCAGGTATCGTTCCCATTTTGAGAACCTGGCGGCGTCCGGGATTGCCTCGTTGACGTCGCATTTCCTTATCCCCACTGCCACGCACGTGCGTTCTTCGCCGGTGGGCGTGGCTTCGGTGTCTTCGATCTCGTGTTTCGGCCACTCGCCCTCATGAAGACGCAGAAACTCTGGACCTGTGTACCATCTGTGGGCTGAAGAGAAGTCTCGCGGCGTTTCCCTTGTTGCGTCGTCTGCCACGTTGAGCTTCGTAGGTACATAGCGCCATTCGTTCACCTTAGAGTGTTCTTGTATGGCGGCGATGCGGTGAGCCACGAACGGTTTGTATGAGCGTGACCCGTTACGTACCCAATGCAGAACTGTTTTACTGTCGGTCCAGAATGTAGTGGAGTCTGGCTGCTTCTCGTGTTCTTCCTTGACGACTTGCGCCATACGTGCGCCCATCACCGCGCCGAGTATCTCGAGGCGTGGTACGGAGTGTAGCTTGAGCGGACACACACGCGCTTTCGCCATTACTAGGGAGACATGTACTTCACCTGTGGCGAGAGTTGTACGCCAGTAGAGTGCCGTGGCGTATGCTTCCTGTGACGCGTCCGTAAAAATGTGAAGTTGGGTATTTACTGCTTGTGTGAAGCCCGGGTAGCATCTCGGTATTGCCACCTTACGTAGCGCCATCAGATTCTTCATCCAGTCGGCCCATGTAGTAGCGAGGTCGTCTGGAAAGCGTTGATCCCATGTGAGGCCGCGGCGCCATGCTTCCTGTAGGATAGATTTGGCCCTTACCGTGACCGGCGCGGCGTAGCCTAGCGGGTCGTAGAGTGACATTACTATTTTCAGGGCTTCTCTCTTGGTCGGGCGATTGTTGTGAAGTACGTCGGCTGGTAGGCGAGCGAGGTCCAAGTTGAAGGTGAGTTCGTCCGTTGTCGGCCTCCATATAAGGCCGAGGACGCGTTCAGTTGTGCCCGGTCCGTCGTCTAGGTTGACTGGAGTATCTGTGGGCGGTGAGGACTCACCAAGGGCGGCCATTAAGGCGGGTGAATTGGATTTCCACCCGCGCAGCTCGAAGTTGCCCTCAGCTTGGATGTCGCGTACTGCAGTTGCTGTTTCTATCGCCTGGTCTAAGTCTGCGAAAGAATCTAAATAATCGTCGACGTAGTGTTTCTTCACGATCGCGTTGACGGCCGCAGGCTGCGTTTCTTCGTACTGTCGCGCGTTTTCGTTCTTCACGTAGATCGCGCACGCCGGGCTACACTTTGCACCGAATATGAGTCTAGTCATTCGGTACTCAGTGGGCGGAGTCTCGCCGCGCTTGTTGCCCCTCCACAAGTAGCGTAGCACGTCGCGGTCCTCCGGCCTTACTAGCACTCTCATAAACATTTCCTTTATGTCGGCTGAGAGCGCTATCTCGTGCTGTCTAAATTTGCATAATACCCCTGGGAGTGACTGAAGGAGCCCGGGGCCTGGCAGGAGCTTCTCGTTGAGGCTGGTACCCTGGGCTCGCGCTGCTGCATCATGGACAATTCTAAGTTTGCCTGGTTTATTCGCGTTCAGCACTGGAAAATGAGGTAAGTAGAAAGTTTTACCCGGCGGCCCCTTTGACTGGACTATCTCGGCGTAACCCTTGTCCAGTAGGGCGTCCATTTCAGCTTCATACTTCACGCGTAGCTCTGGGTCCTTGTCGAGTCGCCTCTCGACGCTGTGCAGTCTGTTGAGCGCTGTGTTGTAATTATAGGGTAAGTGTACCTTGTTGTTGGCCCACAATAGGCCGACTTCGTATGCTTTTTCAGTCACTCGCTGCGTTGTTTCTTGTAGTATGCGCGTGGCTCTCTCCTCTGGGTCGCTAGAAGGGCGGGCGGGCTCGATGGCTAGGGAATCCACACTAAAAAAATGATCAAGTTTTTCTTCTATCGTGTTTAGGAAATTTACCCTATGGCCCAGGCTTCTAGTTTGTGCTCCATGCAGCACCCAGCCGAGCGGACTGCGGGAGGCGACGGGTTGATCGCAGCGCCCTCGCCGCACGGATTCAGCCAACAGCAGTTGATAATTGTCTTGACCTATTAAAATGTTAGGGCGAGCGCACTTGTACACTAAGTGTTGCTTGAGGTCGCGTAGGTGCTCGCACTGATCGATGACTTCTTCAGACACTTGCTGTGGTGATAGAGAGAGATTACTCACAGTTCGAGCTTCAATTTTGTGGGCGGCGTCCGCTCCTATGAGCTCGATGCGTACGCGGCGCGACGACTCGGAGTCCAAAGTACCCGCGGTGAGGGCCTCGATGTGTAGGGGCTCCACGGGTCCCGGGGCTCCCACTGCTTCGGCGAGCTCCTGGGATATGAGGCTGACTGTGGATCCGTCGTCAAGTAGCGCCCAGGCCTGGCGGCGTTCTAGTGGTCCCGACACCTCGACTGGCAGGATCTTCAGGTACGAGTGCGCCTTTGTGGCCCATGCGCACGTAACCTTTTCAGTGGTTTGCGCGCTTTCTGAAACAGACTTGTGAACTAACACGTTGTGGTTTTTGCCGCAGTTGTCCGCTGAACACACTACTCGTTTGCATGTGTGCCTCTTCGCCCTGTAGGATAAACACTTAAAACACAGCATTTTATTCTTCGCTACCTCCCGCCGCTTATCTATACACATATTTAAAAATGTTGCGCACTCTGCACCACTTACGTGTGAATCACTCTCGCATATGAGACATCGCGCCCGCTTCTCGACCGCCGTGTTCGTTTTCTGATATTTGGGCGGGTGGGCGGGGCTTACGTTTGCGCGCGTGTTAGGCACCCCACTAGTTGCGCGCTGTTGTCCGTAAGTGGGCCTTGCGTTGTATTGCTGTCTCTGCGGCTGTGAATAATGCGGACGGGAGGGTTGTATGCTGTACCTGGGTAAGTAGTTATCGGTAAGTATGGTGTAGGGCTCACGTAGTTTGGCTTCCTCTTGAAGGAAGGAGACCATCAGCATCACATCACTCTCGCGGCGCGGCTTGCTGGCTGAATATGAATACCACTTACTTTGTAGGTTGACTGTTAGTTTGTCATGTAGGGCCCTCAGGATTTCCGAGTTGTATCTTGAAGTGTCGGGATCCACTAGCTGCAACGTAGACATAATAGTGCCCAGCTTTATAGAGAATGAGCAGATGTCCTGTGCGTTGTCGGTGAGCTTCGGCAGTTCACGAAGGTTCTTGTACTCCATGGCTGCAAGTGTGGCTGTGTTCCCGTATGATTCCTCGAGCTTCTCCATAATGAGCTCGGGGCCCGCCCCGGCCAGTATGAACTCGCCCAGCGCCGTGTTGCGTAGAGACTGCGTTGCTGCTTGCAGGCGTGCTGTATTCTCGCCAGACGTGAAGAATGGAGCTGTATCTGTATATACCTTTTTGAAGGAAATCCACTGCCGTCTAGAACCGGTGAAAGCTGGGAGATCCGCTGGCCTCCTTGAAGGCGAGTCCTTGCCGGCCAGTATGGCTGCCCGAATAGCCTCTGTGAGTAAGGCTACGTCGGATGATGGCTTGTAGGGCTGTAGTGCGGTGTCTCCCGCCGGTTGGGCTTGTGTGGGTGCAGATACTGGGACAGCCGGCTCTAGAGGAGCGGCGGCCGCGGCGTGCGGCCCTGGGTGGCTGTGTCTCACTGTGTCTGGATACACGGGGGCCGGGGGGGCATTCACTGTAAACGGTACCTGATTTTGGGGCGTAGGCGACGGGTTGTGAGGACGCATGTCGATGGCTGGAATGTTGATGCTTTGCTCGATCCACTTCTCGACTCGTTGCGTTACTTGTGTAGATGCGTCGTCGTCCTCTTCGTCGTCCTCTGATGTGGGCTCGGCTTCGATGGCGGCGAGCCTGGCGGCCGCGAGGTCCTCACGCGCCTTGGCCAGACGGTAGGCGCGCTCCTTCGCGGACTTGGCGGAGCCCGTGCGCGAGCGTGGCCTCCTATGGGGAGTGGAGGCGGCGGCGACTTGATCGGGCTGTGGTTGCTGCACCTGTGTTGCTGTCGACGCTGGCTGGGTGCCCTGAGGGCGGTCGGATGACTGCGCGGCGTCTGTTGGTGCAGCTGGCGCGATGTTGGCGAGCCCTGAGGGCCCTGCCACGGCCGGCGGTTGCTCGCTGGTGGAGGCGCCGGCCGGCGCCAGATGTGCATGCTCGGCCTGGGTCGGCGTCGCGTGCGGGGCGGGCACTGGCATGGGGCTGTGCACCACCTTGTGCCCGGCTGGCACCACTTGCGGAAAATGGGGAGACTGCGAGAGCATGTCGCGAGACTCGTCGTACCTTTTGTGCCGGGCTTGTGATCTGCTACGTGTACCGGAGTCCGCAGAGAGGGAGCGCTCGGTCGAAGTCTTCGTGATGTTGGCAGGCGTGGACCTCGTGTGGGTGCTGCGGGTGCCCCGCGTTGTGCTGCTGGTGCGCTCCGACTGGGCGTCCTTGCGGTTCTGCGAGCGGGTGTTGACTCCCTTGTTCATGCTGGTGGGCCGACCTCGGCCGTGCAGGAACGCTTCGAAGTTGAAGACAGGACTCGAGGACGGTTCGAAGGTCCAATGTGCCGGACCGGGACTGTAGGGGCAGTCGGCACGCTTCGATAGCTAGCTGTTACGATTGACGTCAGAAGGATTGGAGGAAAAACACTGAATTTACAACTTAAAAACACTGACTTTAATAACTGATCAAAACACACTATATACAAATCAACATAAATTAAAAATAAACTGAACATAAATGACTTCTAAAAACAAGAGAGTAGGAACGTGTGCTCGCGCCGGTGTCTGGTAGCATAATGAACGCTTGCCGCTTGGGCGGCTCTATTTATATGCGCGCGCTGCCTGCTGGTCAGGGCGGGCGGGAGAGCGAAGCGTGAGGCTGTGCCTCAATCAATGAGTGTGAGGCGCGAGCATGCGTTTTTACAGGTTTGTTAAAGCGGTGTAGCACGTATGTGATATTACCTTGTCAATTTAGCCATGAGGCTTCCCATTAGGTGGGTATACGGGCTATATCGCTTCCTATTGAGTTTTTAGGTGACATTGTAATGCCTTAATATTTAAGTTTGCCTGAAGGGCCTAATTACTGGCCTTATGGGCTTACAATAAGCTTAAATGGCGTAGTTGCCTTAAGTGTTTGCAAGTTGTCACCTACCTAGGCCTGAAGGGCTTGTATATGTAAAGCTAGGTTTGCCTTAAGGGCTTGTAAGTTATTACCTACCTAGGCCTGAAGGGCGTTTAGCTATGGGTAAGTAAGATACGCAACAATAACATTATTTATTTCCTTTCCTACCTACTTAGGTTAGCTAATTACAATATATTTATTTATTTATAGGTCCGACACGGTACGTCCGACACATAATAAGTCCGACACATTATACGTCCGACACAAAAATCTTTATTCTATTGGCCTAACTTAGAGACTGATTTTACTAATATAGTATCGAAATGTGAAGTATGTGAAAAGTATAGTATGAAAAAATCAAAGGAACCTATGTTACTAGATGATGTTCCCACTTTACCATACTGGAAAGTAGGCTGTGATTTTTTTCAATGGAGTGGTAAAACATACTTGATTACAGCTGATTATTACTCAAAATGGTTTGACATAACTCAAGTAAATTCATTGTCAGCAAGTACCTACTGTAATTGATATTTTGAAAAACCATTTTGCTACACATGGTATTCCAAGGATATTGAGGGCTGATAATATGCCGTTCAATTCCTTTGAATTTCATGAATTTGCAAACCGTTGGAACTTTCAAATAATAACTTCAAGTCCCAGGTATCCTAGGTCTAATGGTTTTATAGAGAGATATGTAGGAATTGCTAAAAATATGCTCAACAAGTGTATGGAGAGTGGGATGGACTTAGCAGAAACATTATTAGAATATAGAAATACCCCTGTACTGGGTTCTCTGTATAGTCCAGCCCAGCTCTTATACAGCAGACTGACTAGATCAAAGCTTCCGATTCATAACAAACTTTTAGAGCCTAAATTAGTCATGAATTTTAATCAAACTCAAAACAAGATAAATAATAATAATAAGAGAAATTTTGATAAAACTGCTAAACCTAGTAGCCACAGGTTTTACCCTGGCCAGGACATAGTTTACTTAAAAAATAACCTGTGGGTTCCAGGGAATGTTATTGACTTTCATGAATCTCCTAGATCATTAATTTTAAGGACTGGGGATGGTCAGACTATAAGGAGAAGTACGGTACATGTTAAACCATCTTTTTACAAAAATAATCAACAAAGTCGCAAATTTGATCTATTGGAAGGAGAAGACTTGTCCTTGGTAGAAGATAATGTGCCAGAGGAAAATGGAAATTTAGAAGTAGACAATTTAGGTCAAGCACAGGATGATAATAGAGTACAATTAAGGCCTCGAAGGAATATTGTTCCACCAAGATATTTGAATGATTATGTCTGTGATTAATGTTCAGAATCAGTTTGTTTTAGTTTAAGAAATGTAGGGGAAGATGTAGCATCTTATCTATAGTAAGAGAAACGTCACTAGTGGTGACGTACAACACTACTTGTCAGATGACAGCGACTATGTAGAAGGTTCGGTATTGTGTTTCCCTCCTATTAAATTAGACTCAGATGTTTATTACAATTTGTGTTTTATTCATATAATACACAAGCTGTGCAACACAGAGGTTCCAGTGTGCAGCAAACGGTGAGTGTGTGTTTCTATTGACGACCGCTTCCATTAACAATGCCAAAACCAATAGACACGTAGCGGATTGAGAATTGACTGTAAAGGATTGAAATAAGCTCGACCGGAATTTTTATTCATGGTCGAGTATTTATCTCAATCCTTTACTTTTTTTATTTTGTTTTTGTTTTGGTTTTTATATACAATTTATTTATACACCTTTACATTTACATTTTTATTATACACCTTTTTATATTTTACCAACAATTGATGTCACACAACGCGTTGTGCGCAACATTTTATGACATAATATAGAGATATTTTTTCAACAACGCATTTTCATCGGGGATATTCAGTATTTCTCCCTTTATAACTTATCCCTCCAGAATGACTGTTTTCTAAGAATAAGGTGACAAAAGATTTATTTGTTGCATTTATATCCAGTTTGACCATCATTTTGTCAATTATAATATATTTTTAAAGAGCATAATGTAACAATAAAAAAATGGATCAATACAAAGTAATAATAGATATAGAGTGACTTTACATACTCAATTATGAAAGATAACTAATTTACTCTTCGAACCCATCTTCCATATTTTCGGACGAGCAAAACATCAACTTTACATAATACATGTTTTAATCCATATATGTACTTAGCAATATTACATTAATTGTATTCATTTATGTTTCAACCTTCGAATGTCATCTTTTCGTGTAATAAAACCGATGATTAAGATTACCTATGTAGGCATCAGTGGCGGAGCGTCCATACAACTCGATTCCCACCGGCTTGCCTAATTTTTAGTCAGTCCAGTTCTTTTACTACCGCTCATGAAGAATAAGAACGGCAAATTATTTCCGGCTTCCCTAAGAATATATTTGTCGCGCCGCCACTGGTAGGCATACAATTTTATTATATACAAACAAATGTAATGCATAAATCGCCCGCATGGTCGTATCGGGGGTTTCCCGTGGACTTTCCCCAGGCCATCCTTCAACCGCGCAATCCTAAAATCGCTTTAATGGGTCCGGTCAATAAAGCCACAGTCAGATTCCAAAAAAAATACATATATATCAATGAGATTTGGTCACAATTTTCAATACATTGTATACTCGTTGCATCACAAAGTAAGTTAGGAACTTCTTTAATTTAATCAATTAAAACATACAATTAATGAATGAATCGTTTACCTGCATACATTTTTAATATGAACACAAATACTGGCGTAAACTATGAATAGCGATATTTGTAGCACGACACGTGATTCGATTGTGGCAAACCGCTCGCTCAGTTAGTTAGTATATATATTATTTAACAAACTAATCATAAGTACATAATATAACGGTTAACTTGACTAACCCAAAAGAAATTAATGTATGTTAGAGCACATTTGCTCTACTGCAACCTTTGCCAGATCAAAGGTACCTCTTTTGGGATTAGGTTGGGTCATTAGTTAGGTTAGCTACACCTGCACACCTTACATCGGTAAAGACACAATCCGTTAGTAATGATATATATATTAATTGAACAAGCTGCCTCTCGCGATTGAATGACGTGACAAATTATTTGAATGATCGGTTAGTTTGTAGCGCGACGCGTGATTCGATCGTGGCAGACCGCTTGTGCTTTGTTAGTATATATTATTTAACAAACTAATCATATATAATATAACATCCAACTTGACTAACCCAAAATAAATTAATATATGTTAGAGCACGTTTGCTCTACTGCAACCTTTGCCTGATCAAAGGTACCTCTTTTGGGATTAGGTTAGTTACATCTGTAAGCTTTACATCAGTAAAGACACTTGTAATTGGATTTTTACTCAATAACAGACACATCCGTTAATTGTGATAGATATATATTAATTGAGCAAGCCGCTTGTCTCGATCGTTATAGACTGCTCGCTCAATTACTATACATTACTTATCAAACTAAACATACATCTTGTATACTGGACTTGACTAATCCAAAAGAAATTAATGTATGATAGAGCACATTTGCTCTACTGCAACCTTTGCTTGATCAAAGGTACCTCTTTTAGGATTATGTTACACACACACATCACACACATACACACACACACACACACACACACACACACACACAGTCACATCTACAGACTTTACATCGATAAAGGCACTTATAATATAAATGATATCAGTCATATGTTGATTAAGCAAGCAGCTTATTATGGTCAGTTTACATCAGTATTTGTATTCATATTAAAAATATATGAAAGTTAACAATTCATTAATTAGGTATGCCTAAATTGAATCAATTGCAAAAGGAATTTAAATAATACTTTGTTATTTCAATCATCTTTTTGCTTGCCCTTATCCCATTAAGTTGAGGTCGGAGCAGCATGTATTTTTCTCCCGTACCTTTCTATCGCTCGTTATCTCGGCACTCACACAATCCATCTACCTTTTCCTTGACATATCGCTTCTCTTAAATCTCTCCACATTCATATCTAATACCTTTCTTATGACATAGCTAATATAATATATTAATTGAGCAAACCGCCTGTCTCGATCGAATCACGTGACAAATTACTTGGATGATCAATTAATTTGTATCGCGACGCGTAATTTGATCGTTATAGACTGCTCGCTCAATTACTATACATTACTTATCAAACTAAACATACATGTTGTATACTGGACTTGACTAATCCAAAAGAAATTAATGTATGATAGAGCACATTTGCTCTACTGCCACCTTTGCTTGATCAAAGGTACCTCTTTTAGGATTATGTTACACACACATCACACACACACACATACACACACACACACAGTCACAATACATCTACAGACTTTACATCGATAAAGGCACTTATAATATAAATGATATCAGTCATATGTTGATTAAGCAAGCAGCTTATTATGGTCAGTTTACATCAGTATTTGTATTCATATTAAAAATATATGAAAGTTAACAATTCATTAATTAGGTATGCCTAAATTGAATCAATTGCAAAAGGAATTTAAATAATACTTTGTTATTTCAATCATCTTTTTGCTTGCCCTTATCCCATTAAATTGAGGTCGGAACAGCATGTATTTTTCTCCCGTACCTTTCTATCGCTCGTCATCTCGGCACTCACACAATCTATCTACCTTTTCCTTGACATACCCCTTCTCTTAAATCTCTCCACATTTATATCTAATACCTTTCTTATGACATAGCTTTCTTCCCTTTGCATAACATGACCACACCAACATAGCCGATGAGCTCTTAACTAATCGACTATGAGTGCTATTTTCAGGCTTCCTCTTATAGACACATATCTACGATAATAATGAAATATATTAATTAAGTACTAAATATATTCAACAAGTCACATAAATATTTCATGATGCCTCAAGCCGCCTCTTTTACAAATTATTACTATTATACAAACTATTATATGACCGAATTACATGACAACGATGACTACGTTTATAATAAAGTTTGTATCGCGACGAATAATTACACTGCTACACTGCGCTCAGACAGACGTGCACTTCGTATTCACAAAATATTAAATTTAAAAATTAAATTCAGTGCAAACTGCTTTACGACTTCACTCACAGTGATAAGAACAAGTTTTGCATGTGACGGTGTCCTCAAGATACGCTTCTCTCAAACCGAGCGAGCACGGAAACCGGATCGACTGCAGCGGCGCGTGCGGCTCTTCACCCCCTCGGGTAAACGAAACAGCACTATATTTTTTAACTCGCTCTTAGCGCATAAACAGAGCAATATAGCATAGCACGATGCAGTCTCCTGACAACAAAAAAACTTGCACCGGATCGCAATCACAGCCAGATCTATCAAAACTGACGGAAGCACAAATTCCGTTTAGAAAACGTAAGGAGCGCGACTGCGATTCTGATTATAAGTCGGATTTTTTAGAGTTCCGCGCGGAATTAATGCAAGCCATCTCAGACATGAACCAAAATTGTAGCCAGACGTTGTTACAAATACGTGAAAGCGTCACTGAGATAAAAGACGAAATAAGAAACCTAAAATTAACATCCGAAAATATTATACGAGAACAAAACACAATTAAAGTTGAATTAACTCAATTAAAAGAGTGTACCACAAAAACTAACGAAAAAATGTCAGTGTTGGAAACAGATATTCACAAACTGAAAAACATGCCAAAATCGTCACCGACTGACTCTCAGCCTACTTATGTAACCCAAGAGAAATTCATTAGCGAGTATCATGACCGCTGCACACGAGAAAAAAAAATTAATAATAACAGGAATCACGGAACCGGGGGTCAGTACCTATACTGAGAGACAGGCTCATGATAAATGTGAAGTTCTCAAAATCTTGAACACTATAGATCCGCAATGTCCAGCTCCGATCAGTGTTACACGCCTCGGTAAATACAACGCGAACAAAATACGTAATTTGAAGATATTCTTTGAATCGCAACAAACAGCGCTGAATATTCTCCGAAACAAAACCAAATACAGTGACAGCATCCCGGCTTCATCTGGGTCTACATCAGTTCACATATACGCAGACAAAACACCCTCACAACAAAAATTTTATAAAGCCCTAAAAGAGGAGTTATCCAAGCGCCAGGCTAGTGGCGAGCAAAACCTTGGCATTAAATACATCAACGGAACACCGAAGATAGTAGTAAAAAACGAAGGAACCAACAAAGCTCTGTCAAAAAACCACAGGCAACAAGCAACCGAACAGCAACCGAACGCAGAATAATAACGACACCAACTGATACAGATGATACTAATTCGGTATCATACCAAATAACAAATCATTACGACAGCCTGCCGACCACCCCATCAAAATACAAATACAAATACAAATAATTTATTGTATGAATGTGAGTAATAATAAAGGTGACAATCGTTCGATAGTTCTTCACAATCAGCCATTATATGGCGTACAATATTATGATTCTATTAGCATGTCATTGAATTTAGTGTTCTATTTCTAGCAATAAAATAATACGAGGAATGTCAGGGTCAATATTAAAAATAAAATAAAATAAAAACAAGTTTCAATGTCATGCTAAAACAGGTCAATATTAGAAATAAAAATAAAATCAAAAAAAAAAAAAGAAGTTTCAATTTCATGCTAAAACAAGTTTCAATGTAATAAAATAATACGAGGAATGTCAAGTCAATATTAAAAATAAAATCGAATAAAAACAAGTTTCAATGTCATGCTAAACAATAAACACATCGGGTATGGTAAGTATTACATACAATGTCATTATAAATTTAAAGGTAAGGAACAAGTCATCATAAATTAAATTTTTTGAAAGTGTTCCTTAACATCATAATACATCTTATTTAGGCACCATTTGAATAATTTGTTCTTGAATTCAATATAATCTAAGGACTTTATTTCTTTAGGTAAATGATTGAAAAATTTTACGGACATAAATAGTATACTTTTTTCAAAGTGAGCAGAGTTATGGGCTGGATAGCAAAGGTTCAATCCATGCAGTCTAGATGTGGATCTTGGATTGGATGGCATAATTTTGTAAGTATCTATACGTGTTTTAACAAATAGGCACATTTCGTATATGTACAAGGTAGGTAGTGGAAGGATGTTTAACTTCCTGAACAAAGGCCTACACGATTCGGTGTTTTTGGCTCCACATATAGCCCTAACACACTTTTTCTGCAGTATAAATGCCCGGTGTGCGCTTGCGTGGAGTTGCCCCAGAGGATAAGGCCGTATCGGAGATTGGACATAATATGTCCATGGAATGCTAGTAAGGCAGATTTTTGAGAAACGACTTGTGTAAGTCTACGCAGAGCAAAGACAAACCTATTCAGCTTATTTACTAAGTAGTCCACATGAAATTGCCAATTACAATGACAATCCAGTATCACTCCAAGGAATCGCAAAGATTGAACATTCTCTATCGTTTCTTGATTATATTCAACTACTATTTTTTGTGAATTAGATTGAGGTGCATAAAACTCTATATATTTGGTTTTACTTATGTTAACCTTCAAGTTGTTTCGTATCAGCCAATTGTTAACGTCATTAAATACTAAATTTACTTCTGACTGATATGTTGCAGGATCTTTACCAGGAATGATGATAGAGCAGTCGTCAGCAAATAGAAGAACCTTGTTATGAGTAATGTTCGGAAGGTCATTAATATAAACTAGGAACAATAACGGGCCTAGTATGCTCCCTTGCGGTACACCCATATTGACGACTGCTTCATCTGAAAGCACTTTAGTCAGATGTCTTGTTTTCGGGCAGTAGGATCGGATTTCAGTTTTTTGTTTCCGATCACATAGATATGTCTTTAGCCAATCATAACAATTTCCACGAATACCGTAATGATGTAACTTATTTAAAAGTATCCTCGTTAAATATACTCTATGCAAATATCCGCAGTATAATGAAGACAGGAAAAATAGACGAGTTGAAATGTATTGTACAAGCTATACCTAAAATGGTGCACCTTATATTGCTGACAGAGACATGGATCAAATCGGAAGAAGATGCCAGATTAGTCGACTTGCCTAACTACACCCATGTATACAACTATAGAGATGATCAACGAGGTGGAGGAGTATCCATATACGTAATTAATACGCTAAAATACAGTGTCACGGAAGATTTATATCAAGGAGGCAATAATTACTTATGGATCCATCTAAACACAATTTCACTTGATGTTGGTGTCATCTATAGGCCTGGAGACACCAGGCTACACGAATTCTTGGATGTTTATTCAACACAACTGGACAAACGGCGGAAAGCGGTCGCCATAGGTGACTTCAACATTGATATCGCTAAGTCTAGCCCTAATGCTACACTCTACAAAGAAATGGTTGAAGAAGCCGGCTATGATTTTGTAAATAAATTAGATAAGGAATATTATACACGTAAAACCTCGACTACAGAAACAATCTTAGACCATATCTGCACAAATATAAAAGATCGTGGGTTCCATCTAGCTCTGATTGACTCATCCATATCTGACCACAAGCAACTCTATTTAGAAATAAAAAAACTTGCGCCAGCCATGAAGAAAACAGAAGAATATGAAGCTATTAATTACGAAAGTTTGTACAAAAGCGTCTTAAATAATAACTTATTAAACCAATCAAATGACTACAATAAATTAGAAAACTACATAACTATGAATATCGACAAAAATAAAATAATAAAGAGAAAAATACAAAATTTACCCCAAGAGGATTGGATAAACAAAGATTTGATCGCTGGCATAAGTAAAAGAAACTGAGGTATATGTACATATACGAGTATGTAGTTGTAAGGCGCTTGCGCCGGTTGGTTAACCAGTAATAAACTAGCTCGCGCACAAGACGGTTGTTTTACTCTCAAATACCTCAGTGTCGATCGAGGATTTAAAAGTACCCGCGCTAAGTAAAAAAAATAATGTCGTATTACGGGAATTTATCAAATTTCGACTACAAAACTAGTGAGTGGCAAATATTTTATAGTAAATTAAATCAGTTCTTTGTGGTAAACAAGATACAAGATGAAGTGGATAAGCGCGCCCTTTTGTTTACACATATTACGGATGATTCCTACCGCTTGTTACGTAACTTGGCGCATCCAAAAGCAGTGGAAGAGCTGCAGTTTAAAGAGCTAGTAATATTACTCGACGGCCATTTCAAGAAAAAACAGTGTACGTACGCGGACAAGGCTAGATTTTATGCGGCAACAAAGGGACCAAGCGAGACGTTGGGGGACTGGGCGGCGCGATTAAGAGGGTTGGCAACTTATTGCAACTTTGGCGCGGCCCTGGAAGCGAATTTAGCAGATCGTTTTATCCTCGGCTTGGGTCCAGGCCCGGAACGAGACAAGTTGTTCGAGAATACGGCGACCTTGTCGATGGCGGCGGCACTAGATATAGCAGAGAAAGCGGCGGTAGCAAGGGAAGCCAAGATTGAGATGACAGCAACTATTAAGGAGGAACCCGTATATTATGAGGCTAGTGGAAGCGGCCAAGGTCGCGGCGGCTGGGGCAAAACTCGCCGCGGCGGCGGCGGCGCCGTGACGCGGCCCGGCGGAGGACATCAGGCCCAGGCACAGGAGTTGCGGTGCGAAAAATGTGGCATGAGAAACCATGATGGAGACAGTTGCCGTTATAAGCGCTATCGGTGCCAAAAGTGTGGAGTCATAGGACACCTGAAAAAAGTGTGTAAAAACAAGTCTTCCCGCGTTAATAATATAATAAGTGAGCAGGAGGAGAACGTGACGGAAGAAGCCGAACAATGTTGTATGGAGTGCCAAAATTTTAATTTAAGGTATGTGTCTAGTAAACCGATTCTCTTAGATGTAATTTTAGGACAAAAAAATGTATCAATGCAATTAGACTCGGGATCGGGAGTGAGCGTTATAAACGATAAATTATATAACGAATTGTTTTCTGAGTACCGATTAGAAAAGAGTAACATTAAAATGTGTTTTTACAATGGGCACAAAATCTCGCCTCTTGGGTATTTCCAAATCGGGGCAACTTATAACGGTAAAGCAAAAACATTAAATATTTTTGTTGTAGTTAACGGTGGCCCGCCCTTACTCGGTCGAGATTTTATGTCAGCTTTTAACATGTTATTAACAACAAATATTAATAGCATTTGCGATGGCAATGACAATGATGTACAACAATTGTTAGAAAAATATCCCAACATTTGGCGCGACGAGCTCGGCGCGTTTAATAAGTTCAAAGTCCACTTGCGGTTGAAGGAGAATTCGTGCCCAAAATTTTATAAACCACGTTCTGTTCCCTTTGCCTTAAAAGACAAAGTAGAGGAGGAATTGAATAGGTTAGTTAAATTGGGTATCCTAGTTCCCGTAAATCATTCGGAGTACGCTACACCAATAGTGCCTGTGCTAAAAGAAAATGGGAAAGTCAGGATAGCGGGCGATTTTTCTGTTACACTAAATAAGGACCTAGTGGTTGACAAGTACCCGCTCCCTAGGATTGAGGAGGTGTTTGCCAAATTAGGTGGGGGCGAGCACTACAGTAAAATCGACCTCAAAAATGCGTATAACCAGTTTATACTGGATGAGTCATCACAGGAGCTCACTACCATAAATACATCGAAGGGGCTATTCAAATATACACGTTTAGTCTATGGTCTTGCAAATGGTCCAGCTCTGTTCCAGAGATCAATGGAAAACCTTCTGACCGGTATCGATGGCGTGAGCTGCTGGCTTGATGACATTTGTGTAACGGGCCCTAATAAAACCATACATTTACAAAGGTTAAATGAAGTGTTGAGTAGAATAAATAACGCTGGACTAAGGTTACAGTTAAAGATAAGTGTGAATTATTTAAACCTAATGTCACTTATTTAGGTTATGATATTAGTAAAGAAGGTTTACAGACGTGTTCTAGTAAAGTTCAGGCGATATTGGAGGCACCCGAGCCGACCAATGTGACGGAGGTGAAACGCTTCTTAGGTGTAGTTAATTACTACAGAAACTTTATACCTAATGCTGCGACGTTAATGAGCCCTTTACATGAACTATTACGTGCAGGCGCTGAGTGGGAGTGGGGCGCGAGGCAACGCGACGCGGTACATGCGGTGCGCCGCGAGCTGGCCTCGGAGCGCGTGCTGACGCACTTCGAGCCCAGCGCGCAGCTGGTGCTGAGCGTCGACGCGGGGCCCGGGGGCCTGGGGGCCTTGCTGGCCCAGCGCGCCGCCGATGGACAGGAGCGCCCGCTGGCGTTCGCTTCGCGCTCTCTCGCTAAAAGCGAACGTAATTATAGCCAGATCCAAAAAGAGGCGACGGCTATCATATTCGGAGTGAAACGATTTCACCAATACCTATACGGGCGGAGCGACCCTTTTATACTCAAAACAGACCATAGACCGTTAGTTTCAATATTCAATATTGAAAATGGAATATCGGCCACAACGGCTTTGCGTCTCCAGCGATACGCCATCATATTATCCGCGTATAGGTATAAAGTACAATACGTTTCCAGTGGAAATAACTTAGTCGCAGATTATTTTTCCCGCGCGCCTCTGCCAATTACGTCAATCGATAGTGATAACCAGTTTGATACACTTTGCGCGTTAAACTTCTTAGATTCGGTTTCATCGGCGGTTACCTCGGACGATATTAAAAAGGCTACCGAAAGCGATGTAACGCTCAGAACGGTAATCAAATATATGCAGAGGGGATGGCCGCGTAAAATAAAATGTAGATCGATCGAACCTTATTTCAATTGCAAAGGCGACCTTCAACTTGAAAATGGATCCCTATTACGAGGGCACAAAGTCGTAATTCCACTGTCGCTTAGGCAACGCATGTTAAGCGAATTGCATAGCACGCATCTGGGAATAGTTAAAATGAAGTGTAACGCGCGCAGTAGGATGTGGTGGCCGGGCATCGACGCGGACATCGAACGGTGCGCGGGCGCCTGTGACGCGTGCGTGGCGCTGCGGCCGGCGCCCCCGCGCGAGCCGCCGGCGCCCTGGCCGCAAGCGCCTGGCCCCTGGCACCGCCTACACATCGACTATATGTCTATAGGGCAAAGGGTATATTTGATAGTGGTAGATTCTTTTAGTAAATGGGTGGAATGCCTACATATGCAAAATGGTACTAGCACGCAATCACTAATATCCAAATTAAAGTATTTGTTTTCAATATTTGGTATACCGAAAGTTGTAGTTTCTGACAACGATGTCAAAATACATTGTGCCGAGTTTGGTTTGTTTTGTTCTAACAATGGTATTAAATACATGAATTCACCAGTGTATCACGCAAACAGCAATGGACAAGCGGAGAATTCGGTACGCATATGTAAAAGAATGCTTAAACATATTTTAAAAGAAAATGTAAACACGCACTTAGTGCATGAGAAATTGTTAAGTTATTTGTTCGATTATCGAAATTCTGTGCATTGTACTACTGGAGAAACCCCAGCCAAACTTATGTTCGGTAGGACGTTGAGAACTCGCCTTGACTTAATTCTACCCTCAGACCGCGCTACAAGCATGACTAGTACGAGTGATAAGGACAATGCAACAGCTGTTTGTATGCATAGACGTACATTTCAAGTAGGTGAGGTTATCTGGGCTCGGTGGTACAGCGCAAGAAAAGAAAGTTGGGAATTAGGAACAATTATGGAAAAAGTAGGAAACAAAATGTTTAAAATATTTGTAAACAAATACGATATGTGTTGTATCCGACATGTCGATCAACTGTTAAAATATAAGGGAAATCCTATTCATAAAAGTAATGTAATGTCTAATGACAGTTGGCCGCTGCCCTCGTTTCCTTCCCCGTCTGTTTCAAGTGGTGGGCCGATAATGACATCCGGCTCTGCAATGAACAATGGGGTACATGCGGAAGCGTCGTCGGACGGAACTAGCCCGTCGCGGCATGTCCAGGCTGGGAATGAAATCGGGACGGATGGTTTAAGGGAGACAGGTGAGCGAGGACCGTCTGCGAACGAGTCCGTCGCGGCACCGGCGTCACCAGCGCAGCCGCCGAGCGCAGCTCCGCCTGCTGGCCACCCCACTGACGAACCTTCAGTTCGTCATCAGTTGCGTCCCAGAAAAAAGGTAGATTATAAGGTTTAACCATAATTCTAATAAGTATGTTATTATCTGAGATAAGTCAAATTAGTTTTTAAATTGTGGTGGAGGGATGAGGTATATGTATATATACGAGTATGTAGTTGTAAGGCGCTTGCGCCGGTTGGTTAACCAGTAATAAACTAGCTCGCGCACAAGACGGTTGTTTTACTCTCAAATACCTCAACCACTATGGAACGAGCTGAAAATGGATCCGGAGAATGAAACGCTAAAAAAAATGTTTCGACAGGAAAGGAACAAATCAAGTGCTGCCATCAAATCTGCGAAAAATAAATATTATTATAATGCTTTTAACAAATGCATTAAGAAACCAAAGTCTCTGTGGAATTTAATAAACACTTTAGCTGCAAACAAAATAAAAAACAGGGGTGTCTATTGTTTGCCCGAAATTCATATGGAATAATTTCAGTTGCTCGATAAACATTTGCCCGATTTTTATTTGCCCGAATGATTCATTTACTAGAAAAATCGTTTGACATACTCTTGTATTCCCGAATATTACATGACAGAATGATACGAATGCCATACGTATTGTTATCCATATTATTAAGTGCAATAATATTATTTAACAGAATATTTAAAAGCCATACTAAATACAGTTTCTTTCCGAAATAATCCTAACTATGAATTTGCTTATTAAATTTCTGTAGGCGCTCGAAAATAATTGCATCATGCATGCATGCAAACAGGCAAGTATGCATGCATGATACATGCAAGCAAGCAAGCAAGCAAGCAAGCAAGCAAGCAAGCAAGCAAGCAAGCAAGCAAGCAAGCAAGCAAGCAAGCAAGCAAGCAAGCAAGCAAGCAAGCAAGCAAGCAAGCAAGCAAGCAAGCAGGCAAGCAAGCAAGCAAGCAAGCAAGCAAGCATGCAAGCATGCAAGTTATTCTACTCTTTTATAAAAAAATAACCTCGAAGAGGATAGCGGGAGCACAGCTCCCGCTATCCTCTTCTAACCTATCCGTGATCCGAGTCGGATTAAGTAGTAAAGTAGCTTTTCAAACAAGTGTTTCTGCTCTTATATAAAAAAATAACCTCGAAGAGGATAGCGGGAGCACAGCTCCCGCTATCCTCTTCTGACCTATCAGTGATCCGAGTCGGATTAAGTAGTAAAGTAGCTTTTCAAACAAGTTTTTCTGCTCTTATATAAAAAAATAACGTCGAAGAGGATAGCGGGAGCACAGCTCCCGCTATCCTCTTCTAACCTATCCGTGATCCGAGTCGGATTAAGTAGTAAAGTAGCTTTTCAAACAAGTTTTTCTGCTCTTTTAAATTTCATTAAAATTATGGATTTTCATTCTCAGCTATTCGATTCGAACAGTAGAGATGGATGGCAAATAAAAGTATAGCATGTGATAATTATGGATTACAATGATTATGGAAAAAGATATTATTGGAATTGATATTATGGGAAATAAAGATTCTGGCATTTGATTAATATGGTAAATAATGAGTATGACATACGAAATTATAAGAAACAATATTATGGCAGTTGAATAGTATGGCAGTCAAAATTCGGGCAACTGAAATTCGGGCAAGTAAGGGTTTCCCAAAAAACAGTACAGGCCCCCCAAAACTAATATTAGATAAGAAGGTTATAACAGATAAGAACGAAATATGCGAGTGCTTCAATCTATACTTTTCAACAATAGGTAGCGTATTAGCCGAAAAAATTTTAAGTAAAAATCAAACATATAAAGACGTTGCGTGCAATGATAATGATAATCCAATTGGTCGGGAACTCGCAGAAATAGATCCTTGCACGTGTGATGAGATAAATAAAATCATAGACAACCTTGATCCTAATGTTAGCACAGGTCTAGACGGCATAAGCACCTAATCCATAAAATGTATAAAAACACTTATACTAAATGACCTAAAAAATTGTTTTAATGCTTGTTTTGTACACGGAGTTTTCCCAGATTCCTTAAAAATAGCAAAGGTCTCACCAATTTATAAATCAGGGAAAAAAGACAGACCCAGAGAACTATCGTCCCCTTTCGGTCCTACCAGTTTTATCTAAAATAATCGAAAAAATTCTTTACACACGACTTAATGCCTATCTTACATCAATAAATTACATAAGTGACAAGCAATATGGTTTTAGAGAAAAATCAAACACACTCACAGCTACTATAGACTTAATAACTAAAATTAAAACTAATATTGATGAAAGAAAAGTCGCTCTGGGTGTTTTTATAGATTTAAAGAAGGCGTTTGACACAGTCAGCCATTCAATCATGTTAAAAAAGCTAGGTAACGTAGGCATTAAAAACACAGCTCTTGGAATTTTCGAGTCATACCTAAAAAATCGGAAACAAGTCGTGAAGATAGGCCAGGCTACTAGTGAACCGCGCAATATTAATTACGGACTTCCTCAAGGATCCATTTTGGGCCCCCTGCTTTTTACGATCTATATAAATGATTTACTGAACGCCAGTCTGACGGGCGATATCACATTGTATGCCGATGATACTTGCCTATTCTATTATGGTGACTCAGTACAGGACATAGTGAAGCAGGCGCAACGGGATCTAGATACGCTAACTACATGGTTCCAAAGTAACCTTCTCACTATCAATACTACAAAAACATGTTACATCCTTTTTTCAGCTAAGAATAAAAAAATACAAAACTGTGCGCCTCTAACTGTTGACGGACAAATAATACACGAAGTTAAACAGGAAAAGTATTTGGGACTGGTACTTGATAGCGGTTTAACATGGCAACCCCATATTCAAAAACTAAAAACTAAAATTTCCTCCCTCACTGGAGCCCTGCGGAGAATGGCTGGCTGTGTCCCGCGCTCAGTTCGTATTCTAGTGTATAATACATTGGTTAAACCACATCTTGACTATCTTGTGGAAGTCTGGGGCAATGCAGCTAAAACGAATCTGGATAAATTGCAAAGAACCCAAAATAAACTGATTAAAACATTATTCAATTATGATTATTTAACGCCGACAGTCAAATTGTATAGTGATACTAAATTATTTACGTTGAAACAAAATTATACTTATAATACATGCATCCTGATTCATAAAATAATTAATAAACAAGTACATACTCAACTCTCATTTCTGACAAATAAAGAAAAAGGGCTACGGAACACCCGAAGTTCGAACAATCTATCTTTACCGAGGGCTCGGACAAACCAGTTTGGCAGAAAAAATATTACGTACGAGGGAGCAAAACTGTACAATTGTCTACCGAATGATATTCGCAATGCTGTGTCATTAAATTTATTTAAAAAAAAAACTTAAGGCTCATATCTCGCAATGTTTCCAAATATGAACAATAATTTAAATAACTAAACTAAGCGTGTTTAAAATTTATACTTGCGTTTTTTGCTATTATATACCCTATGTCATGGATATAAGATCCACACATGTACAATTCATACAACCTATATTTTTATTTCTAAATGTTTAAGTGAGTTATCTATAATTTTATTTTAAGTACATAGCAGTTTGTTCTAATTCCCAAGCGAAGGAATTATCCATATTTTAAATGTAATCCTAACACAATGCGTAGTAGTAGTTTCGCTCGCTTGTGCTCATCGATCACCGCGCGCGGTGAATCGAACTCTACCCACAAAGTACAAAAATTCCAAAAATATTGATAATCTGTGAAACCGCGGGCGGTGACGTGAGCATTAGCAAAATTATTTAATACTAAGTTACTAAGTTTAATATTGTAAGTTAATTAATTCTCACATAAGTGAAGTTTGTAATATCTTCTTGTTGAGAAATAAAGTTCTTAAACCCGATAATTCGTTTATAATAGGTCAAATCTGCAGGCTACCTCAACAAAAACACTTAGTTTGAATTCTTAATCAATAATAGACACATCCATTAATAATGATATATATTAATTGAGCAAGCCGCCTCTCGCGATCAAATCAAGTGACAAATTACTCGAATTGTCGGGTAGTTTGTAGCGCGACGCTTGATTCGATCGTGGCAGATCGCTCGCTCAATCATTAGATATATATATATATATATATATATATATATATATTATATATATGACTTAACAAACTAGTAATATGTAATTTACGCCGGACTTGACTAATCCAAATGAAATTAATGTGCAACGGAGCAAATTTGTTTCTTTCTCTTTTCTAAAACCTTTGCCTTGTCAGAAGTACCTCTTTTGGGATTTCCTAATTAACAACGAATAAACATGTCAACATTAAGTGATGTATTGTTTAAGTGTAACATAAAACACATTCTATATAATATGAAAAAATCTAAAATTCACTCGAAGGAAGAGGAGGGTTCCTCCTCCTCAGAAATAGAAAATAGCACAAAGAAACAAAAACAGACTGACACATCAACTGATGAAAATTATGAGAAGCAAGAATTACCACACCCAATGTATTAAAGACAACTTGCCCATTAGAACTTATGCAGAAGGTATCCCAGTGGAGATCGATGAGGATGACATCCTCATGAATATCCAAAAACAAATCACAGTGTCTAAAAGAGGAACAGATGCAGGGTCCCGTACAACGCGGTCATTTGTGGGGTTGGAACGATCGATTGTGTAGGATAAATTTTGCGATCTGCGGGGTCTCAAAGTTGAGAAACAACGGAGGGACCACCGCATTCTGCAATGCCGTCGCTGCCTGTACTATGAGCACTCGGCCCATTATTGCCAAATTGAGCCCCGCTGTGGCCAGTGCCCGAGGGCTCCAATTATTTTATATTACATTTATTTATAAATTATCAGCGAATGCGCAACAGGCCAGCCGAATTTTTTACTATTGCCATCTGTGTAATGGGGGTGACCACTCTACATTTTATGTCCTGGGGACCTATCGCAAACTGTAAATAAAGTTTTCTATCTCTGTCCCACTTACAAGTCTGTACATAAATGCGTCAGAGAGGGAAAATTTGGATCGTGGTTCACGGTAGCTCCCTTGTGCCATGTTGCCCCTGCTACCCGGCCAACCGTATTCGGCACGGGCAGGGACCCGGGCCTGACGCAACGCAATCCTCTTTTTTCGCTCCCATGAGCGCCGCCCCCATCTATTCGCTCCCACGAGCGTATTATAGTATTATATATGTATCGTAGCGTATTAAATATATATCGCGATACATGGGTCGAGTCCTATAAAAAAGACAGTCACCTACTACAAACTTCTCAATAATGGGAGCAAAGTAGAAAACTTACCAAGACAGAGTTTCCCTTCAGGAACATCTTTATACTCCCTCCGATGTCACAATGACCTCATGAACTAACCCCTGCCTTCTTATTGCACCGCCAAACATATCCAAATAAATATAATCCTCATCGACCTTCAGTTACCGAATAAAACTTCTCACAGCTAAACAGTAACCCTTGCTTCTCAATTCATTAGCACAGTACAAAAACTCCCCAGTCTTCACAGGTAACTATGTCCCGCTGGTTACATCCCTAAAATGATCCCAGAACTTTGAATACCACCCAATTCCATCACCACTAATTTCAATATGTATCAATTTAAATAAAAATTGAAACATCACGTAGGTACTTTTGACAAACTGGAAGTTTACCGTTTCAATTTGACCGCCCTACATGACATATTCTTAGTTAAATAATACCTATTTTGCCATGAGCGAAACATTTCTCAACAACTTTAACGATATCTCATAGACGCATTCCTATTTTGCTTGCATTACGATAAAATTGTCTGAAAACACTGATGTTCGTATTCACATAGACGACACGCACGGATAGAAAGAGGGTGATGCTATTCTGACTCGGCACCATACGGGTATTTTAATTTGTTAGTTAAAAATATATATTTTGCATTTTAACATTTCGGAGGACTGACGTCACACTAACACCTCTAGCGGCGAATTTATACGTAGTAGCTATCATTGATTTCAACTTATTAATACTTATATCGCCACACATGGCATGCTGGACCCGGGTAAGTCCTAAAACTACGACCAAAACCACCGGAGGATGGGCAGCAGCATTGTGCAAAGAATAATTAATGTACAATACAATACATGTATAAAAACCAATGTAACTTTAACCAAATCTCATTGATATATGCATAATGCACATAATTTATTTGTATATAATAAAGAGTTGTATACCTACGTAGGTAATCTTTTTTTTTTTTAATTACTTATATAAACTATGCTCTTTAAATATATATTTCAATTGACAAAACTAGATGCTGATAAAGTAATTCCATGTGACATATTGTATTACCTTATATTGCTAACAAAAACAAGTCTTGTACATTTTTACTGCATTTTTTTACACTAATATCAATATAATACTTTTTACACTTTTTTCTACCTATATTATATTTTTTACACTTTTTTAAATCTGTATTTTATTTTTTACACTTTTTTTTACATTTTTTATATTATATATAAGTATATATTTTTGAGTTAATTCTTAATCTTCTACGTGTTTATTGTTTTGGTAGTGTTAGTGGAGTCGATCGTCAACAGTATAACAGCACTCCCCGTTGGCTACACACTGGAACCTCTTGTGTTCAAATGGTTTGCAAATGGGTCGAGCATCACCAAAGTCGGCGAACTGGCATCCCTCGGTCGGCCTGTGTGCTGTGCGGTGTGTGACACTCGCCTTTGCGAATCTCCCCTTCGGAGTCACTCTTCCCGTAGTACGGCAACTGCACTTGCACTCGGTGTTGAAATTTCATTCTTCTTCCGACCCACACTGTGCTTTCTGTCCTTGGTCTAATGGTCGAATTTTGTATTAAACGAATCACCTATCATCTTAAAAAACTATGCATTGCATTTTCTTTTAGGATGATAACCGTCGCCGCCCGTGATCTCAATTCATATAGTAACCGACTGCTCTCTTCTAATGTCGGACTTTGAACGACATGTATTTCAGGCCACATTGTCATATTGCATGTTCAGGTGCTTATAAGGTGTAATTGGTTAGATTTATTGATAATACTTGCCCCTGTAGGTTTCCATATTTTCACTGCGTGCATTATTCTCCCATAGCAATTATCAATAGATTGTCTTGCGCAGTGTTTTTTTTATGTCAGTCATTCGGGCGGAGGCGAGTCCAAGGCAATACAGATTTGCAACCGGTTGCGAATTGCATTGGGTTTGCATCTATTTTGACTACTACAATGTTATGACATTTTGGTAGTTAATTTGGCGAATGGCTTTGAGGAGTAGCTCACAGTTGCAGTGATCCCTCAAGCAAGACTGATTGATTTACCTTCCCGTGGTTGCCGCCGCTACATGTTTTCATGCCGAATTGGAAATATGTAGAACTGAAACAATCAGCCGATCTTTCATCTCTAATAATGTTTTAGTTTTAGATGATATGTCTGATAGATTGATGGCGATACTGCTGACTTTTTATCATACAAAAGATAAGTATAATAAAATATTTCTAATCTATTATATATTTCTCTCATTGTAATGTAATGTGATTACAAATAACTGTGATTAAAAATAATTAATAATAATTTACTTTGTTTTTACAGAAATACCCGCGTGTTGTCAACTATAGCCACGTCGATTGACATCGCACACCAGACGAAATCGACCTCTACCAGCATCAATAAAATCATGTTACAGTACCTCACATACAACACATCTCACAAGTAGGTACGTAAACTTAAATTAGTATATTATTGTATATGTAGGTTTGAGAAACTGTTCATGAGACCCATTTTTATACAATTTACTCATTGTATCGTTAACGATACTGCTAACTAGAAAATAAAATGTAATTTGTAAAGTATTTTATTAAAGCGAATGAATACTTACTATTAAAACAATGTTAAAGACATATACAACAAACAAATTATATACGCTTTTCGGCCTTATCAATTAGAAAGAAATCAGATTATAAAAACATATTTATAATGCTGACTCTACGCCAGTAATCATGTACTTTTAAAGCACTATATGCACTTTTAGCAGTAGAGGCACTGTAAACTTGAGATTCTAAAAGAGATGGGTGCGTTGTGAACCCTTTATTGACTTGGAGATTCATATATCATTCGTTGTACATATTGACAGTTTGAGATATATGCATATTATATTTTTATCATGTATTTATTGCAGAATGACACAAGCAACATCGCGCCATCCGGTCTCCGAGAACATCACGCCATTATCCCTGTTGCTGCATATTTTTGTATATGTAAGAGTCCGGAATTAAAAATAAAAGGTATGTAAAAAAACCTCTTACAGAGTATTCCAATCACTTTTTATTAACCTTTTCGACGCCAACAACGCATATATTCGTACTATACTCATACATACTCTGGCGCGCAATGCAGTATCCACCTATATGTATAGTGCACGCCATCCACGTTGACGCGCCCCTCGTCAGTGAATCTCATACTAATCTGTGCGCAATTGTACGGCGCGGGCTGTAGACGAAGGAGCGCCCCCCTACGTGGATGGGGCGCACTATACCTATATTTAGGGTCCAATTTAGCGTTTAACATACTGTCGGAGTCATAGCGTTTAAGTGACAGCTTTGGTAATTGACATGGCAATAATAAAATTAATTAGGAATCTAAATGTAAATAAAATAAACATAGAAACATTTTGAATGTATTATAACTTTATTTTCACAGAAATGCCTGACGCCTGCCTCAATGACGTTGCACACCGAAACAGAATCAACCACTACAAACATCACTAATTGTAAGTATCAAATCAAAGCTATATATTTATTTAACTACCTATACATACATATATATATATATATATAGGAAAATAGAGTGTATTAACCGTGGTACCACGGCTTTTGTACCACGAGGGACCACGGGTAATTTTTTTTCCCCGTAGACCCCTCTGCTCCAGTTTTAAGTTATCTTTTTGAATACGAAACTTTCCGTGGGCCCACGGGTCATTCCTCGGAGAAAAAAAATCCCCGTAGTTCCAGTGCAATAGACATGTCAATATAGAGTACGGAATTCGTGATCAAGGACGTTTTAAAGAAACAAGGACTCAAACGCAAAGAAATTGTCTTAGAGGGTCACCCTAAGGCAGGTCGGTGTAGGTACGACGACGAGCGAAGCGAGGAGGAGTGTTAGTAGTATTGCGACCCAAGCGCGCGAGCCGAGCGAGCGAAGCGAGCGTGCCGCGGCAGCGGCCGGCGAAGCGCCAGAACCGAACTTTTTTTTAACCCATAATCTTCTAATCTGCAAAATATGACAGCGGTGGTCAACGGGTAAAAAACACAGTTCTTTTCAATAACCCGTGATCCTATTTTGGTGCAGTGAGTCTACGGGGGATAAAAATACCCGTGGTCCCCCGTGGTACAAAAGCCTTGGTACCACGGGTAATACACGAAAAATAGACATTGTAAACTTGAAGACTAGAAGACACTTCTCCGTTCATTTAAAATTGAGCTTTTTATGAATACCATTATACGGTGAAATTTGGAGTACGGCAGAACCTGCAATTGCTGGGGAATCAAACCTTTATTGACTTGAAGATTCGTTATACCTATTGACACACTCTAAACGCAGCATATGCTCTGCTTCGAGAGCTAAAAAACAACATAAAACGTACTTTTATTTTATAATGCTCAGGCTATTGTCGAACTAATGCTGTTTTCACCGGACAGTGCGATGTGCGTGCGAGATGCTATACATTTCCATGGCGGTTATTTGTTTTATGTTTCGTATGACAATTATTTTGAACCGTGAGATCTTTCAAAAGTTGTCCCATTTGCACATCGCACCGCCATCACATTAGTGTGCCAGCCAAATAGAACAATAAGAACGTGGCAAGCCCCCAGAACACGCTATATATGCTCGGATACATCATTAAGTAAATAAAATGTTTGTATATAGCGTGTCATTCACGAAGGCGCGTCCCTCCACAGCTCAATCTGTACAATTGTGCATATATTTGTATGAGATTCGCCGTGGAAATGTGCACATGCACTACTGTACTATGATATGCCGCTACCACACGTCGCCGTATTTATGCAAATATTCGTGTTGCATATCATTCTTTAATATCACAAAAGAAAGGGAGGCGAATACGCAACGCAACACGCATAGCAAAGTGTGATTTGATTTTTAATATTTTCATTTACAGAACCATATATTGGCATCGCACAACCATAGCAGAGTTGCTGCTTCTTTCTTCGCAGTCTACGAAAAGAATGCGCCCAGCCGCTGCAACGGGCGCGCTCGGAAATATTATTAAATAGGTAATTATATTTTTTTTATACCACGTAGGTGACAAACAAACGTGCGGCTCGCCTGATAATAAGCGGTCACCGCAGCCTATGGACGCTTGCAACCTCAAGGGCGTCACATGCGCGTTGCCGAATCTTTTAACAATGAATACACTCCTTTCTTGAAGATCCCCATGTCCATAGCCCCACCATATAAAACGTTTCTACTCTGTTATATATATTCCAACTCTATTAGAGTACTTTCATCACACGAGCGAGCGATGGTTGTGTGTTGAGCACACACATGCGCAATGTCTGTGAGTCAACGTTCTCTGTGTTTGTATGCGTCACAATTACAACAATGGCCAACCCGTACTCGTGAGATAAGAAAACTATATAATATAAATAATAATTGTATACTATATTTTTACAGAAACGTCCGCACTGTCAACTATGGTTACGTCGGCCGACATCGCACACCAGGCAAGATCAACTTCTACTATATATTAATAGCATTATTATATGACTACATTATTATACAACTGAACAATTTTAAACGCTTACTTTGCCAGAGATATCGCAGGCGTGGACATACTATTTTTATTAAACAAGCGATTTAGCAATAGACTTTGGATTTTAAAAGTAAAGGCGCATCATTGATCCTTTATGATTTGGAGATTCGTTGTATCTATTGATATCTTGTAACATGGTTTGTGTACCATACCTACATAAAAAGAAAATGATTGACACAGCGAAATCGAGCACACAGAGAGCTTTAGGTTGTTAGGTTTTTTTTTTGATGTGCCTTTAAATACTTGTCTTTTTTATTACCTCAACACTACGACTGAAATGATATAAATAAAGACGTCGAAACCACATGGAGAATTCTACCAACATTAAATAAATTTCATATTGAATCTTATCGGAATAATCATATAAGTGTGTTGTGTGAATTCAATGAATAACCAATTTTATTTTTCTTTTCAGAATACTTACACATCAAACGGATCGACAGTCGCAGTCTGCACTTCAGTAACCTGTGAACGCAGCCAGCCTCACCATCTTTTATCCAAGATTTATTAATATCTATGTAATTCAATTTGTACTTTATCGTTAATTATTTTGTTAATAAATATCTATGCAATAATTTTTATTTTATTTGTTATTTAATGATAATTGTGTAAACATGATTATACATACCGAATAATGCTTTATTTAGGTATACATAAACGTATTTACACAAATCTCAACTGGTTATATAAACAAATTGGCCCTTTTAGTAAAAAGCATCTCACCATTTTCAATCATTTGTTTCATGATAAATACAATCAATATACATATTGAATACATGTTTATTTTACTGAGGGGCTTTTTGTACACTTATTTCCATTAAAAACGCTAGGACTCTATAGTGCGTGCCATCCACGACGACGCGCCTCTCCACAGTGAAATCCCATACTAATCTAAGCGCAATTGTACGAAATCGGCTGTGGAGGGGCGTACCTTCGTGCATAACACGCACTATACCCAATACCATAGATTTTGTGTGTGCGTATATAAAGAAATATACTGTATGTCATACCTGGCCATAAAATGACAATTATTGCATGGTCCGCGCGCGGAAAATCCCACTTTCTGGCCAGGGAGTGACATAAAATGTTGTCCTTACCACGGGCGGTAATAAAGAAAGCCTCAGATCGCATATTTATCGCCCTTGCCTTCGACTCGGGCGTTAAATACCTGCGATCTGAGACGTTCTTTGTTTAACCACCTTAGATAAATAATGTACTATAATCGCATTAAAAAAATACTGCTCTGCGCAACAGAAATGTTAATTGCATATCACAGTTGCTCACTTTGATATGCAATTAGTATTTTACTCTGCAAATACGCAGTTATAGGTTGTTAGTTTTTTTTTTTGATATGCCTTTAACTACTAAGTTTTTAAAACTACTGGACGGTAGACACTAACATAGAACCTATTATTCCAACTGCTCAGTGATATAGTTCATTAATTAACAAGTATCATAGCGTTATTGGTAGCCAAACACTGCAACAGTACCTATTTAACTTGAACGATACAAATTTCATTTATGTTTCAATATTACGTTTATAGATGGCGCTAAATTTAATATAAGCACTGTATTTCATTCATGTTTCAATATTATGTGTCTAGATGGCGCTAAATTTAATTTATTAAGATTGCTGTTGGCGAGCATCTAGCCAGAGGGCAAAGATAAGACCGACGGTGAAGCGAGCACACCCAGAAAATGCCTATTCAATCTTGCCTTAAATAGGTCCAGGTTATATATGAACTTGGAAAAATACAGATAAACACTGTTCAACTTAAATCCATTTTATTTAAGTTTATTTTTTCTTAGTATAAAATTTCATTTTAACAAAGTATAACAGCATGCCTACCTTGAAACTATATATGTTTGTTACATAGTCTGAAAATTTGTATGTTTGTCACTTGTGTGTTCTATTTCTATAGCAATTGTAATGAAATCCAAAAGTGTCAAACATAGAAATTCATCAATTGTACTTTTATGAGCAGAAGAATTAAGTAAATTCAATTGTTAACACAATAACTACACCTTGCTATTCAATTATGGTAGGCACTATCATTTACAACATTGTTTGCAATTTTGAATTTAGAAAATGAATTTTGTTAATGTTGAACTTTTAACTATATCACTTTACATAGGCATCATTATGCACTATTTCTTGATCCTAAACATGATTATTTGTGATTACATTAGCTGTAAACTGTTACAAATCATTATTTAAGTTGCATTGTAGATAGAGTATGTATTATGTGCTCGAGGCAAACTTGCCATTGAATTTTAGCTCTGTTACCCTCAACTTACTAAACTGGTATTTGGCATACTTGTACAAGTTCGATAGAAATACAATATTATCGCCGAGCTGATCTGATGATGGAAACGGAAAAGGTAAGCATATCAACTCCTAAATTATACAAGATAAACCTATCGTGTTTGGGCTCATTGGAATCGACTTTTGACGCAGACTGAAATGTCCATATCAGACTTCCTCCCTCTCCCTCTCACATTCCTATTACTTCTCCCTCCTTTACGACGACAAGTCCGAAACCTAACCTCACCTTTCCTTACATGGGCAATAAGGACACAACTCGAGGACAATTAAGGACGAGTACAAAAGGACAGTCAAGGACAAGTACAGAAAGGACAACTAAAGGACACAACTACCGCGGGGCGCTTGCGCCCCGCGCACCGGCCAAAAAACTAGTTTAAATAAAATAAATAAGGACTGATTGCTTATAGTAAATTTGTTTGTTGGAACTTTATTGCACATAGATAAGGGGTACAAATGACGCACTTGAAGTTTTTAAGGCTGTCTATCTGTCAGCCACTGGGCTAAAAAGAAATAACAATTTAAAATAAATTATGTATAAATATGTGTATATAATTATGAAATTTTAATTCTGGTTGCATTGTTTGGCATTCATTTTTACAGAAAAAGGTAAAATTTATTAATACATAATTATTATTTTTATTAGTATTTCAGTAATTAGATGAATATTCAAATGATTACATATCAAAGACTTTGGCCACTTGTAATGATCGTTTGAATGCGTGATTGTGGAGTGATGCAAGTAGTTGAGTGACAGAGTTACAGAGGTTTATTGAAACTGATGGATGATGGTGATGTATGGAAACAGGGGGGTGGGGGAAAATTTTGTGAAAATGTGTGGGTGGTGGGTGGGTGGGTGTTCCTGGTAGACAAATGTTGGATTGTAATCAACCTGGATTTGTTGGTATTTTGAAGGGGTCTAAACACACAACTAGTCAGCAAGGATTTATCAGTAGGTTAAAATCGAGTTGCGATTCGACCCATTGCTTAAGGGTAGTTCTTGTTGTCTAGTACTCTACAGAAGCTAGGACTAAAAGTCTATTAGCTGAGGTTTTATCAAGGTTTTGTACACACACCACGATTTGATGAAGGATTATTCGAAAACAGAAATATCCGACTGCTTAGTAGGATATGATATAAAAATGATATGGCAAAATGCAATCATTTTTGAATAATGTTTAAAAATTATATGTTATCTTTTCATTGCTTTTGGTAAATGATATTTGATATTATTATTATTATTTATTTGATATTTGATGATATTTGACATGTCTGATAGAAAGACAATTTATTTATTGGTATTAAAGTAAGGCTCATTTATCACGCTAGAGGTGAAATGTTTATTATATTAGTAGTATCTACATGAATAATTTTATGATAATTTAATTTAAAGGTTAATTTTAAGTCGAGAATGGGGAATTGGTTATTTTGATAACAGGGTGATATGGATATTGACATATCTATATAGTTAAGCGCATTTTGAGTTTTAATGTTTTGTAGCCATTTAAATGACGAATGGGAATGCAGGAGCATTGAGGTGACGAATGTCGTTTAACTAAGTTCATAAATGGACATTTCATAAATTGGTGTGAAAATGAGTCTGAAATCGAATATCTGATTCAAGTTTGTGACATGTTCCAAGAAAACTTGATTGAAAATGGTGACAAAGTATTGAGATTTGGTTAGAGTTTTGGTCTAATGGCGATTGAATTTCTTAGTACTTACATAGAGGGTCTTTCTTTTTGCGTGGGGAGCTTTTGGGATATCAGATCGGATCCGGGCAATGTGGATTTTGAATGGATGAGTGCCTGGAAAGACTCTGAAATTCAGTTTGATATTGCAAATGCGAACCATTCAGGTCTTCTAGCCTCACAAACTAGAACCTTGGGCAAATGGGAAGATTTCATTATCAAAATTCATAAGACTAAGTTTTATACCGAGTCACTAACAATCAATGAGTACTGGTTTAAATACTCATACACGTTTAAAAATATAGGGGTGGGGGGAAGGGGAGGGGAGAATAGGTTCACTAACAAATCTATGGTATGTTATTCAACATTATAGTAATTCAAGGATCCGTCATGAATCGCTCATTACATTAGCAATTACATGGCACACCCTTGAGGGGGCGAATATGTAACTAGACGCTTACAATGAACGCCTGTCCTTTACCGAATGCTAAACAAAGATCGGTAATTTTATCTTAAGTATTTCATTAAAAACTAATCAAAGTTATATACACAATTAAATAAACTCTTTACAAATTACGACGCAAAATCTATTAATAATCACAAACATGGCCGGCACCGGCGCGGCTACAACATATTTCAATAAGAGCCTATGTCGTGAAAGCATAATAAATTGCGACCGTAAACGTAAGCACGCGCGGAGTAGTTTTGTTTGAGGCGAGACTAGCAGGGGCGGCGGGGAACGGCAGGGGCGTTAGGGATTGCGAGGACGGCGAGGTACGGCAGGGCACGCGAGGATATTTTTTAGTTATAAATAGACGAGCGCGCGGAGCGGACGGATTATTATTGTTTCGACTGTCTGTGACTCTGGTTCTATAGATTATTTTTGGTGGGTTTCTCGTCATTTTTGTTTGAGATTCCGTTGTTATGTGGAAATGTTCCGCATAGTGAGGGAGGGAATCTTCTTTACTTTCAATTTCATTATTATTTTACGGGGTTAAAATTTATTGCTATTTATTTTAAAAGAGTCAGATCACATTCCAGGCATACAGTTTAGCTTTACGGAATACGTTTAACCTAACGGTTTGTCAAACAAACTTATTCCGGAGTCATTTAGATTACCAGACTGTTTAGGGGGTCTGGGCGTTCCTATTTATCAACATGGGACGTATTTTACCCTTAGCGAGTTCCATTGTCCAACTGGTGTAGTCTGATCATGACCTCCGCGATTGAAGGAGGTATAGAAGGGTTCTTCGCTTGAGAGGGCTCACTGGTATATGGAATTCGGTCTTTATTATGTATATTTATATATTCCATTATATGTTAGGGCGTTTCATGTCACAGATCCCTTTAGACTTCGGTCAGTTGTGATATGACACAATACACAGGCTTTAGGTTGAATTTCTCAAGCTAGCCACTTGAACGTTCTAGTAGGGAACTGTTTAGGTATATAGGTAAAAGTAGGGCCTCACTACATAACACTATGGTAAATACCTCACGGTTGAGGTTTGCATACACTAGAGTAGGAATTAGAGCTATATGGGGATGTAAGTAGATTAGGATTAAAGTCATGTGTAGGATTAGGACGTTAGGAAAGAGGGTTTAGGAATCTAGGTTTAGGTATTAGGTATTCACGCGATTATAAATGTATTGTGTAATAAATAAGAGGTATCTAATAATTTCTTTAAATAGGTACTAAAAATACTGGGTTTCATAGATTTTTATAGGTATTATGTGTTTACGAGGAAGGAAGGAATCGAGGACGCCGGTGCGTTCCGTCGGCCCCTGCCCCCGGAAACCCGGTCTCGTTCTCGGTCGCGGTCGTCGATTGGGGAGGAATCGGACACGTCAGTGGTTTCCATGGTCTCGGCAACTTCTGCGTCGTCCCAGTCAAGAAAACGACCCGCTCGCAATCAGGGAGGGGCAGCTGTCAAGCGTAAAACAGCGAAATCATCGGTGCCTTTACCAGACGAACTTGTGGAGGAAATGAGGCACCAGCCCATTGCGGACGTAGCAGCTCGGGCGCTTCAAAGTCTCGAAGCAGTGGAGAGGGCAGCAGATGAAACGAAGAACGAAGATTTAGTCTGCACGCTCCGCATGACCGTGCGAGTGAACCAGGCGGCAACCCTCGAGTTGATGCAGAGGCCGTCCTCTGACCGCCTGCGGGAGGAAAATGAGGCGCTTAGGTCGCAAATGGAAAGTCTCAATAAAAAAATGGAGACCTTGACCAAAGAATTGGCTGAGTGAGATGCGACTCGAAAGGCAGAAAGAAAGCCATCGTATGCCTGAATTAGGAGTTATCTCTGGCCCTGATCCAACGTTCCTTGAACAAATCAGGGTTATGATCGACGGAAAGCTGGAACACTTTAAATGTCAGCTATTCCCGGAAGGAATCGTCAGACCCCCCTCTAGGGCAAAAAGTAGGACAGCGCAGCGCTTCACAAGCGCCGATCCGAGAGACACCGCAATCGGTGCCACCAGCTACGCCGCAATCGGCGCCACCAGCTACACCGCAAACTAAGCTGCAGGCCTCAAAGGCAAACAAAAAGCGTAGGAAACAAGCTAACAAGGGCACTCCGCCTGCTGATGTCACAGAGACGCCAAAGCCTGTGACAGACTCTACTCAGCAAGCGGATAAGTTGGCACCACCGAATGAAACCTGGGTTGAGGTAACTAACAGGAAGTCCAAGGGAAAGGCGAAAGCCCAAAGCAAAAAGGTCACAGCCCTGCCTACGCCCACACGAAAGGTCAAGGGACGGTTAAAACCACCGAAGGTGCCTCAAACGGCGGCAGTTACAGTTACCATACCAGAAGGGTCCAAAGCCACTTATGGTGAAGTAATGGCGGCTGCCAAGCAACGGCTGAAATTAGAAGATCTTGGCATAACCGAAGGTCTCCGGCAAAAGCGTGCCCTGAATGGAGGTCTTCTGCTGGAAATACCGGGCGCCGAAGGTGCTGATAAAGCCGATGCCCTTGTGACTGGCCTAAGGAATGCCCTGACTGATATGGAAGTCAACATCACGCGCCCCATTAAAACAGGTGAAATTAGAGTGATGGACCTTGACCCCTCTGTCACGACAATGGACGTGGCTGAGGCTGTAGCTCTAACGGGAGGCTGCTCCGTGGCAGAAGTCAAGGTAGGCAATATATATGGAGGTGGGACCTTGTCTTTAGGGACGGCATGGGTTCGCTGCCCTCTCGCCGCTGTCCACAAACTTGCGGCAGAGAAGCGCATTAGAATTGGTTGGATTTCCGTGAGAGTCCAGGTACTGCCGGCGCGCCCTCTACAATGCTATCGCTGCTTGGAGCAGGGGCACTCACGATTCCACTGTGTCAACCCCATGGACCGTAGCACGAACTGCTTCAAATGTGGGCAACCAGGGCACACAGCCAAACTGTGCACTGCCACGACGCCAAGCTGCCCGCTATGCGCTGAGACTGGTCGACCCTCCGGACACCGTATGGGGAGTCCGAAATGCACATCCGCAAAAAAAGGGAGCAAAGTGAAGGCATCCACAAATCGGCCAACGATTCCAGCGGTAAAGATTTCAGAAGATGCTGCAGCAGCGAGGACTGCGGCATCCCAAGAGAGTCATATCCCCGGTGCGGACCCCATGGACGTTTAACATTCAACCCCCGGCAGAGAATTTTACAGGGCAACCTGAACCACTGTCGTGTAGCACAGGACCTGTTCCTACAGACGCTCACGGAGTGCATGGTTGCTCTAGCGATTGTGGCAGAACCATACCGTGTCCCGAATCATCCTCGCTGGTTCGGCGACTGCGTAAATTCTGTCGCAATATATTGGTCAGGCGGTCAGGGCGACCCACCGTGTTCGAAGCTCCACGAAGAGGCAGGTATGGTGGTTGTAGAATGGGACAGCACCATCGTCGTTGGCTGTTATGTTACATTTCTCCCAACTGCAGTCTTATCGAGTACGAAACGTACCTGGACCGCGTAGAGGGCTGTGTTCGTCGATACCTACCGCGTCCGGTACTTGTCCTGGGAGACTTCAATGCGCGTGCCAGGGCATGGGGAAACAACATAGATAATGCAAGAGGAAGAACTGTTCTTGATTGGGCAGCTGGACTTGACCTCCGACTGTTAAACCAAGGTTCAGTCAGCACTTGCGTACGGTGGCAGGGGGAGTCGATCGTTGATCTCTCATGGGCGACTCCCGCGGCTGCCCGGTTAATCTCTGGCTGGAGAGTGGCGGAAGAGATTGTAACACTGTCTGATCACCGCCACATTATACTGGACGTAACAATGCACCCACCAACGAGCATGGTCCGCGGTAACCAAATAAACTGGGCGCTCAAACGCCTCGATCGAGACAGACTGGTGGCCGCGGCCCACGTGGCTGATTGGGGGGCGCAATTGTTTAATGAAGAATGGCCATCACCGGAACGCACAGCAGCCTGGTTTCGATCTACTATGGCTGCTGTCTGCGATGCCGCCATGCCCCGACTTACAAAACCGTCGAGGCAACCCGTTTATTGGTGGTCTGAGCATATTGCCCAGTTGCGGGTGACTTGCCTTGCAGCGCGACGGCGATTTACGACGACTCGAAGACGCAGACGGTCCACGCCTGAAGAGAAAGCGGAGACGTACGCGGCGTATCGGGAGGCAACCAAAACATTGCAGAAAGCAATCGCCGACGCCAAATCTCGCTCGTGGAATGAGCTGTTGCAGGGCCTGAGCCGAGACCCATGGGGACGCCCATACAAGATAGTCCTAGGAAAGTTGCGGCCATGGACTCCCCCACTAACGGAGACTCTTGATCCAAGTTTAACAAGACGAGTGGTGGACACTTTATTCCCTCGGGACCCGGCTGACAATTCGACAGGCGTTATCGCGAATCCATACTTGGAGGCGTGGTCTGACGAGATGTCTGTAACAGAGGCCGAAATGAAATGGGCTGTGAAACGTCTTGCCGCACGAAATACTGCACCAGGACCTGATGGCATTCCCGGCCGAGCTTGGGTGATTGCCATGGAGGCGCTTGGCCACAGGCTGATGCATCTATACAGCTCCTGTTTCCGCTATGGCTGCTTCCCCGCAATCTGGAAGGAGGCAAAGCTGGTTCTGATACGAAAAGAAGGAAGACCCGCAGACTCGCCTTCTGCGTATCGGCCAATATGCTTGTTGGATGAGGCGGGCAAGCTTTTTGAGCGTATTGTCTCCCTTCGCATCAATCGACACCTGGACAGCGATGGTCCAAACCTGTCGGATAGGCAGTTTGGCTTCCGCCGAGGTCGATCAACAGTGGACGCGATCCTTCGAGGAGCTGTCGGAGCAAACGATTTCCAAAGGAAGAGTGCTGTTGGTGATTAGCCTCGACATCGTCAATGCTTTCAATTCTCTTCCTTGGAGTGCAATTCGAAAGGCTTTAGTATACCATCGACTGCCTTCTTACCTGAGGTCTGTGATCGGGGCATACTTATCCGAAAGGAGCATCTGCTACCCAGGCCGATATGGCACCAACATGCAGAGGAAAGTCGAGTGCGGGGTTCCTCAGGGGTCGGTTTTGGGTCCTCTCTTGTGGAATCTCGCATACGATGAAGTTCTGCGTGCAGTCCTTCCCAGTGGTGTTAGTGTAGTCTGCTACGCAGACGATACTCTAGTTCTCGCCAAAGGGGATGATTTCGTGAGGACCACTAGACTGGCAGAGCTGGGCGTGGCAGTTCTGGTAAACAAGATCCGCGGTCTTGGTCTTACAATTGCGCCACATAAGACCGAGGCGCTATGGATGCATGGACTGCGACGAGGTCGGGAGCCCCCAGTTGTTTCTGTGCGGGTTGGTGAGGTTAACGTCCAAGTAGGTCAGTACATGAAATACTTGGGCCTCACGTTGGACAGCCGATGGAGCTTTGACGAGCACTTCAACCGACTCGTCCCCCGGATTCAAAGAACAGCGGGTGCATTGCACAGACTGCTGCCAAATCTCGGAGGGCCGGAGGAAGGAGTACGCCTCTATACGCTGGTGTGGTACGGTCCATCGCACTATATGGGGCCCCCGTGTGGTCAGGGAGGCTAACTCGCAACCGACGTAGCAGAGCAATGGTACTCGCAGTTCAGCGTCGGATAGCCATAAGGGTCGCCCGCGGATACCGTACGATATCGTACGAGGCGGCCGCTCTCCTGGCACGTTTCCCGCCGCTGGACATCCTGGCAGAAATGGATACCCAAGTCTATAATGCCTTGCGCGCAGAAAATAGAGGCGCTGCGGCGATGGAAATGAAGGCATTACGAGAGAGGGCCCATGAACAGGCCATCATTTGCTGGCGTGAGCGACTGGAAGAACCCCGAAGTGTAAGGCAGCGGGTAGTCGCCGCAATCCTGCCGCATTTTCACCAGTGGCTGGAGCGGAAGAGTCGAGTGACATATAGGCTTACTCAGGTACTCACCGGACATGGCTGCTTCGGTGAGTACCTTCACAGAATCGGTAAAGAACAGTCAGAAAGATGTCACCACTGCTGTTCTAACCTGGACTCTGCGCAGCACACGCTCGAGGAATGTCCAGCGTGGCAGTCCGAGCGGCAGGTCCTGGTGCAAGAAGTGGGGCAAGATCTCTCCCCACCTGCTCTTATAGCGGCAATCTTGAGCAGAAGCTCCGCCTGGGATGCAGCTGTCACCTTTTGTGAGACTGTCATGGTCCAGAAGGAGACCGCAGAGCGAGAAAGGGAGCGTAATGACCCTGCTCGGAGGAGGAGGCGGCGACGATAACATGTCGCCGTTGCGCCCTGTAGCACGGGCATAAGAATACGGCTACGGTATCCTCTGCCTGTCGTAGAAGGCGACTAAAAGAGGGTCCTCGGGGCCGAAGACGGTCGTAGTTGGGGGCTGCGATCGTCCATAAAAACATGGCGGGACCCGTAGGTGGACTCTAGGGCGGCACTGGAGAGTTCCATGGGAGAGCCCAGAGCCGTCCGAAATGGGTTGAGGAGGACAATCGGGGGGTTTTTAGTCGGTGCAAGTCCGACATAACCTGCGCACTGCCGCCGCGGTGCGGGGGTATCCATAAAGGATTTCCCCCCCCCAACAAAAAAAAAAAAAAAAGGTATTATGTGTTGTAAAGTTCCAATTCTTCCAATCATGATTAGGATAGCAGGGCTGGTTCAGAAAGATGGAACTAACTCTGAAAGTAGCAGGCGGAGCAGTCTACAAGTATTATTTTCCAATATCATGAGTGAAAGAATACTCATTGCTGGGAAAGAGTAGAGATATACTTTTGTAAATGGTTAGGAAACATTGGGAAGTGTTTAGGGTAGAGGGAACTGGTAGTTAAAGATGCTTCTCATCTAAAGATTTATTAATGAATTTATTTCCATTAGTATGGATTTATCTTCATTAATATGTCCAGTTCTGGTATAGGTTACGTTCCATCTCCATCTTGGCGTGTTAACAGCATTGTATGAGATATGAAAGACATACCATACAACAGTAAAAATTATTCCTTTTTAGCTGTAGCTTAAAATTGGGTATCAACGATTCTATTTTCTACTGCATATTTATGGTAGCAGGATGATTTTGATTTAGGGGAAAAAAGTAAGGCTTTCAAGGGTATTTGCCGCCCATTGGAAACCTCCAGCTGTTAATAACGTAACCTGAACACGTAGACCTTGTTGGAGATAAATTACCAATAATAAAATTATTATTATTATGTATTTAAAATCTAAATATTGAGTAGGTAAAATGTTAGGAAAGCTATTGTAAATGTATGGAAATTTGGTAGAAATAATTCTACTTAGTAGAAAAATACGTGGTAGATTTGGTAGGAAAAATTAGTAGGCATTTTAGGTCTTAGGTTTACTAGTGAAAATGAAAATGAAAAATGAAAATATGAAAATGAAAATATTTTATTTGGTTACAAAATAACAATAGATTAGGGTTGGAATCTTCTAGTAAGTATTACATATACTTGTGGCAGAAGATCCCGCTCTTCCTATAATATTAACAAAGTAACCGTTTGGTAAATATTTAAAGTACTAATCAAAAGAAAGTTTATTAAATCTAATTACAATCTTACTAATCTTAAACTAATTATGTATGTTGTGTGTGTGTAAGTATGTGTGTGTGTGTGTGTGTGTGTGTGTGTGTGTGTGTGTGTGTGTGTGTGTGTGTGTGTGTGTGTGTGTGTGTGTGTGTGTGTGTGTGTGTGTGTGTGTGTGTGTGTGTGTGTGTGTGTGTGTGTGTGTGGTATGTATGTTTGTTTGTGTGCGTGTATGTGATAATTATGTAATAATATGTAAGACATAGGTATTTACTAATTTAGGAGTGCCTCTGTTTCATCATAACCAAAATTTTTTATCCATTCCATCACAACTTTTTTACAGTTAAACACTTGCAGGGTGTATATAGAAATAATTTTATTTATCTTATTGTATAAGTAGGCAGATTGATATGTATATTGCCTTTTAGCAAAGACTGATTTGGTGGGGGCCAGTGAGGAGTTCAAGTCTGATTCGATTCACATAAAAGAGTCGGGGTTATTCGGTACACAACGTAGGTTATCACTAGACGATCACATGGCCAAATCAAATTAAGTTATTTTCACGGGTTTTTTATTTAAACTATGGGGTATATAATGATTAGACGGGGTAGAGAGAGGGGGGGAGCTACAAGGAGCTTTATTTAAAAATGTTTGGACATTTTCACTTGTAAATATTTTAGATTTTTTTGCCTTGTATCCATCTGATTGGCGTTTTAGCCATGCAATCAGTTTACCATAACTTTTTATATTTATGTCATGTTTCAATTGCAATGTTGTTTTGATCATTGAGTACAATGACCACAAAGTTGACACCTTTTTTGTTGCACTTTGTTCTTGAAAATAGGCTAAAAATACATTTTCTGAGAAGTTTACTGCCTTTTTTTCTAATTTCCAGCTCATGAAGTTATCATAAGCGGTCATGTACCGCTCTTTGGATTTCGGTGGAAGCAAGTTATTCATGGCTAATTCCGCCTCCGCTCGTAATTCTGGCGGGGTACAGTCAAAAACCATTTCATCGCCGGCATTTTCGTCTGAAGAACTCATTTTCAGTACTTATTTTCAATGAAATTTGCAAAATCATAACAAACAATGAATTCGAAATGTAATATAATATTTTCAATTTTCCCACCAAAAAGTTTTTTAATTATCTATGACACACATGTAGTGCATCGTTCGAGTAGTACTAATTAAGGATATTATACACGAACTGAAACTAAAAAGAAGCAGTTATAAGGTGACTAAATTGGTTTTTATCGTTAAAAAAAAATCTTTGGATTTCTGGTTTTGCATAATTATGGACAATATTCACAAGAATCATAACCTATCGGATTCATTTCGCAAAACATAGAGATTTAGATTTTATTTCAGTTCGTGTGTAACAGCCCTTACTGCCGACATTTTAGTCTAGCAACCTTTAAAAACAAAACCTGCTTTTTGTCAAACCAGCCAGCTGTATTTTCGTAGGCTGTTGTCGAAACAAAAAAAAATTACTTTACAGGCCTAGGCCTGACAAGCAGTATGAAATCCCTTTACAGGCCTCTCGAGTTGTTGCGCCCAAAAAGCGATACTTCCGAGCCTATTATAAGGAACGTAAAGACAATATTTCATTGCATGTTTGAGAAAACAAATATATGATCGCAGAAACTGAGAAACCAGCTTTACAGTTAGACGTGTTAAATTCTTTTCATGGGGCGAATTATATTAGTATCATAGACCTAAATAATGCATATTTTCAAATACCAATATCGAAAGAAAGCAAAAAATATACAGGATTTAGCTTTAATGGAAAATCATATGTTTACAACGTATTACCCCAAGGGCTCAAAACATCGGTCGGAAGTTTTAGTAGAGCCATGGATCAGATATTGGGGCACGATGTACGAGATTTTTGTGTAAATTATCTAGATGATTTAGCCATAATCACTACAGGAACGTTGGAACAACACCTTGAACACATAGACATAGTGTTAGGGAAATTAGCAAAGGCTGGGCTAACATGTAACTTAGAAAAGTGTAAGTTTATGTGTAAAGAAGTGAGCATGCTCGGATATATAATTTCTACAGAAGGAATAAAAACTGACCCAGATAAGATTAAATCTATACAGAATTATCCTGCACCAAAGAAAATAAAGCAGTTGAGAGCTTTTTTGGGATTGTGTAATTTCTATAGAAGATTTATTCCGGATTATAGCAATCTCACGCGGCCGTTAACCGAATCATTAAAGAAACATGTTGTGTGGAATTGGAGGGAAATAGAACAACAAGCTTTTGAAAAGATCAAGAAGAATTTTATACAAGTAATCGAATTGCATCATCCTGATTTTAGTAAACCGTATTATTTGCAAACGGATAGTTCGGGGATAGGTTTGGCAGGAGTGTTATATCAATTGGATGAGGAAGGGCAAATGAGAATACTAGGGTTCCACAATCCACAGCAAATCATTAAGAGGACCACAACTAAATTATACAGTTAGTGAAAAGGAATTTTATGCTGTCATCGCTTGCTTGGAAAAATTTGAAACATACCTAAGAGGCTCAAAAATTATTATACAAACAGATCATAAAGCATTGTTATTTGTAAAAAATTGGAAGTTGTATCATGCTAGAGTTGTTAGATGGATAAATTATCTAGAACGATTTCAGTATGAAGTACAACATATCAAAGGTAAAGAAAATATAGGAGCAGATGTGCTTTCAAGATACCCACCGCAAGGAGACCTGCTACAGGAAGATAAAGAAAGATTACCAGAAATATTATATATGGAAACTGGGGTGAATAAAGGATTGATAGAAAAATTGAGAAATATGTTAGAAGTACAACAAAATGATACTGAGATTTATGATATAATACAGCAACTAGAAAATAATGAATGTAATGACAAAATGGGCAGAATAATTCAAAAATGTTCAATGCAAGATGGAATTTTATATTTTACACCAAGAGAAGGACAGAATAGCGTTGTGTACCTACCAAGAACATTGGTCAAAGATGTCATTGTGCAAGTTCACTTAGAGATGGGGCATCAAGGGGCATATAAAGTAATTAAATACATTAAGGATAGATTCTATTGGAGAGGAATGACGAGGGAAATTAAGGAAACATTAAGAACTTGTCATATATGTCAGATGGCTAAAAGCGATAATAAGAAACAGGTAGGGCCATGTAGGTCAATAATAATAACAAATGAAATCGGTGATTTGATTACGGCAGATTTATATGGACCACTACCTTCTGGGCAGTTTGGAATGAGTTATGTTCTGGTGATTCAAGATTCTTTTAGTAAATTTGTAAAATTTTATGCTTTGAGAAAAGCAACAGCTAGATCAGTAGTAGGGAAAATGAGACTTTTTTTAGGATTATACATCCAAAAGCCGTGATGACAGATAATGGCAGTCAATTTATTTCAACGTTATGGAATCAATGTATGGCAGAAAAAAAGATTAAGGTATATCACACAACAGTTTATTGTCCCCGCGCGAATCAGTGCGAGCGCACAAATAAAGTATTGAATAGTCTATTCAGGACATATTGTGAAAGGAAACATCAGAGCTGGGTAAAAATTTTGCCAAAATTGGAGAAACTGTATAATAACACGTTTCATGAAAGTACTGGATTTACACCTTGTGAAATCATGTATGGACAACCTACACAATTATCTTTTGACAAAGAAATACGGCATACAATACAAAAAAATATAAATGAAATACGACAAAAGGTTAGAGAAAATTTACCAAAAGCAGCTACGAGTCGACAAGCTACATTTAATAGGAGAAATCGGCTTGTACAATACCAAATAGGAGATTGGGTGAAGATTAGGAAAGTAAACAGATCTGATGCTCAGCGGAAGATTACAAAAAAATTTGAACTTTTATATGAAGGGCCCTATATTATTGCCGCTGTTCCCTACCCTAATGTGTATATATTGGTAGAACCAAACACTAATAATATTCGAGGGAAATATAATGCCTATCTCATGTCTAGGTATTAGAAAGGTAAGACAGATTAGAAATTGTGTTTAAAATAATAATAATAATAATAAATAGGTTATATTAATATTGATTAAGTTAAGAAGTTATGTTAATAGTACACTTAATTATGTTAAAGGAAAAATAAGATGATGTTTTAAGATCTATGTAATAGATATGTATAATGAAAAAAAAACACAGAACAATAGTGTTATGTGCCGTCTATAGCTACCTTTAGATAATATTAATTTCCCACTATGTTGGAAGTGGATGTAAGCATTGTAGAATTCGTATAGTTTCGCATTTCCTATTAAACATTTCTTATAAACAATTTGTTTTAACAATCAATAGAATGTTAAAGGTTATCAATTAATGTAAGTAATAACAATAAAGTTATTAAAATTTAACAATAATAGTAATAATCGGAAGTTATATGGAAAAATTTTGTTCATTAAAAGGTCGCTAATTGTAAAATGATTAAATGGAGACCAAGTTGTTCAAAGTGTGAGTGAACCTTATTATTTCTAGACGATATTTAGTAGAAATTAGAAAACTCAGGTTGGCAACACTGAAATAGTGGTTGTCATACATTGGGAAAAGGGGATAGACTTATTATAAAAAAAAAAAGAGACGAGAGAATGTTGCATTATAATCCGACATTAATGATTCCATAAGATCAATTTGATTTAACTCCCGATATCAAAGATCAAGCAGTTTTCTGTTAAAATATTTGGATGGCAGATTATGCCATTAGAACGTTTTTATTTTTACGATTGTTGAAAAAGCGAGTGTGCGTACCGGGGTTTATTGTAGATAATTTTTCATAAACCAGTCAAGTTGTATAGGTTGATTTCATAGAGGATCTATAGAAGGAGGGTTGGCAAATCACGCGCGGGGGCGGGGATAATGTGACAGTTTCTTTTGGGGATACCACAAAAAAAAAGAGAATAATCTCCCCATTTTTACTGACAAGTAGGGTTTTAATTATTGAAAATCTTCGAAAATAAATTTTTATAGTTAACAAAATCACGATTAGATTAAAATGTCTTAGCCATATAATAATGAAATTCACAGTAATATCCTAGTTATGTAATTTTTTTTCTCGCTCCCGCGTGTGTTATTGTCTATGCTTACATCTCCTTCACACACTTTTGTATGTGTTATCATCAGTTCTATCATATAATTACGTCATGGTTGATTTAGTCACTCGATGTAGTAATTAGGGTTATGAGACGTATATTGTGATTGATATCAGAAGAAAAGTGCACAGGAATGCTGAATTGTAAAAACAGTAATAGAAACGTTTGATCATGCTAGATTATAAAGTCAAGACTTGTTTCAGATTGTGACAAAAATTAATTTTACAAAGACTTACTGATAGTGAAATGAGAAACTGATAATAATGTGATTATAGTATTATAAATGTAAATAAAAGGAAAGTGTTGTCAATAACTTGGTGTATATTTTACTCATCATCAACCAATCTTATAGGAAAGACTTATATGAGGTGAATCATTAGTAACTGACAAACCTTAAATAATTAGCCACTGCGCAAAATAAATATATCAAGCAACTAATTGTTGGTATATTTGAAATTAAATAAGAGAAGATTAAACTGAGATTAAAAATAACTTCAAGTATATTATTTTTCACTGTAGTGGCAAATTACTGATGATTTACCTTACTTACTTCACTAACGCAAGGATCTTGGAAATACTTACCCATAAATTTTGTCATTGGGATGACAACTTACCAGTCCTGCGTTAAACAATGTTGGCTAAGTATATTAGGATTAGCTAAAGGCAAGGAGTAGAGAAGAATCTAGTGAATGGTTTATACAAGTTTTTTTAAAATGAAACAAAGTATTATAAGGAATGAAACATTATTATTAAAAAAAAAAGAAGTCTTCATTAACAAAAATAGAAGAGAAATACTTCTAAAAGAAATCTTAATTTTTGATCTGTGAACAAAGAAAAAAATAGACAACATTAATAATCATTAAAAATTAGGCATAGAGAAAAATCAAGGATATGTTACAAATGTTAATTTTTTTTTTTTTTTTTTTTCCTCAAATAACTAAAGCAAAACATGTCGGTGGTGGTAGTTTCAGGTATTAGGCATACATGTTTTGGATTTTCCACTGTCGATATAGAGGGGTTTTGTGATTAGTATTAGTAAAATTAAAAGACGCAGTTGGACAGGACAAAAATGACTTGAGAGGAAGGAGGAGTACTTACCAACAATTATTGAGAGGACATTTTGGTTTCAAGCCTAATTTTCGAGCAATCTGAAAAGGAAGAGAAAAACATATATATTTAAAGAAATGTAGAAGGAACTCAGAAATAGTTATCTGGTCAAAATGATAGTTGATTTTTGAGAAAGGTCAGTCATGAAAGAGGACAAGATATTAATAATAGGGACACACAATGATTTTCGTTCGCCGCGCACGCGCTCAGCGAGTGGACGCGTATTGTTGTCAAGTGCTATCTAAAGTTACGAAAGATAATTTATCATAATGGTGCAGTGCAGAAGGTGCAAGTTATTTGTATCTTTAGCGAAGGATGAGACAGTAAAGTGTAAATCGGTGTCCTGTGATGCAATCCTTCACAAAAGGTGTGCAAAAAAAGAAATGTGTGAAGAGTGTTGTAGAAAGGATTCTGGAAGCCCAGCTAGTGCAAAACAGGATGTGAGCAAGGCTAAGATAGAAATTAAACCGGGCGAGACTTCGCTAGAATCTGTGCTAAAAGACGTCAACAACAAATTGGATGTTATTTATAACATTGAAAAAAAACTAGACGACGTAAAAACAGCAGTGGAATTCTATGCCGCGCAGTACCAGGAGTTGATAGAATTCAAAGAGAAAGCAGAGAAGAAAATGAAAGCGCTAGACCAGAAAAATACCTACCTCGAAAAATGCAACAGGGCGCTAGAGGAAAGAATTATGGACGTGGAACAGGAAAAAAAAGAGAAGAATGTTGAAATCATAGGCTTAGAGAAAAAGAACGGTGAAAACACAACGGAAGTAGTAAAAGAAATAGCCAAAAAACTGAATTTAAATCCGGACGACATAAAAAACGCATGGAGGGTAGGGCGAGAAAAGGCGGGCGACGCCAAGCCGCAGCCCGTTGTTGTCAAGCTGAAGGGCAGGCCCGCCCGGGAGCAGTGGCTTCAAGCCAGAAAGACCCGGGTCAGTAACAGCCTCATCTACGGAAACGGAAGTGAGAAGCCCATTTACATTAATGAGGACCTCCCAAAGTTTAAGCGACAGCTGTTTTGGTCGGCTAGAACGCAGCTTAAAGACATTTGCAGATACATATGGATACAAAACTCGAACATATTGGCCAGAAAGGAAAATGACGCCAAGATATACAGAATTAGGTGTGAAAAAGATATTGAAAATATACCGGCCTAATCAATTAGCAATTAGCAATTAACTGTGATTTCCTCTGCTAACAAAATTCAACTTTTTTCCTGATACTTTGTCGGAAGTGCCATACTCAAGATACAAGAATATAGAAATATGGAGTACAACTAATATTAACAAAATACAACAATTTAACATAATACACCTAAATATAAGGTCTTTGCGCAAGCATTTCACTGAATTATTAGTTACAATAAACCAGAGTCAACGTCAATTAGATGTCATTATTCTATCTGAAGTTAATATAAGAGAGGATGAAGTTTCATGCTATAACATAAGCGGATACTATAACTACTCAAAACTGAGACAAAACACCAGAGGAGGAGGCATATTAATATATATTAAAAATAGAATTAACTTCACTGTGGAACACGTAAATTGCCTTGGTATGGAATTGCTATATGGAATACTACAGCTCGAGAACAGAAAAATCAACTTATTGTCCATATACAGACCACCCCATACAAACAAGAACTTATTTATGCAGCACTTAGAACTCACAATCCAGCGTGTGTCGAGCTGTGAAGACCTGATAATTATCGGAGACATAAATATTGACTTATCAAAAAATAGTTTCAACGCGGCTACCATCAAGTACAAAAACACCTTGTGTGGATACGGCCTGCAATGCGGCATACCTAGCTCGGAGATAACACGGGAGGCTATTGTGTCCGGGCGCCTGGAGACATCGTGCATAGACCATGTGTGGGTGCGAGTGGGACGGCAACAAGGGCACGGTGCGTCCGCGGCTGCGAGTGTGATAGAGTGCGGTATATCGGATCACCATATGATCGGCTTAAGTTTGGACCTTGACCGTGAACATTGCAGCAACATATTGCAAAAAATTACGTGTTTAGTATTGGATGATAAACTCGTCAAAGATAAATTAGATAACTTCGATTGGTCACAGTTATTGTTTATAGTTTGTCCCTTGTTACTTTATCATAAACTTTGTCATATATTTGGATCAATTTATCGTGAAAGTAAGGTCGAAAAAAGAGTGAAAAAAAGCAGGAGTACGCAACCATGGATAGACAAGAGGTTATTTATTATGACAGCTAAAAGGGACGAGTTGTTTCGAGTGTGGAAGGCGACACCATATAATATGAACAAAAGGTTGGAGTACACTAAGTATCGAAATAAGGTAAATAAACTCATAAATATTGCTAGAAATAAGTACCGCAGACAAGAAATTAAAGAATGTAAAAATGATTATAAAAAGATTTGGAGTGCAATTAATAACTGGTTAGGACGAATAAAATTAAATGTTGATGGGGTAATTATGCGATACTTGGGTAAGCTATATAGTGTTCATGGTATATGTAGCCGATTTTCTGAAACATTTACTCGGGAAATATTGAATATAAAACACACATGTAATGTTAAATTTCTGGATCGTAGTTCTTATGTCAAGAAAATAGATTTGTCTTTTAGGTATAAAAAAGTAACGGCAACTGATATAGAAAAAATTGTTAATAATTTGAGCATAAAAAAAGCGCCAGGCATTGATCAGATTAGAGTGCAAGATATCAAATATATTAAGAAGCAGTTATGTCCTATCTTGGCCAACTTTGTTAATATGTGTGTGTTGAAAGGTGTTTATCCAGAAAACCTGAAAAAATCTATTATTAGACCTATTTACAAAAGCGGTAATCACTTAGAATACTCTAATTACAGGCCTATTGCAATCTTATCAGTCATTAATAAAATCGTGGAAAAAGTAATCGTCGGACAAATATCAGGTTTTCTGGAGAAACATAACATACTTACGAACGCGCAGCACGGGTTTCGAAGAGGTCGTAGCACGGGGTCGGCGTTGGCACAATTCTCAGACGAAATAAATAGCCGTTTAAACGAAGGTAAGCAGGTTCTCGCGCTTTTCATAGACTACAAAAAGGCGTTTGATACCCTAGACCATGAAGTTCTGCTGCAGGCAATGAGAGAATGTGGCATCGCCGGCCCCGTCAACGACTGGTTCCGCAGCTACCTGGCGGGCAGGACCGTGCGCACGAGCATCGCCGGGAGCACGGGCGCGGAGTGTGACGTCACGCTCGGGGTCCCGACCGGCTCGGTGTACGGCCCTGTCGGCTTTCTGATGCTCGTCAACAGTGTTGTCAACGTCGTGCGCAAGTGTCAAGTATACATGTATGCGGATGATATGTGTTTACTGTATGCAGATACAGATATGTCTGAAGCTCATAAAAATATTCAGAGCGACTTTGATAGCGTAATTAAATGGGCCCATGATAACGGAATAATTATAAACTTTAATAAAACTAAATGTATGCACATATACTCCCCATACAACCGTAAGGCTGCTTCTGTCAATTATGCGGACCATGGTGTCGTCGGTCACGGGTACGACTGTTTACACAAACAACTTAATAATAACTGCGACTGTCAACCGTTGGAATTCGTACAGACATATAAGTATTTGGGCTTGCACGTTGATAGTCATTTCAATTGGAAAACACATGTTACTACAGTTTGTTCTAGACTTCGTTCAGTTCTTAGTAAGTTGTACCACTTGAACAGAGTAGTTAGTAAGAAAACCATGCTCGTTGTGTATTATGCGTTAGCTGACTCTGTTATAAATTATGGTCTTGGTGTATATGGTAGAACCTTTAAAACATATTTAAATGAAATAAAAAAGTTACAAATAAGATGTATGAAATACCTTGTCAATAAAAAAGCAAAAAATAAGCTTAGAGGTGATTACGAAAAGCTATACAAAATGTTTAAAATACTACCTATACATCAAAGAGTGCAATATATGATAGCTGTAGAAAATTATTTTAATAATGAGTGTAAGGTTTTAAAACATAACAAATATAGAACAAAAAACATAAGAAAACAGAAATACATACAGAAAACTACTAAAAATTATTATGGCAAAAGGACTAATATAGCAATGATACCTAAAATATACAACGATATTGATTTTTTAAGGGAAGAAAAAAAGTTAAGCATAATTGAACTAAAAAGTAGATTAAAGAGGACATTTGTGGAAAAAATACTTTAGTGTTTTTGTTTTTTTTTTTTTTACCCCGAATATGTGTTCTGCATTTACAAATTTAAAAAAATCAATAAATAAATAATGATAGCATTTTTACTGTTTGTGTGTATAATTGCTGTAAGGAAATAAGGTGTAACGCCGACATAAAAAGTTTCACAGTTTGGGCACTGTCATGTTTAATATTAAGCTCACATTGTCATTTGCATTGGAATTACGACTAATACAAACACACATACACAAATATACATGGTAAATATCCCGTTATTAATCGTAATTCTACTGTCATGTCTAGTGTTTAAGTTTAGTTCATACATAATAATAAAATTAATAGCACATAGTACCTAACATTAGCCAATATGAGCGCGATCTCGCCAACAAACTGTTATCACAGTTTGGCGAGCAACATAAATTTGTTACTGTGGTTATGTACTTTGATTAATAAATTAAAAAAAAAAAAAAATTTAAGGTGTAGTAATAGGATAAATCGTCATATTACCGGTCCAAATCAGCGAATAGATCAGGATCCTGAAAGGAAAACAAATAAATATAGATAATTATGAAATTATAACAATCAATAGATCTAGGCATAGAAAAAAATTCTATATACATACACCCAGAGACACCACATCATCATCATCATCATTTTGGACAGTGGCAGTCTAAAAATAGAGAAAAAAAAACACATTAAAATAAAATGAATAATGTAAGGAAAATAGTAAAGTATATGCTCTATTAGTTTAGTAGAGGGAAAATAACAAGGACAAATTTAATTACCTCAGTTCTGGGAGCAGATCCACTAGACTCAAGACTTTGTTCCTGAACAGGAAATTGAACAGGTGGAGTAGACGGGGCGGAGTTCAAGAAGGTTGCTTCCAATTGCAGAAGGTCGTTTAACTAAACGAAGAACATAATCAAATAATAAAAATAAATAAATATAAACAATAAAGTTTAGACCCTATTTCACTGTAAATGGCATACTGGGTTGAGGTTTTATAGTGTTTTCATGTTTTATGAATATACTATTTATATGAAAATATTCTGAAATCTAAACTAAGGGAGACAGTAAATAAAAGGAGAAGATTAATAATTAGAAAGCAGGCAAGTCATCACCTACCATTTTACAATTTCTGAAGCAAAATGTTGGAGAAAGTATCAGAAAGTCTTCACTTATAGCCTAATTTCCAGTCCATTTAATGTTCATTTCAATAGACCTATAGCTTTGATTACTATCATAACTCAGAGAATGTATTGTAATAATCTTTGCATCTGGAGGGAACCATCACTGGATGTTTCAAAATTGAGTGTTCAGGATGGTATCTGTTAGATGTAACTTTCGCTATAGATTATTTTATCTTAAAGGAGGTTCTGCATTAAGGGCCCTGGCCTCACACAAGTTTTCCAAAGGCTCAGTCTAGTCAATTTTCAACCAATAACCTGGATGTCATTTTAGTTAAAAGAAATGTATCACTATAAGTCTATGCAATCGATAGGAATTGTTTTTAAATATATCAGAATGAGCATTCAAGGAAGGTGTTCACTAGGTGCAATTACTATTTTATTAGAATAATTATTGTCACAAAAAGATCCGGACTCCAAGACTCTGTGATGTGATAAAGACATACTATTAATAAAAACTAAGTGAGGAAACTTACAATTGCTTGATAATCCGCTGTAGGGGGAGAAAGATTGGCGGCGCGACGGAGGGTTCTCTCCTGTATACGCTGTAGTGAAATAGATTTTAATATTTAAAAAGGGAAATAGAATAAGAGCGAATTGAGAATGAATGACTAAGAGAATAACTTACACGATGACGGCGGCGCAGGCGCTGTCTGTATAATGCTACTTTGTGCCTGACAATATTAAAGTTTATGGGATCGACCGGTGTGAAGTTAGCGGCCGAAAGTTGGCGGCCGATTTGGCCGCCAACATTTGGCCACTAACTTCACACTGAAATTAACCGACCAAATTAAGAAGTCCTTAATTACAATAGGTTCCAGTATACCCGACGTTTATATTGGAAAACTAATAATGACTACAGCTGTTTCAAACAGTTTTCAAAAGAGCTTTACCTCGTTTCGTTTCAACGTCACAGAAACACACCACCCGAAATTTCTGGAGACTACCTACTGCTGAAAATATTACTCGCCATCATTTCTAGATCAACGAATGGAATCTCACTATGGGCTATTCAGGAATCAGATATTCAAATCAGCTTTCTTAGTTTCGGTGTTATGACTCAGCAGCCGAAAAAACTTGGGTCCACTATTTCAAAAATGATTTTCTTGTCATTATTTCTAGTTCGATGAATGGGATCTCACTATGCTCATCTTATTGTGCATCTAAAAGGCTATTCGAAACAGATTTTAGTAGAGTCCTTCCTCGTTTAGTTTCGGCGTAATGACTCAGCAGCCGAAAAAACTTGGATCCACTATTTCAAAAATGATTTTTTTGTCATTATTTCTAGATCGATGAATGGGATCTCACTATGCTCATCTTATTGTGCATCTAAAAGGCTATTCGAAACAGGTTTTAGTAGAGCCCTACCTCGTTTAGTTTCGGCGTAATGACTGAGCAGCCGAAAAAACTTGGATCCACTACTTCAAAAATGATTTTTTTGTCATTATTTCTAGATCGATGAATGGGATCTCACTATGCTCATCTTATTGTGCATCTAAAAGGCTATTCGAAACAGGTTTTAGTAGAGCCCTACCTCGTTTAGTTTCGGCGGTATGACTCAGCAGCCGAATAAACTTGGGTCCATTATTTCAAAAATGATTTTTTTGTCATTATTTCTAGATCGATGAATGGGATCTCACTATGCTCATCTTATTGTGCATCTAAAAGGCTATTCGAAACAGGTTTTAGTAGAGTCCTACCTCGTTTAGTTTCGGCGTAATGACTCAGCAGGCGAATAAACTTGGGTCCACTACTTCAAAAATGATTTTTTTGTCATTATTTCTAGATCGATGAATGGGATCTCACTATGCTCATCTTATTGTGCATCTAAAAAGCTATTCGAAACAGGTTTTAGTACAGCCCTACCTCGTTTAGTTTCGGCGGTATGACTCAGCAGCCGAATAAACTTGGGTCCATTATTTCAAAAATGTTTTTTTTGTCATTATTTCCAGATCGATGAATGGGATCTCACTATGCTCATCTTATTGTGCATCTAAAAGGCTATTCGAAACAGGTTTTAGTAGAGCCCTACTTCGTTTAGTTTCGGCGATATGACTCAGCAGCCGAATAAACTTGGGTCCGTTATTTCAAAAATGATTTTTTTGTCATTATTTCTAGATCGATGAATGGGATCTCACTATGCTCATCTTATTGTGCATCTAAAAGGCTATTCGAAACAGGTTTTAGTAGAGCCCTACCTCGTTTAGTTTCGGCGTAATGACTCAGCAGCCGAATAAACTTGGGTCCATTATTTCAAAAATGATTTTTTGTCATTATTTCTAGATCGATGAATGGGATCTCACTATGCTCATCTTATTGTGCATCTAAAAAGCTATTCGAAACAGGTTTTAGTACAGCCCTACCTCGTTTAGTTTCGGCGGTATGACTCAGCAGCCGAATAAACTTGGGTCCATTATTTCAAAAATGTTTTTTTTGTCATTATTTCCAGATCGATGAATGGGATCTCACTATGCTCATCTTATTGTGCATCTAAAAGGCTATTCGAAACAGGTTTTAGTAGAGCCCTACCTCGTTTAGTTTCGGCGATATGACTCAGCAGCCGAATAAACTTGGGTCCGTTATTTCAAAAATGATTTTTTTGTCATTATTTTTAGATCGATGAATGGGATCTCACTATGCTCATCTTATTGTGCATCTAAAAGGCTATTCGAAACAGGTTTTAGTAGAGCCCTACCTCGTTTAGTTTCGGCGTAATGACTCAGCAGCCGAATAAACTTGGGTCCATTATTTCAAAAATGATTTTTTGTCATTATTTCTAGATCGATGAATGGGATCTCACTATGCTCATCTTATTGCGCATCTAAAAGGCTATTCGAAACAGGTTTTAGTAGAGTCCTACCTCGTTTAGTTTCGGCGTAATGACTCAGCAGCCGAAAAAACTTGGATCCACTATTTCAAAAATGATTTTTTTGTCATTATTTCTAGATCGATGAATGGGATCTCACTATGCTCATCTTATTGTGCATCTAAAAGGCTATTCGAAACAGGTTTTAGTAGAGCCCTACCTCGTTTAGTTTCGGCGTAATGACTCAGCAGCCGAATAAACTTGGGTCCATTATTTCAAAAATGATTTTTTTGTCATTATTTCTAGATCGATGAATGGGATCTCACTATGCTCATCTTATTGTCCATCTAAAAAGCTATTCGAAACAGATTTTAGTAGAGCCCTACCTCGTTTAGTTTCGGCGATATGACTCAGCAGCCGAATAAACTTGGGTCCATTAGTTCAAAAATGATTTTTTGTCATTATTTCTAGATCGATCAATGGGATCTCACTATGCTCATCTTATTGTGCATCTAAAAGGCTATTCGAAACAGGTTTTAGTAGAGTCCTACCTCGTTTAGTTTCGGCGTAATGACTCAGCAGCCGAAAAAACTTGGATCCACTATTTCAAAAATGATTTTTTTGTCATTATTTCTAGATCGATGAATGGGATCTCACTATGCTCATCTTATTGTGCATCTAAAAGGCTATTCGAAACAGGTTTTAGTAGAGCCCTACCTTGTTTAGTTTCGGCGTAATGACTCAGCAGCCGAAAAAACTTGGATCCACTACTTCAAAAATGATTTTTTTGTCATTATTTCTAGATCGATGAATGGGATCTCACTATGCTCATCTTATTGTGCATCTAAAAGGCTATTCAAAACAGGTTTTAGTAGAGCCCTACCTCGTTTAGTTTCGGCGGTATGACTCAGCAGCCGAATAAACTTGGGTCCATTATTTCAAAAATGATTTTTTTGTCATTATTTCTATATCGATGAATGGGATCTCACTATGCTCATCTTATTGTGCATCTAAAAGGCTATTCGAAACAGGTTTTAGTAGAGTCCTACCTCGTTTAGTTTCGGCGTAATGACTCAGCAGCCGAATAAACTGGGTCCACTACTTCAAAAATGATTTTTTTGTCATTATTTCTAGATCGATGAATGGGATCTCACTATGCTCATCTTATTGTGCATCTAAAAGGCTATTCGAAACAGGTTTTAGTAGAGCCCTACCTCGTTTAGTTTCGGCGGTATGACTCAGCAGCCGAATAAACTTGGGTCCATTATTTCAAAAATGATTTTTTTGTCATTATTTTTAGATCGATGAATGGGATTTCACTATGCTCATCTTATTGTGCATCTAAAAGGCTATTCGAAACAGGTTTTAGTAGAGTCCTACCTCGTTTAGTTTCGGCGTAATGACTCAGCAGCCGAATAAACTTGGGTCCATTATTTCAAAAATGATTTTATTGTCATTATTTTCTAGATCGATGAATGAGATCTCACTATGCTCATCTTATTGTGCATCTAAAAGGCTATTCGAAACAGGTTTTAGTAGAGCCCTACCTCGTTTAGTTTCGGCGTAATGACTCAGCAGCCGAATAAACTTGGGTCCATTATTTCAAAAATGATTTTTTTTTCATTATTTCTAGATCGATGAATGGGATCTCACTATGCTCATCTTATTGTGCATCTAAAAGGCTATTCGAAACAGGTTTTAGTAGAGTCCTACCTCGTTTAGTTTCGGCGGTATGACTCAGCAGCCGAATAAACTTGGGTCCATTATTTCAAAAATGATTTTTTTGTCATTATTTCTCGATCGATGAATGGGATCTCACTATGCTCATCTTATTGTGCATCTAAAAGGCTATTCGAAACAGGTTTTAGTAGAGCCCTACCTCGTTTAGTTTCTGCGGTATGACTCAGCAGCCGAATAAACTTGGGTCCATTATTTCAAAAATGATTTTTTTGTCATTATTTCTCGATCGATGAATGGGATCTCACTATGCTCATCTTATTGTGCATCTAAAAGGCTATTTGAAACAGGTTTTAGTAGAGCCCTACCTCGTTTAGTTTCGGCGGTATGACTCAGCAGCCGAATAAACTTGGGTCCATTATTTCAAAAATGATTTTTTTGTCATTATTTCTCGATCGATGAATGGGATCTCACTATGCTTATCTTATTGTGCATCTAAAAGGCTATTCAAAACAGGTTTTAGTAGAGTCCTACCTCGTTTAGTTTCGGCGTAATGACTCAGCAGCCGAATAAGCTTGGGTCCATTATTTCAAAAATGATTTTTTTGTCATTATTTCTAGATCGATGAATGGGATCTCACTATGCTCATCTTATTGAGCATCTAAAAGGCTATTCGAAACAGGTTTTAGTAGAGCCCTACCTCGTTTAGTTTCGGCGGTATGACTCAGCAGTAGGGCTTTCAAATACCGGACATTTCGTGATACCGGTATTGGCATCTTCAATACCGGGATCCCGGGATCCCGGTATTTTTCGGATAAACATTGAAAGGTACGAAACGTTGAAAAAAAAACACCAAATGTTCGATTAATAACGTTTTTATTATGCATGCATATTACAATACGATTTTTGATAATCTTGTCACTTGATAACCAGTCTCCATTTCTCTCATTTGACAAGTTGGCTTAATGAAACATACATATAAAAAATCTAGCTACAGTGATCTTGTAACAAAAACAGAGTAGCACTATCAGCACATCGCATAACAGATAACATCCAAAAATTTCAAACTTTGGCATAATAAAAACTAAGATTACTTATACGTAAAATGTAATAATTTAAAAATCAAATAACATGTCCAAATTTCCTTAGTTCTAATTAAAATGAGTCAACCAACACTACAACTAAGTAAGATTAATCTAAAAGCATAGGTAATGAATAAAAATATAAATATTTTACGGAATTTTAATCACATATTAGATTATTATAAATCATAGATAACATAAAGGTAAATAATTGTATACTTGTATAGTTTTGGTTGACCCGGTTGACCGATTTTAATTAGAACTAAGAAAATTTCGACTTGTAATTTGATTTTAAATTATTACACATTGTTAATGTTACATTGAGTAATCTTAATAGTTTTTGATTATGCCAAAGTTTGAAATGTTTAGATATTATCTGTTATGCGAGTTGCTGTTAGTGCTACTCTGTTTTTGGTACAAGATCACTGTAGCTAGATTTTTATATGTACATTTGTTAAACACAACTTGTCAAATGAGATAAAAGGAGACTGGTTATCAAGTGATATGATTATTAAAAATACTATTGTAATATGCATGCATCATAATAATAATGTTATTAATCAAAAAATTGGTGTTTTTCTTTCGTTTCGTACCTTTCAATGCTTTTCCAAAAAATACCGGGATCCCGGTATTTGAAATTAAATACCGGTATTGAAATCTGCTCTGAAAAAGGCGGTATCCCGGGATCCCGAAATACCGGGATCCCGGTATTGAAAGCCCTACTCAGCAGCCGAATAAACTTTGGTCCATTATTTCAAAAATGATTTTTTTGTCATTATTTCTAGATCGATGAATGGGATCTCACTATGCTCATCTTATTGTGCATCTAAAAGGCTATTCGAAACAGGTTTTAGTAGAGCCCTACCTCGTTTAGTTTCGGCGGTATGACTCAGCAGCCGAATAAACTTGGGTCCATTATTTCAAAAATGATTTTTTTGTCATTATTTCTAGATCGATGAATGGGATCTCACTATGCTCATCTTATTGTGCATCTAAAAGGCTATTCAAAACAGGTTTTAGTAGAGCCCTACCTCGTTTAGTTTCGGCGGTATGACTCAGCAGCCGAATAAACTTGGGTCCATTATTTCAAAAATGATTTTTTTGTCATTATTTCTATATCGATGAATGGGATCTCACTATGCTCATCTTATTGTGCATCTAAAAGGCTATTCGAAACAGGTTTTAGTAGAGTCCTACCTCGTTTAGTTTCGGCGTAATGACTCAGCAGCCGAATAAACTTGGGTCCATTATTTCAAAAATGATTTTATTGTCATTATTTCTAGATCGATGAATGAGATCTCACTATGCTCATCTTATTGTGCATCTAAAAGGCTATTCGAAACAGGTTTTATTAGAGCCCTACCTCGTTTAGTTTCGGTGGTATGACTCAGCAGCCGAATAAACTTGGGTCCATTATTTCAAAAATGATTTTTTTGTCATTATTTCTAGATCGATGAATGGGATCTCACTATGCTCATCTTCTTGTGCATCTAAAAGGCTATTAAAAACAGGTTTTAGTAGAGCCCTACCTCGTTTAGTTTCGGCGTAATGACTCAGCAGCCGAATAAACTTGGGTCCATTATTTCAAAAATGATTTTTTTGTCATTATTTCTAGATCGATGAATGGGATCTCACTATGCTCATCTTATTGTGCATCTAATAAGCTATTCGAAACAGGTTTTAGTAGAGCCCTACCTCGTTTAGTTTCGGCGGTATGACTCAGCAGCCGAATAAACTTGGGTCCATTATTTCAAAAATGATTTTTTTGTCATTATTTCTCGATCGATGAATGGGATCTCACTATGCTCATCTTATTGTGCATCTAAAAGGCTATTCGAAACAGGTTTTAGTAGAGCCCTACCTCGTTTAGTTTCGGCGGTATGACTCAGCAGCCGAATAAACTTGGGTCCATTATTTCAAAAATGATTTTTTTGTCATAATTTCTAGATCGATGAATGGGATCTCACTATGCTCATCTTATTGTGCATCTAAAAGGCTATTCGAAACAGGTTTTAGTAGAGTCCTACCTCGTTTAGTTTCGGCGTAATGACTCAGCAGCCGAATAAACTTGGGTCCATTATTTCAAAAATGATTTTATTGTCATTATTTCTAGATCGATGAATGAGATCTTACTATGCTCATCTTATTGTGCATCTAAAAGGCTATTCGAAACAGGTTTTAGTAGAGCCCTACCTCGTTTAGTTTCGGCGGTATGACTCAGCAGCCGAATAAACTTGGGTCCATTATTTCAAAAATGATTTTTTTGTCATTACTTCTAGATCGATGAATGGGATCTCACTATGCTCATCTTATTGTGCATCTAAAAGGCTATTCGAAACAGGTTTTAGTAGAGCCCTACCTCGTTTAGTTTCGGCGGTATGACTCAGCAGCCGAATAAACTTGGGTCCATTATTTCAAAAATGATTTTTTTGTCATTATTTCTAGATCGATGAATGGGATCTCACTATGCTCATCTTATTGTGCATCTAAAAGGCTATTCGAAACAGGTTTTAGTAGAGCCCTACCTCGTTTAGTTTCGGCGTAATGACTCAGCAGCCGAATAAACTTGGGTCCATTATTTCAAAAATGATTTTTTTGTCATTATATTTAGATCGATGAATGAGATCTCACTATGCTCATCTTATGGTGCATCTAAAAGGCTATTCGAAACAGGTATTGGTAGAGCCCTACCTCGTTTAGTTTCGGCGGTATGACTCAGCAGCCGAATAAACTTGGGTCCATTATTTCAAAAATGATTTTTTTGTCATTACTTCTAGATCGATGAATGGGATCTCACTATGCTCATCTTATTGTGCATCTAAAAGGCTATTCGAAACAGGTTTTAGTAGAGCCCTACCTCGTTTAGTTTCGGCGGTATGACTCAGCAGCCGAATAAACTTGGGTCCATTATTTCAAAAATGATTTTTTTGTCATTATTTCTAGATCGATGAATGGGATCTCACTATGCTCATCTTATTGTGCATCTAAAAGGCTATTCGAAACAGGTTTTAGTAGAGCCCTACCTCGTTTAGTTTCGGCGTAATGACTCAGCAGCCGAATAAACTTGGGTCCATTATTTCAAAAATGATTTTTTTGTCATTATATTTAGATCGATGAATGAGATCTCACTATGCTCATCTTATGGTGCATCTAAAAGGCTATTCGAAACAGGTATTGGTAGAGCCCTACCTCGTTTAGTTTCGGCGGTATGACTCAGCAGCCGAATAAACTTGGGTCCATTATTTCAAAAATGATTTTTTTGTCATTACTTCTAGATCGATGAATGGGATCTCACTATGCTCATCTTATTGTGCATCTAAAAGGCTATTCGAAACAGGTTTTAGTAGAGCCCTACCTCGTTTAGTTTCGGCGGTATGACTCAGCAGCCGAATAAACTTGGGTCCATTATTTCAAAAAATATTTTATTGTCATTATTTCTAGATCGATGAATGAGATCTCACTATGCTCATCTTATTGTGCATCTAAAAGGCTCTTCGAAACAGGTTTTAGTACAGCCCTACCTCGTTTAGTTTCGGCGTAATGACTCAGCAGCCGAATAAACTTGGGTCCATTATTTCAAAAATGATTTTTTTGTCATTATTTCTTGATCGATGAATGGGATCTCACTATGCTCATCTTATTGTGCATCTAAAAGGCTATTCGAAACAGGTTTTAGTAGAGCCCTACCTCGTTTAGTTTCGGCGGTATGACTCAGCAGCCGAATAAACTTGGGTCCATTATTTCAAAAATGTTTTTTTTGTCATTATTTCTAGATCGATGAATGGGATCTCACTATGCTCATCTTATTGTGCATCTAAAAGGCTATTCGAAACAGGTTTTAGTAGAGCCCTACCTCGTTTAGTTTCGGCGGTATGACTCAGCAGCCGAATAAACTTGGGTCCATTATTTCAAAAATGATTTTTTTGTCATAATTTCTAGATCAATGAATGGGATCTCACTATGCTCATCTTATTGTGCATCTAAAAGGCTATTCGAAACAGGTTTTAGTAGAGTCCTACCTCGTTTAGTTTCGGCGTAATGACTCAGCAGCCGAATAAACTTGGGTCCATTATTTCAAAAATGATTTTATTGTCATTATTTCTAGATCGATGAATGAGATCTTACTATGCTCATCTTATTGTGCATCTAAAAGGCTATTCGAAACAGGTTTTAGTAGAGCCCTACCTCGTTTAGTTTCGGCGTAATGACTCAGCAGCCGAATAAACTTGGGTCCATTATTTCAAAAATGATTTTTTTGTCATTATTTCTAGATCGATGAATGGGATCTCACTATGCTCATCTTATTGTGCATCTAAAAGGCTATTCGAAACAGGTTTTAGTAGAGCCCTAACTCGTTTAGTTTCGGCGGTATGACTCAGCAGCCGAATAAACTTGGGTCCATTATTTCAAAAATGATTTTTTTGTCATTACTTCTAGATCGATGAATGGGATCTCACTATGCTCATCTTATTGTGCATCTAAAAGGCTATTCGAAACAGGTTTTAGTAGAGCCCTACCTCGTTTAGTTTCGGCGGTATGACTCAGCAGCCGAATAAACTTGGGTCCATTATTTCAAAAAATATTTTATTGTCATTATTTCTAGATCGATGAATGAGATCTCACTATGCTCATCTTATTGTGCATCTAAAAGGCTCTTCGAAACAGGTTTTAGTACAGCCCTACCTCGTTTAGTTTCGGCGTAATGACTCAGCAGCCGAATAAACTTGGGTCCATTATTTCAAAAATGATTTTTTTGTCATTATTTCTTGATCGATGAATGGGATCTCACTATGCTCATCTTATTGTGCATCTAAAAGGCTATTCGAAACAGGTTTTAGTAGAACCCTACCTCGTTTAGTTTCGGCGGTATGACTCAGCAGCCGAATAAACTTGGGTCCATTATTTCAAAAATGTTTTTTTTGTCATTATTTCTAGATCGATGAATGGGATCTCACTATGCTCATCTTATTGTGCATCTAAAAGGCTATTCGAAACAGGTTTTAGTAGAGCCCTACCTCGTTTAGTTTCGGCGGTATGACTCAGCAGCCGAATAAACTTGGGTCCATTATTTCAAAAATGATTTTTTTGTCATAATTTCTAGATCGATGAATGGGATCTCACTATGCTCATCTTATTGTGCATCTAAAAGGCTATTCGAAACAGGTTTTAGTAGAGTCCTACCTCGTTTAGTTTCGGCGTAATGACTCAGCAGCCGAATAAACTTGGGTCCATTATTTCAAAAATGATTTTATTGTCATTATTTCTAGATCGATGAATGAGATCTTACTATGCTCATCTTATTGTGCATCTAAAAGGCTATTCGAAACAGGTTTTAGTAGAGCCCTACCTCGTTTAGTTTCGGCGTAATGACTCAGCAGCCGAATAAACTTGGGTCCATTATTTCAAAAATGATTTTTTTGTCATTATTTCTAGATCGATGAATGGGATCTCACTATGCTCATCTTATTGTGCATCTAAAAGGCTATTCGAAACAGGTTTTAGTAGAGCCCTAACTCGTTTAGTTTCGGCGGTATGACTCAGCAGCCGAATAAACTTGGGTCCATTATTTCAAAAATGATTTTTTTGTCATTACTTCTAGATCGATGAATGGGATCTCACTATGCTCATCTTATTGTGCATCTAAAAGGCTATTCGAAACAGGTTTTAGTAGAGCCCTACCTCGTTTAGTTTCGGCGGTATGACTCAGCAGCCGAATAAACTTGGGTCCATTATTTCAAAAAATATTTTATTGTCATTATTTCTAGATCGATGAATGAGATCTCACTATGCTCATCTTATTGTGCATCTAAAAGGCTATTCAAAACAGGTTTTAGTAGAGCCCTACCTCGTTTAGTTTCGGCGGTATGACTCAGCAGCCGAATAAACTTGGGTCCATTATTTCAAAAATGATTTTTTTGTCATTATTTCTATATCGATGAATGGGATCTCACTATGCTCATCTTATTGTGCATCTAAAAGGCTATTCGAAACAGGTTTTAGTAGAGCCCTACCTCGTTTAGTTTCGGCGGTATGACTCAGCAGCCGAATAAACTTGGGTCCATTATTTCAAAAATGTTTTTTTTTGTCATTATTTCTAGATCGATGAATGGGATCTCACTATGCTCATCTTATTGTGCATCTAAAAGGCTATTCGAAACAGGTTTTAGTAGAGCCCTACCTCGTTTAGTTTCGGCGGTATGACTCAGCAGCCGAATAAACTTGGGTCCATTATTTCAAAAATGATTTTTTTGTCATTATTTCTAGATCGATGAATGGGATCTCACTATGCTCATCTTCTTGTGCATCTAAAAGGCTATTAGAAACAGGTTTTAGTAGAGCCCTACCTCGTTTAGTTTCGGCGTAATGACTCAGCAGCCGAATAAACTTGGGTCCATTATTTCAAAAATGATTTTTTTGTCATTATTTCTTGATCGATGAATGGGATCTCACTATGCTCATCTTATTGTGCATCTAAAAGGCTATTCGAAACAGGTTTTAGTAGAGCCCTACCTCGTTTAGTTTCGGCGGTATGACTCAGCAGCCGAATAAACTTGGGTCCATTATTTCAAAAATGATTTTTTTGTCATTATTTCTAGATCGATGAATGGGATCTCACTATGCTCATCTTATTGTGCATCTAAAAGGCTATTCGAAACAGGTTTTAGTAGAGTCCTACCTCGTTTAGTTTCGGCGTAATGACTCAGCAGCCGAATAAACTTGGGTCCATTATTTCAAAAATGATTTTATTGTCATTATTTCTAGATCGATAAATGAGATCTCACTATGCTCATCTTATTGTGCATCTAAAAGGCTATTCGAAACAGGTTTTAGTAGAGCCCTACCTCGTTTAGTTTCGGCGTAATGACTCAGCAGCCGAATAAACTTGGGTCCATTATTTCAAAAATGATTTTTTTGTCATTATTTCTAGATCGATGAATGGGATCTCACTATGCTCATCTTATTGTGCATCTAAAAGGCTATTCGAAACAGGTTTTAGTAGAGCCCTAACTCGTTTAGTTTCGGCGGTATGACTCAGCAGCCGAATAAACTTGGGTCCATTATTTCAAAAATGATTTTTTTGTCATTACTTCTAGATCGATGAATGGGATCTCACTATGCTCATCTTATTGTGCATCTAAAAGGCTATTCGAAACAGGTTTTAGTAGAGCCCTACCTCGTTTAGTTTCGGCGGTATGACTCAGCAGCCGAATAAACTTGGGTCCATTATTTCAAAAATGATTTTTTTGTCATTATTTCTAGATCGATGAATGGGATCTCACTATGCTCATCTTATTGTGCATCTAAAAGGCTATTCCGAAACAGGTTTTAGTAGAGCCCTACCTCGTTTAGTTTCGGCGTAATGACTCAGCAGCCGAATAAACTTGGGTCCATTATTTCAAAAAGTCATTATATTTAGATCGATGAATGGGATCTCACTATGCTCATCTTATGGTGCATCTAAAAGGCTATTCGAAACAGGTATTGGTAGAGCCCTACCTCGTTTAGTTTCGGCGGTATGACTCAGCAGCCGAATAAACTTGGGTCCATTATTTCAAAAACGATTTTTTTGTCATTACTTCTAGATCGATGAATGGGATCTCACTATGCTCATCTTATTGTGCATCTAAAAGGCTATTCGAAACAGGTTTTAGTAGAGCCCTACCTCGTTTAGTTTCGGCGGTATGACTCAGCAGCCGAATAAACTTGGGTCCATTATTTCAAAAATGATTTTATTGTCATTATTTCTAGATCGATGAATGAGATCTCACTATGCTTATCTTATTGTGCATCTAAAAGGCTATTCGAAACAGGTTTTAGTAGAGCCTACCTCGTTTAGTTTCGGCGTAATGACTCAGCAGCCGAATAAACTTGGGTCCATTATTTCAAAAATGATTTTTTTGTCATTATTTCTAGATCGATGAATGGGATCTCACTATGCTCATCTTATTGTGCATCTAAAAGGCTATTCGAAACAGGTTTTAGTAGAGCCCTAACTCGTTTAGTTTCGGCGGTATGACTCAGCAGCCGAATAAACTTGGGTCCATTATTTCAAAAATGATTTTTTTGTCATTACTTCTAGATCGATGAATGGGATCTCACTATGCTCATCTTATTGTGCATCTAAAAGGCTATTCGAAACAGGTTTTAGTAGAGCCCTACCTCGTTTAGTTTCGGCGGTATGACTCAGCAGCCGAATAAACTTGGGTCCATTATTTCAAAAATGATTTTTTTGTCATTATTTCTAGATCGATGAATGGGATCTCACTATGCTCATCTTATTGTGCATCTAAAAGGCTATTCGAAACAGGTTTTAGTAGAGCCCTACCTCGTTTAGTTTCGGCGTAATGACTCAGCAGCCGAATAAACTTGGGTCCATTATTTCAAAAATGATTTTTTTGTCATTATATTTAGATCGATGAATGGGATCTCACTATGCTCATCTTATGGTGCATCTAAAAGGCTATTCGAAACAGGTATTGGTAGAGCCCTACCTCGTTTAGTTTCGGCGATATGACTCAGCAGCCGAATAAACTTGGGCATTATTTCAAAAATGATTTTTTTGTCATTATTATTGAGAGAATAAAACCTGTATAGTGAGTGCCTGGCAACGAAGACTATGAGTGTGTTTATATTGACTGTCAAGTTCTAGTGTCACAGAAAAATGTGTGTACTAATGTTCTGAAAAATAATCTTGTGTATAACTGTGAACTGTGAGTGACTGTTTAGTGTTTATTTTCGGACTCCTCCTCCGCCGCTGCAAGCCACACGTAAGTGGTTATGGGCCCAGCGCCCGGAAGTTAAAAAAAAAATGGAGTTGACGAAACTAGCTATAACGAAACTCGATGATCGCAATTGGGTGTCATGGAGGTATCGGATGCAGGCCCTGCTTCGTGGACATGGACTCATGGACATTGTCGAATGTGTCACAGAAAGGCCTACCAGACCTTTCTCAGATAACGGCAATGGTGATAATGCGAATGCTGCTCCGGATCCCGCTGCTCTGGCGGCATACAACAAGAATTTACAAGAATTTATAAAGTTAGAGAGCACGGCTCTGCTCTTGATAACAAACAACATAACTGATGAGACACTAGGCAAAGTAATAAGATTGTCCACTGCAAAGGAAGTTTGGCAAGAACTCCACAGGCTCTACGAGGGTCCTAATGAGAACCGACTCTATGACTTGTGTTTGGAATTCTTCAAACTTAAACGAGATCCGGCAGATTGTATGTCTACTCATATTTCAAAACTGAAAAATCTGTGGCATAGTTTAAAGGAGGAACTTGTTAGGGAACAGAATGTAGAGTTACCTGAGATTCTTTTAATTTGCAAGATCCTAGACACGCTTCCGGAAAACTTTTTTTCTTTTAAGTCAAGCTGGCTGCTGATGGCGAAAAAGGATAGGACTGTGGACAATATTACGGGCCAGTTATGTGCGCACGAGAAGGCACTGCTTTCAAAGGACGCTGGTGAAGAGTCCAGTGGTACTGCACTGGCTGTTCGGACCAACGTAAGGAATGTAAAAGGAAATGATCATAGAGACCAGAAGACAAAGAATAAACTGAGATGTTTTGTCTGCAAGGAAGTTGGTCATCTGAAAAGGGATTGTCCAAATTTAGCAAAGAAGGACAATCAGAAGAAGCCGTCTAATAGTACTAATATGATGCTGCTTATGGTGAACTCCATGGATTCTGGTGCTGACAAAGATGGCTGGTATGTCGATAATGGTGCTACGCACCACGTCACCATGCGTGGTGATCTATACCAAAACTTTGAGCACTTTGGTGAAGTTCACACCGTAACAACGGCTGATGGAAATGTCGTTGGTGCAGTCGGAAAGGGAACGGTTCACGTCAGGGCTGTAGTCAATAAGCAGACGGAGGATCTGTACTTGAGAGACGTGTGGTATGTACCAAAAATTAGCAAGAACCTTTTTTCGGTGCTAAGCACACAAGATCGGAATCCAAACAGCTTGTTTGAATCAAAGGTAACTCGATGCTCTATGAAGGTTAACGGAAAGGTTGTCGTAACAGGCAAAAGGGAGAGATATGGCGGTTTGTACAAACTGGACTGCAAACCTGTGCAACCAACTGTAAGTATTAACCTTGTTGAAGATAGAGATATGTTACAGTTATACCACGAGCGTATGGGGCACCAAGATAAGAACCACGTGAAGACGCTAATTGAAAAGGAATTAGGAGTCAAGACGAAGAAGGGTGGAGAAGTATGCGAAGGTTGCATTTTTGGCAAAGCGCACAGACAACCATTCGGCACTCGTGAGAAAGCAACGATACCTGGTGAACGGATGCACTCTGATGATTTCAGATTTCAGATAATTTATTCATAAATGTACATTTCAATTACAAGTCAATTTTTTTACATTAAATAACATGTATATGGTATGATGTATGTGGTCCTTTTAACAGAAGTAACGCAGGATATAGGTACTTCGTATTATTCAAAGACGAGTACACACGATACCGCTACGTATACTTCTTGAAGAACAAATCGGAGGTCTACGACAAGCTCAAGGAAATGCTGTCTGAAGCGAAGAATGCTGGACATACAATCAAGGAGCTGCTCAGTGACAATGGTCGTGAATACGATGACAAAAGAGTAAAAGATTTACTGAAAGCAAATGGAGTAAAGCAAAGGCTGATTATGCCGTATACTCCTGAACAAAACGGATGTTCCGAAAGAGAAAATCGGACTATCGTGGAGTCTGCTCGAGCCATGATGCACGCGCACGACGAAATCCCTCAGGTGTTATGGGCTGAACTGGTGAGTACTGCTGTTTACATTTTGAACAGGACGGGCCCGACTAAGGAAGATCATAAGTCGCCTTATGAGCTCTGGCTCGGTAAAAAGCCTCAAATTAAGCACCTAAGGATTATCGGTTCAACTTGCTACGCACACGTTCCTAAACAGAAAAGGAAGAAGATGCAAAAGAAGGCGAAAAAGTGTATTCTGATTGGTTACGATAATGACGACGGATACAGACTCTGGGACAGAGAAATGAACTCCTTAGTAAGATCAAGAGATGTCACGTTTGACGAAAGACCAATTCAATCAAAAATAGACACGGAAGTTTCGTTAGCACGAGAAGAAGTGTCTGAGATCGAAGTGTCTGTTCACGCTAGCGAGAAAATTAAGGAGGTCCAGATACATCACAGCGGGCGCCATGAGGATAATACAAGTGTAGAGAACAACGGGCTCGAACTAAGAGGAGACCAAGGAGTTGCTTCTTCCCAGGTTCCTGTTGTAGAGAACAGCGAGCTTGGACCTAGAGGAGACCAAGAATTTGGTGCTTTTGACACTCCTGCTATAGAGAGAAGCGAACTTGTATTTGGAGAAGAACAAAACGTTGATGATTCTGACTTGCCCATTGCCAGCAGTGATGAATTTGAAGATGCATTGCAGAGCATGCCAGAGGTACCAGCTAGAGTCCGAACAGAATCTATTGAATTAGAGGAGAATGCAGATGAGAACGAAGAGGAACATAATTTGAGCGCTGAGTTGACGGATGTAGATGAAAATGAAGAGGAAAATCATATGAGAATGGTTTCACCACGAATGGTACTCAGGGACCGCTCTACTCTTCGTCCTCCTGAAAAATTCAATGATTATGTAATGATCGCTGAGATGGGATTTCCTGAATACCGGGAGCCGACCTCTCTTAAGGATGTCCTGCAAAGTCCAGAAAAGGAACGATGGCAAACTGCCATGGATATGGAAATGAAATCCCTTAAGGAAAACCAAACTTGGGAGCTCAAACACTTGCCAAAGGGAAGGAAGGCTATACGATGTAAGTGGGTATTCCGCATAAAGTTGAATCCAGATGGCTCCGTCGAGAAATACAAGGCGAGACTTGTCATTAAGGGATTCCATCAGAAAAGCGGTGTAGATTATGAGCAAACCTTTAGCCCTGTAACAAGGATGGCGACGGTTCGCGCTGTCATAAGCGTAGCAGCAAGTGAAGGCATGACAATGCTGCAATTTGATGTCGCGACTGCCTTCCTGTACGGCGCTCTGGAGGAAGAAATCTACATGAGGCAACCAGATGGATACGACGATGGTTCTGGTCGAGTTTGCCTTTTACGAAAAAGCCTATACGGGTTGAAACAAGCTCCACGTTGTTGGAACCGATGTATCCTAGATTTCTTGAAAGACATTGGTTTCAAGACAAGTGAAGCAGACCCATGCCTACTAACCCGTGTAAAAGGTCGTGAAAAGCTAATAGTGGCACTTTACGTGGACGATGGTTTGGTCGCTGGCTCGAACCAGAAATTAGTTACCGAGTTCATCGAAGAGATATCCAGTCGGTTTAAGATAACGACAAAACCTGCTTCCTATTTTCTAGGAATTGAGATTGAAAGCAGAGGAGATGGCATAAAAATATATCAAGAATCATACGTGCAGAAGATTTTGCGAAGATTTGCCATGGATACATGTAAGCCAGTCTCGACACCTATAGCCAAAGAGAGCATGATGCGCGATAAAGTTGACAGAAGCTACATGCTAAACAATTATAGGCAGATTGTTGGAGCTTTGGCTTATCTAATGGTGTGCTCCAGGCCTGATATAGCGTACGCTGTAAGCATAGTTTCTCGAAGTCTGGAAAACCCCACTGAAGAAGACTGTGTTAAATTAAAGCGGATTTTGAGATATTTAAAATATACGCCAGACTTAGGCATCTTGTACCAGAAGCATTACAAGGAAGGCATTTTGGAATGCTTTAGTGATGCCGACCATGCAGGAGACACCACGACAGGGAGATCTACAAGTGGAGTTTTGTGCATGTATGCGGGAGGACCTATATCTTGGCTTAGCCAAAGACAAACAAGTGTAGCCATCTCAACTACAGAAGCAGAAGTAGTGGCTGCAAGCGAAGCCGCGAGGGAATCGATTTGGCTTTCACGCCTCATGAGTGACCTCACTGAGATCAAGCACATCCCCTGCCTGAAGGTAGACAATGAGGCTGCCATAAAGTTAGCTGAAAACCCCGAATTCCATCGACGGACAAAGCACATTCGTGTGCGACACTTCTTTATAAGAGAATTGGTCACCAGTGGAGAACTTGACGTAGCCAAAGTGACTAGTGAAGACCAATTGGCAGATATCTTTACAAAGCCACTCGCGAGACCGAGATTGAGAAAAATACCTCAACTCATAGGTCTTTGTTGAGAGGAGATATTGAGAGAATAAAACCTGTATAGTGAGTGCCTGGCAACGAAGACTATGAGTGTGTTTATATTGACTGTCAAGTTCTAGTGTCAAAGAAAAATGTGTGTACTAATGTTCTGAAAAATAATCTTGTGTATAACTGTGAACTGTGAGTGACTGTTTAGTGTTTATTTTCGGACTCCTCCTCCGCCGCTGCAAGCCACACGTAAGTATTATTTCTAGATCGATGAATGGGATCTCACTATGCTCATCTTATTGTGCATCTAAAAGGCTATTCGAAACAGGTTTTAGTAGAGCCCTACCTCGTTTAGTTTTGGCGGTATGACTCAGCAGCCGAATAAACTTGGGTCCATTATTTCAAAAATGATTTTTTTGTCATTATTTCTAGATCGATGAATGGGATCTCACTACGCTCATCTTATTGGGCATCTAAAAGGCTATTCGAAACAGGTTTTAGTAGAGCCCTACCTCGTTTAGTTTCGGCGTAATGACTCAGCAGCCGAATAAACTTGGGTCCATTATTTCAAAAATGTTTTTTTTGTCATTATTGAAACGAATTAATACGTGAGTTTTAACCGTTTAGTAAAATAAAGTTATGGACCCAAGTTTATTCGGCTGCTGAGTCATATCGCCGAAACTAAACGAGGTAGGGCTCTACTAAAACCTGTTTCGAATAGCCTTTTAGATGCACAATAAGATGAGCATAGTGAGATCCCATTCATCGATCTAGAAATAATGACAATAAAATCATTTTTGAAATAATGGACCCAAGTTTATTCGGCTGCTGAGTCATTACGCCGAAACTAAACGAGGTAGGGCTCTACTAAAACCTGATTCGAATAGCCTTTTAGATGCACAATAAGATGAGCATAGTGAGATCCCATTCATCGATCCAGAAATAATGACAAAAAATCATTTTTGAAATAACGGACCCAAGTTTATTCGGCTGCTGAGTCATTACGCCGAAACTAAACGAGGTAGGACTCTACTAAAACCTGCTTCGAATAGCCTTTTAGATGCACAATAATATGAGCATAGTGAGATCCCATTCATCGATCTAGAAATAATGACAAAAAAATCATTTTTGAAATAACGGACCCAAGTTTATTCGGCTGCTGAGTCATATCGCCGAAACTAAACGAGGTAGGGCTCTACTAAAACCTGTTTCTAATAGCCTTTTAGATGCACAATAAGATGAGCATAGTGAGATCCCATTCATCGATCTAGAAATAATGACAAAAAAATCATTTTTGAAATAATGGACCCAAGTTTATTCGGCTGCTGAGTCATATCGCCGAAACTAAACGAGGTAGGGCTCTACTAAAACCTGTTTCGAATAGCCTTTTAGATGCACAATAAGATGAGCATAGTGAGATCCCATTCATCGATCTAGAAATAATGAGAAAAAAATCATTTTTGAACTAATGGACCAAAGTTTATTTGGCTGCTGAGTCATTACGCCGAAACTAAACGAGGTAGGACTCTACTAAAACCTGCTTCGAATAGCCTTTTAGATGCACAATAAGATGAGCATAGTGAGATCCCATTCATCGATCTAGAAATAATGACAAAAAATCATTTTTGAAATAACGGACCCAACTTTATTCGGCTGCTGAGTCATATCGCCGAAACTAAACGAGGTAGGGCTCTACTAAAACCTGTTTCGAATAGCCTTTTAGATGCACAATAAGATGAGCATAGTGAGATCCCATTCATCGATCTAGAAATAATGACAAAAAAATCATATTGAAATAATGGACCCAAGTTTATTCGGCTGCTGAGTCATTACGCCGAAACTAAACGAGGTAGGACTCTACTAAAACCTGTTTCGAATAGCCTTTTAGATGCACAATAAGATGAGCATAGTGAGATCCCATTCATCGATCTAGAAATAATGACAATAAAATCATTTTTGAAATAATGGACCCAAGTTTATTCGGCTGCTGAGTCATTACGCCGAAACTAAACGAGGTAGGGCTCTACTAAAACCTGTTTCGAATAGCCTTTTAGATGCACAATAAGATGAGCATAGTGAGATCCCATTCATCGATCTAGAAATAATGACAAAAAATCATTTTTGAAATAACGGACCCAAGTTTATTCGGCTGCTGAGTCATTACGCCGAAACTAAACGAGGTAGGACTCTACTAAAACCTGCTTCGAATAGCCTTTTAGATGCACAATAAGATGAGCATAGTGAGATCCCATTCATCGATCTAGAAATAATGACAAAAAAATCATTTTTGAAATAATGGACCCAAGTTTATTCGGCTGCTGAGTCATTACGCCGAAACTAAACGAGGTAGGACTCTACTAAAACCTGTTTCGAATAGCCTTTTAGATGCACAATAAGATGAGCATAGTGAGATCCCATTCATCGATCTAGAAATAATGACAAAAAAATCATTTTTGAAATAACGGACCCAAGTTTATTCGGCTGCTGAGTCATATCGCCGAAACTAAACGAGGTAGGGCTCTACTAAAACCTGTTTCGAATAGCCTTTTAGATGCACAATAAGATGAGCATAGTGAAATCCCATTCATCGATCTAGAAATAATGACAATAAAATCATTTTTGAAATAATGGACCCAAGTTTATTCGGCTGCTGAGTCATTACGCCGAAACTAAACGAGGTAGGGCTCTACTAAAACCTGTTTCGAATAGCCTTTTAGATGCACAATAAGATGAGCATAGTGAGATCCCATTCATCGATCTAGAAATAATGACAAAAAAATCATTTTTGAAATAACGGACCCAAGTTTATTCGGCTGCTGAGTCATATCGCCGAAACTAAACGAGGTAGGGCTCTACTAAAACCTGTTTCTAATAGCCTTTTAGATGCACAATAAGATGAGCATAGTGAGATCCCATTCATCGATCTAGAAATAATGACAAAAAAATCATTTTTGAAATAATGGACCCAAGTTTATTCGGCTGCTGAGTCATATCGCCGAAACTAAACGAGGTAGGACTCTACTAAAACCTGCTTCGAATAGCCTTTTAGATGCACAATAAGATGAGCATAGTGAGATCCCATTCATCGATCTAGAAATAATGACAAAAAAATCATTTTTGAAATAACGGACCCAAGTTTATTCGGCTGCTGAGTCATATCGCCGAAACTAAACGAGGTAGGGCTCTACTAAAACCTGTTTCGAATAGCCTTTTAGATGCACAATAAGATGAGCATAGTGAGATCCCATTCATCGATCTAGAAATAATGACAAAAAAATCATATTGAAATAATGGACCCAAGTTTATTCGGCTGCTGAGTCATTACGCCGAAACTAAACGAGGTAGGACTCTACTAAAACCTGTTTCGAATAGCCTTTTAGATGCACAATAAGATGAGCATAGTGAGATCCCATTCATCGATCTAGAAATAATGACAAAAAAATCATTTTTGAAATAACGGACCCAAGTTTATTCGGCTGCTGAGTCATATCGCCGAAACTAAACGAGGTAGGGCTCTACTAAAACCTGTTTCTAATAGCCTTTTAGATGCACAATAAGATGAGCATAGTGAGATCCCATTCATCGATCTAAAAATAATGACAAAAAATCATTTTTGAAGTAATGGACCCAAGTTTATTCGGCTGCTGAGTCATATCGCCGAAACTAAACGAGGTAGGGCTCTACTAAAACCTGTTTCGAATAGCCTTTTAGATGCACAATAAGATGAGCATAGTGAGATCCCATTCATCGATCTAGAAATAATGACAATAAAATCATTTTTGAAATAATGGACCCAAGTTTATTCGGCTGCTGAGTCATTACGCCGAAACTAAACGAGGTAGGGCTCTACTAAAACCTGTTTCGAATAGCCTTTTAGATGCACAATAAGATGAGCATAGTGAGATCCCATTCATCGATCTAGAAATAATGACAAAAAAATCATTTTTGAAATAATGGACCCAAGTTTATTCGGCTGCTGAGTCATATCGCCGAAACTAAACGAGGTAGGACTCTACTAAAACCTGCTTCGAATAGCCTTTTAGATGCACAATAAGATGAGCATAGTGAGATCCCATTCATCGATCTAGAAATAATGACAAAAAAATCATTTTTGAAATAACGGACCCAAGTTTATTCGGCTGCTGAGTCATATCGCCGAAACTAAACGAGGTAGGGCTCTACTAAAACCTGTTTCGAATAGCCTTTTAGATGCACAATAAGATGAGCATAGTGAGATCCCATTCATCGATCTAGAAATAATGACAAAAAAATCATATTGAAATAATGGACCCAAGTTTATTCGGCTGCTGAGTCATTACGCCGAAACTAAACGAGGTAGGACTCTACTAAAACCTGTTTCGAATAGCCTTTTAGATGCACAATAAGATGAGCATAGTGAGATCCCATTCATCGATCTAGAAATAATGACAAAAAAATCATTTTTGAAATAACGGACCCAAGTTTATTCGGCTGCTGAGTCATATCGCCGAAACTAAACGAGGTAGGGCTCTACTAAAACCTGTTTCTAATAGCCTTTTAGATGCACAATAAGATGAGCATAGTGAGATCCCATTCATCGATCTAAAAATAATGACAAAAAATCATTTTTGAAGTAATGGACCCAAGTTTATTCGGCTGCTGAGTCATATCGCCGAAACTAAACGAGGTAGGGCTCTACTAAAACCTGTTTCGAATAGCCTTTTAGATGCACAATAAGATGAGCATAGTGAGATCCCATTCATCGATCTAGAAATAATGACAATAAAATCATTTTTGAAATAATGGACCCAAGTTTATTCGGCTGCTGAGTCATTACGCCGAAACTAAACGAGGTAGGGCTCTACTAAAACCTGTTTCGAATAGCCTTTTAGATGCACAATAAGATGAGCATAGTGAGATCCCATTCATCGATCTAGAAATAATGACAAAAAAATCATTTTTGAAATAATGGACCCAAGTTTATTCGGCTGCTGAGTCATTACGCCGAAACTAAACGAGGTAGGACTCTACTAAAACAGATTGACGAGAGACATCACCCTGTTATGGATTAGTTTTTGTTGACATTGACTCTGAGAGAGACCTCTATATTAAATTGTTTTTTTTTCCTTTTATATTTAAAACTTATTATTTTTATTTTGACGCTTTGAGACCATGTACATCCCAAAGCACGTTAGAATAGTCATTATTAAGAATATTTTGACGCTCAGAGACCATTTACATCTTTGAGATATTATATTAAATTTTGTTATTCAGACTGAGACCTTATACATCTCTCAATTTTACTATTATTGTAATGTTTGTAATAGATAATTAATATTTTGACATGAAAAATGTATTAAATTCTTATTGATATATTTCTTAAATTGTAAATTAATATTTTCTCATGAAAAATCTATCATATGCTTATATTGTAAGACTTTTTTAAAATTGTACATTAACATTATGACATGTGAAAGTGCCCTTGTGGCCTGTTTGCAGAATAAGTGTTTGAATTCTGAATTTTGAATTCTATGTGTCTTAGATTTCTTGATCTTAAGTAGGTTAAGTATTATCATTGTAATAAGCATATTTTTGTGAGAAAATGGCTGACTGTCGAGTTTCTTTCGGCGTTTCTTCTCGGCAGTGGCCTCTGTGAAACGCTAGTAGGGTTTGACTTGTAAAAGTGCCATTGCGGCCTACTTACAGAATAAAGTTCATTTATTTCATTTATTTCATTTACCTGTTTTGAATAGCCTTTTAGATGCACAATAAGATGAGCATAGTGAGATCCCATTCATCGATCTAGAAATAATGACAAAAAAATCATTTTTGAAATAATGGACCCAAGTTTATTCGGCTGCTGAGTCATATCGCCGAAACTAAACGAGGTAGGGCTCTACTAAAACCTGTTTCGAATAGCCTTTTAGATGCACAATAAGATGAGCATAGTGAGATCCCATTCATCGATCTAGAAATAATGAGAAACAAATCATTTTTGAACTAATGGACCCAAGTTTATTCGGCTGCTGAGTCATTACGCCGAAACTAAACGAGGTAGGACTCTACTAAAACCTGTTTCGAATAGCCTTTTAGATGCACAATAAGATGAGCATAGTGAGATCCCATTCATCGATCTAGAAATAATGACAAAAAAATCATTTTTGAAATAACGGACCCAAGTTTATTCGGCTGCTGAGTCATATCGCCGAAACTAAACGAGGTAGGGCTCTACTAAAACCTGTTTCTAATAGCCTTTTAGATGCACAATAAGATGAGCATAGTGAGATCCCATTCATCGATCTAGAAATAATGACAAAAAAATCATTTTTGAAATAATGGACCCAAGTTTATTCGGCTGCTGAGTCATTACGCCGAAACTAAACGAGGTAGGGCTCTACTAAAACCTGTTTCGAATAGCCTTTTAGATGCACAATAAGATGAGCATAGTGAGATCCCATTCATCGATCTAGAAATAATGACAAAAAAATCATTTTTGAAATAATGGACCCAAGTTTATTCGGCTGCTGAGTCATTACGCCGAAACTAAACGAGGTAGGACTCTACTAAAACCTGTTTTGAATAGCCTTTTAGATGCACAATAAGATGAGCATAGTGAGATCCCATTCATCGATCTAGAAATAATGACAAAAAAATCATTTTTGAAATAATGGACCCAAGTTTATTCGGCTGCTGAGTCATATCGCCGAAACTAAACGAGGTAGGGCTCTACTAAAACCTGTTTCGAATAGCCTTTTAGATGCACAATAAGATGAGCATAGTGAGATCCCATTCATCGATCTAGAAATAATGAGAAACAAATCATTTTTGAACTAATGGACCCAAGTTTATTCGGCTGCTGAGTCATTACGCCGAAACTAAACTGTTATGTATTAGATATCGGGTAGTTTATACTTAGTATATATTGATATATGTGGGTGGGTTTCCGACTGGTCAGTCTGCGAATAAATGCAATACACGGAACACGCTGTCTTTGATTTACTAGTGACGAACGAGGATAAACTTGGGAAAACGATGTCTACCGGGAGAATTGGCGAGTTCGACGTCCAGAGTGGTAGCTGGAGATCGTATTGCGACAGGCTGGAGAGCTACTTTCTGGTCAACGAAGTCAAGGAAGATATGAAGTTGCCGACATTGATATCGGTAGTTGGTGATGCGGCTTACGAGTTAATGGTTAATTTGTGTAGTCCGAAGAAGCCAGCAACGATGACCTACACGGAGATAGTGCAGGTGATGGAGAAACATCTGCAACCCACCCCTTCCTTGTTAGCAGAGCGATATAAGTTTCGGCAGTGCAGACAGGTCAGAGGTCAAACGGTCGCGCAGTACGTGGCCGAATTAAAATAGACAGCGGCTATTCGCAGAAGGTAAAATTAATTACAAAAATGCAGTGTCATTAGCGTTATCGCTGGAAGCGGCCGAACGAGATGCATCGGTGGTCGAGAGGGGCAGCGGCGGGGCGGCCGCATATGGTTCGGGAGCGGAACTACCCAGTACATCAGTGCACAGCGTTCGTTCGGCGGGGTGTATGGCGTGCGGCGATTTCCGACATATACAATCGCAGTGTAAATTTAATAATTACGTGTGTAGTCGGTGCAATGTTAAAGGGCATCTACGCCGCATGTGTCCAGCAGTCGGTGACACCACAGACGCAGGGGTACCGCGGGGCAACGGGTACTCCGGGTATGGCCGCACCGGGAATTCGGTTGGCTATGGCCGAAGAGGAGCGGGCGCAGCGGGCCGGGGCCGGTATGGGCCGGGGACCGCGGCCGCGCCGGCCGGCGGCGGAGCGCGGGGCGCGCGCTCGGGGGGCCGTGCGGGCAGTTCGCGCATGCACTGGGTGGATGACAATGACCAGCTAGACCAGGAGTTGGTGGATGAAGAGAACGAGGAACCTATTTACCAAATGAGCCTGGACAAGTATAAACCGGTAAGCATGCCTGTGTGTGTAAATAACAAAATTATAACCTTTGAGATTGACACAGGGTCGGCTTTAGCTTGTATCAACAAACAGACCTACGAAAATTTGTTTAAAGGTGTACCGTTAGAAAAATGTAATTTAACCTTGAAGTTTTATGATGGCAGTGTAACGAGACCCTTAGGGTTAATTGTGGTTGACGTTCAGTATGGAAATGTAAACAAGAAATTAGATTTGTATGTTATTCATGGAGGCACTACTAGTTTATTAGGTAGGCAGTGGTTATCAGAATTAGGCATAGTAATACCGAAACTCACTCCGTGTGAAAGTATTCTTTTAAGTGAGGTGGCGTGTAGTGATAAAATGTCGGACGTGATTTCCAGGCATAAAGAAGTATTCGACGGGGGGCTGGGTGCGTTCACCGGCGGGCGGGCTCGGCTGTGCGTGCGCCCGGACGCGGCGCCCGTGTTCTGCCGCGCGCGGCCGCTGCCTTACGCGCTGAAGGACCGGGTCGACGCTGAACTCGACGCCATGCTGCGCGCCGACGTCATCGAGCCGGTGGAGCACTCCGACTGGGCCACGCCATTGGTAATTGTTAATAAGCCGGATGGATCGTTACGACTGTGCGCGGATTACAAAACCACATTGAATCGCGTTTTGTTAGTGGATAAGTTCCCCATTCCCAAGATTGAAGACTTGTTTGTACAGCTAAATGGTAGTAGGTATTTTACCAAGTTAGACTTATCGCAGGCGTACAATCAGATTATTCTTGAGGATGATGGCTCTAGGGATTTAACTGTAATAAATACGCACCGGGGTTTGTTTAAATACAAGCGTCTCGTCTATGGGTTATCGTCTAGCCCAGGAATATTTATGAGAATAATGAGTAACCTATTGAAAGATATTCCAAATGTCACATTTTTTTTAGATGATATTCTGATAACGGGGAGCACTTTAGAGTCACATTTATCTAGTGTACAACAAGTGTTGCAGAGGTTAAGCGAAAACGGGCTAAAGATAAAAAAACAGAAGTGCTCCTTTTTGGTACGGGAAGTTAAATATTTGGGGTTTGTGATTGACGAAAACGGAGTGAGGGTAGACAATGATAAGGTTAATCCAATTTTAACAATGACACCACCTAATAATGTGTCTGAATTAAAATCGTTCATTGGTATGGTGAACTTCTATGGGAAGTTCATTCAAAACCTAAGCGAGTATTTAGCGCCGTTGTACGAATTATTGAGGAAACATAGGAGGTGGGCGTGGTCGGATCAACAAGATAGGGCTTTCACCCAGGTGAAGAAGCTGTTGAGCGAGGCGCCGGTGCTGGGCCACTACGACGCGGAGCGCGAACTGGTCCTGACTTGTGACGCGGGGCCTCGCGGCATCGGGGCCGTGCTGGCGATGCGCGCTCACTCGCGCGGTGCGCCCGATACCGTCATCGCTTACGCGTCACGGGCGCTCACACCGCCCGAGCTTAACTACAGCCAGATTCACAAGGAGGCTTTGGCGATTATTTTTGCAGTAAAAAAATTTCATCAATTTTTATATGGCAGACAGTTCACTTTAAAAACCGACCACAAACCGCTTGTAAGTATATTTGGACCGGGTCACGGTATCCCTAGCATGACAGCGAGTCGGTTGCAGCGTTGGGCGTTAATATTATCCGCTTACGATTTTAATATTGAATACGTAATGTCGGAGAATAATATGGCGGATGCACTTTCGCGACTAATAGCAGCACATAGGTCGACGGGGTCTAGGTACGAAGACTGCCCGGAACAGACTTATTTGCATTTTGCGACTGAGGCTATGTTGTTAGATTATAACACGGTTAGCAAGGAGACGCGTAATGACGTATGGTTAAGTAGGATAGTGAGTTATATCAGGGACGGCTGGCCGCAAGATACGGAAATTAGGGAAATGAAACCGTACTTTAATCGTAGATCAGAGTTGTACACAGAACTCGATTGTGTTATGTGGGGCCACAGGGTGGTGGTACCCGCGGCATGCCGTGAGCGAGTCTTACAAGAGCTGCACGATCCACACATGGGGATCGTAAAAACTAAAGCGCTGGCACGTAGTTACGTGTGGTGGCCCGGCCTGGACGAGGCGGTGGAGGCCATGTGCCGCGCGTGCCCGGTGTGCGCCGCGGTAGCAGCGGCACCGCCGCGCCACGCGCCCTGCCCGTGGCCCTACCCTAGTCGTTCGTGGTCCAGGATTCATTTAGTTTTTTTAGGGCCAGTAGAGGGGGTTAAGTACTTAGTCCTCGTAGACGCTTATTCGAAGTGGATAGAAGTAACGGAAATGGGCAGCACAACAGCTAAAATGCTTATTAAAAAACTCAGGGAATATTTTGCTAGGTTCGGCCTACCTAAACAAATCGTAAGTGATAATGGACCCCCGTTTTCTAGCGAAGATTTTAAGAACTTTTGTAAGAATAATGGAATAGATCAGTTATTTTCGGCGCCCTACCACCCGGCATCCAATGGAGCTGCGGAGAACGCAGTCAAACTGTGCAAGCGGGTAATTAAAAAAGCCATAATTCAGAAATCCGACATAGATACAGCCTTAAGTAAATTTCTTTTAATGTATCGTAATACCCCACATAATACCACAGGCGAGAGCCCGGCAAAAATCCTTCTAGGTCATGCCGCGCGTACCCGCCTCGACTGCCTTAAACCCGACCGGGAGCAAAGAGTTAGCAGTCTCCAACGCCGGCAACGAGAGGCTGGAGGAGGGACGCAGCGAGCGTTCACTACGGGAGATTTAGTGTGGTACAGGCTGTATAATGTAAGTAAAACGCAGCCCAAGTGGGCTGCAGGTAAAATATTAGAACGAATAGGAGAAACCGATTATAAAGTAGAAACATCAGGGGGAATTACTCATAGACATATAGATCAACTAAGAAAACGCGATTCAAAAGATGTGGTCAAGAAAAATACGCAGCAATCCATGGCGTTAGGGTATCCACCGGTTCAGTTACCCATGTCGGAGCCGGCGGCGGGGGCCTCGAGTTCAGGGTCGGCGGAGAGTGGTAACAGTGCAGGGGTGTCGAACGCTGACCTTTCGAATAGCCTTTTAGATGCACAATAAGATGAACATAAAGAGATCCCATTCATCGATCTAGAAATAATGACAAAAAAATCATTTTTGAAATAATGGACCCAAGTTTATTCGGCTGCTGAGTCATTACGCCGAAACTAAACGAGGTAGGGCTCTACTAAAACCTGTTTCGAATAGCCTTTTAGATGCACAATAAGATGAGCATAGTGAGATCCCATTCATCGATCTAGAAATAATGACAAAAAATCATTTTTTAAATAATGGACCCAAGTTTATTCGGCTGCTGAGTCATATCGCCGAAACTAAACGAGGTAGGGCTCTACTAAAACCTGTTTCGAATAGCCTTTTAGATGCACAATAAGATGAGCATAGTGAGATCCCATTCATCGATCTAGAAATAATGACAATAAAATCATTTTTGAAATAATGGACCCAAGTTTATTCGGCTGCTGAGTCATATCGCCGAAACTAAACGAGGTAGGGCTCTACTAAAACCTGTTTCGAATAGCCTTTTAGATGCACAATAAGATGAGCATAGTGAGATCCCATTCATCGATCTAGAAATAATGACAAAAAATCATTTTTGAAATAATGGACCCAAGTTTATTCGGCTGCTGAGTCATTACGCCGAAACTAAACGAGAAAGGGCTCTACTAAAACCTGTTTCGAATAGCCTTTTAGATGCACAATAAGATGAGCATAAAGAGATCCCATTCATCGATCTAGAAATAATGACAAAAAAATCATTTTTGAAATAATGGACCCAAGTTTATTCGGCTGCTGAGTCATTACGCCGAAACTAAACGAGGTAGGGCTCTACTAAAACCTGTTTCGAATAGCCTTTTAGATGCACAATAAGATGAGCATAGTGAGATCCCATTCATCGATCTAGAAATAATGACAAAAAATCATTTTTTAAATAATGGACCCAAGTTTATTCGGCTGCTGAGTCATATCGCCGAAACTAAACGAGGTAGGGCTCTACTAAAACCTGTTTCGAATAGCCTTTTAGATGCACAATAAGATGAGCATAGTGAGATCCCATTCATCGATCTAGAAATAATGACAATAAAATCATTTTTGAAATAATGGACCCAAGTTTATTCGGCTGCTGAGTCATTACGCCGAAACTAAACGAGGTAGGGCTCTACTAAAACCTGTTTCGAATAGCCTTTTAGATGCACAATAAGATGAGCATAGTGAGATCCCATTCATCGATCTAGAAATAATGACAAAAAAATCATTTTTGAAATAATGGACCCAAGTTTATTCGGCTGCTGAGTCATTACGCCGAAACTAAACGAGAAAGGGCTCTACTAAAACCTGTTTCGAATAGCCTTTTAGATGCACAATAAGATGAGCATAGTGAGATCCCATTCATCGATCTAGAAATAATGACAAAAAAATCATTTTTGAAATAATGGACCCAAGTTTATTCGGCTGCTGAGTCATATCGCCGAAACTAAACGAGGTAGGGCTCTACTAAAACCTGTTTCGAATAGCCTTTTAGATGCACAATAAGATGAGCATAGTGAGATCCCATTCATCGATCTAGAAATAATGACAAAAAAATCATTTTTGAAATAACGGACCCTAGTTTATTCGGCTGCTGAGTCATATCGCCGAAATTAACGAGGTAGGGCTCTACTAAAACCTGTTTCTAATAGCCTTTTAGATGCACAATAAGATGAGCATAGTGAGATCCCATTCATCGATCTAGAAATAATGACAAAAAATCATTTTTGAAATAATGGACCCAAGTTTATTCGGCTGCTGAGTCATTACGCCGAAACTAAACGAGAAAGGGCTCTACTAAAACCTGTTTCGAATAGCCTTTTAGATGCACAATAAGATGAGCATAGTGAGATCCCATTCATCGATCTAGAAATAATGACAAAAAAACCATTTTTGAAATAATGGACCCAAGTTTATTCGGCTGCTGAGTCATATCGCCGAAACTAAACGAGGTAGGGCTCTACTAAAACCTGTTTCTAATAGCCTTTTAGATGCACAATAAGATGAGCATAGTAAGATCCCATTCATCGATCTAGAAATAATGCCAAAAAAATCATTTTTGAAATAATGGACCCAAGTTTATTCGGCTGCTGAGTCATACCGCCGAAACTAAACGAGGTAGGGCTCTAATAAAACCTGTTTCGAGTAGCCTTTTAGATGCACAATAAGATGAGCATAGTGAGATCCCATTCATCGATCTAGAAATAATGAAAAAAAATCATTTTTGAAATAATGGACCCAAGTTTATTCGGCTGCTGAGTCATATCGCCGAAACTAAACGAGGTAGGGCTCTACTAAAACCTGTTTCGAATAGCCTTTTAGATGCACAATAAGATGAGCATAGTGAGATCCCATTCATCGATCTAGAAATAATGAGAAAAAAATCATTTTTGAACTAATGGACCCAAGTTTATTCGGCTGCTGAGTCATTACGCCGAAACTAAACGAGGTAGGACTCTACTAAAACCTGTTTCGAATAGCCTTTTAGATGCACAATAAGATGAGCATAGTGAGATCCCATTCATCGATCTAGAAATAATGACAAAAAAATCATTTTTGAAATAACGGACCCAAGTTTATTCGGCTGCTGAGTCATATCGCCGAAACTAAACGAGGTAGGGCTCTACTAAAACCTGTTTCTAATAGCCTTTTAGATGCACAATAAGATGAGCGTAGTGAGATCCCATTCATCGATCTAGAAATAATGACAAAAAAATCATTTTTGAAATAATGGACCCAAGTTTATTCGGCTGCTGAGTCATTACGCCGAAACTAAACGAGGTAGGGCTCTACTAAAACCTGTTTCGAATAGCCTTTTAGATGCACAATAAGATGAGCATAGTGAGATCCCATTCATCGATCTAAAAATAATGACAAAAAATCATTTTTGAAGTAATGGACCCAAGTTTATTCGGCTGCTGAGTCATATCGCCGAAACTAAACGAGATAGGGCTCTACTAAAACCTGTTTCGAATAGCCTTTTAGATGCACAATAAGATGAGCATAGTGAGATCCCATTCATCGATCTAGAAATAATGACAATAAAATCATTTTTGAAATAATGGACCCAAGTTTATTCGGCTGCTGAGTCATTACGCCGAAACTAAACGAGGTAGGGCTCTACTTAAACCTGTTTCGAATAGCCTTTTAGATGCACAATAAGATGAGCATAGTGAGATCCCATTCATCGATCTAGAAATAATGACAAAAAATCATTTTTGAAATAACGGACCCAAGTTTATTCGGCTGCTGAGTCATTACGCCGAAACTAAACGAGGTAGGACTCTACTAAAACCTGCTTCGAATAGCCTTTTAGATGCACAATAAGATGAGCATAGTGAGATCCCATTCATCGATCTAGAAATAATGACAAAAAAATCATTTTTGAAATAATGGACCCAAGTTTATTCGGCTGCTGAGTCATTACGCCGAAACTAAACGAGGTAGGACTCTACTAAAACCTGTTTCGAATAGCCTTTTAGATGCACAATAAGATGAGCATAGTGAGATCCCATTCATCGATCTAGAAATAATGACAAAAAAATCATTTTTGAAATAACGGACCCAAGTTTATTCGGCTGCTGAGTCATATCGCCGAAACTAAACGAGGTAGGGCTCTACTAAAACCTGTTTCGAATAGCCTTTTAGATGCACAATAAGATGAGCATAGTGAGATCCCATTCATCGATCTAGAAATAATGACAAAAAAATCATATTGAAATAATGGACCCAAGTTTATTCGGCTGCTGAGTCATTACGCCGAAACTAAACGAGGTAGGACTCTACTAAAACCTGTTTCGAATAGCCTTTTAGATGCACAATAAGATGAGCATAGTGAGATCCCATTCATCGATCTAGAAATAATGACAAAAAAATCATTTTTGAAATAACGGACCCAAGTTTATTCGGCTGCTGAGTCATATCGCCGAAACTAAACGAGGTAGGGCTCTACTAAAACCTGTTTCTAATAGCCTTTTAGATGCACAATAAGATGAGCATAGTGAGATCCCATTCATCGATCTAGAAATAATGACAAAAAAATCATTTTTGAAATAATGGACCCAAGTTTATTCGGCTGCTGAGTCATATCGCCGAAACTAAACGAGGTAGGGCTCTACTAAAACCTGTTTCGAATAGCCTTTTAGATGCACAATAAGATGAGCATAGTGAGATCCCATTCATCGATCTAGAAATAATGAGAAAAAAAACATTTTTGAACTAATGGACCCAAGTTTATTCGGCTGCTGAGTCATTACGCCGAAACTAAACGAGGTAGGACTCTACTAAAACCTGCTTCGAATAGCCTTTTAGATGCACAATAAGATGAGCATAGTGAGATCCCATTCATCGATCTAGAAATAATGACAAAAAAATCATTTTTGAAATAATGGACCCAAGTTTATTCGGCTGCTGAGTCATTACGCCGAAACTAAACGAGGTAGGGCTCTACTAAAACCTGTTTCGAATAGCCTTTTAGATGCACAATAAGATGAGCATAGTGAGATCCCATTCATCGATCTATAAATAATGACAAAAAAATCATTTTTGAAATAATGGACCCAAGTTTATTCGGCTGCTGAGTCATTACGCCGAAACTAAACGAGGTAGGACTCTACTAAAACCTGTTTTGAATAGCCTTTTAGATGCACAATAAGATGAGCATAGTGAGATCCCATTCATCGATCTAGAAATAATGACAAAAAAATCATTTTTGAAATAATGGACCCAAGTTTATTCGGCTGCTGAGTCATATCGCCGAAACTAAACGAGGTAGGGCTCTACTAAAACCTGTTTCGAATAGCCTTTTAGATGCACAATAAGATGAGCATAGTGAGATCCCATTCATCGATCTAGAAATAATGACAAAAAAATCATTTTTGAAATAATGGACCCAAGTTTATTCGGCTGCTGAGTCATTACGCCGAAACTAAACGAGGTAGGACTCTACTAAAACCTGTTTTGAATAGCCTTTTAGATGCACAATAAGATGAGCATAGTGAGATCCCATTCATCGATCTAGAAATAATGACAAAAAAATCATTTTTGAAATAATGGACCCAAGTTTATTCGGCTGCTGAGTCATTACGCCGAAACTAAACGAGGTAGGGCATTAATAAAACTTGTTTCGAATAGCCTTTTAGATGCACAATAAGATGAGCATAAAGAGATCCCATTCATCGATCTAGAAATAATGACAAAAAAATCATTTTTGAAATAATGGACCCAAGTTTATTCGGCTGCTGAGTCATTACGCCGAAACTAAACGAGGTAGGGCTCTACTAAAACCTGTTTCGAATAGCCTTTTAGATGCACAATAAGATGAGCATAGTGAGATCCCATTCATCGATCTAGAAATAATGACAAAAAATCATTTTTGAAATAATGGACCCAAGTTTATTCGGCTGCTGAGTCATATCGCCGAAACTAAACGAGGTAGGGCTCTACTAAAACCTGTTTCGAATAGCCTTTTAGATGCACAATAAGATGAGCATAGTGAGATCCCATTCATCGATCTAGAAATAATGACAAAAAATCATTTTTGAAATAACGGACCCTAGTTTATTCGGCTGCTGAGTCATATCGCCGAAACTAAACGAGGTAGGGCTCTACTAAAACCTGTTTCTAATAGCCTTTTAGATGCACAATAAGATGAGCATAGTGAGATCCCATTCATCGATCTAGAAATAATGACAAAAAAATCATTTTTGAAATAATGGACCCAAGTTTATTCGGCTGCTGAGTCATTACGCCGAAACTAAACGAGGTAGGGCATTAATAAAACTTGTTTCGAATAGCCTTTTAGATGCACAATAAGATGAGCATAGTGAGATCCCATTCATCGATCTAGAAATAATGAGAAAAAAATCATTTTTGAACTAATGGACCCAAGTTTATTCGGCTGCTGAGTCATTACGCCGAAACTAAACGAGGTAGGACTCTACTAAAACCTGCTTCGAATAGCCTTTTAGATGCACAATAAGATGAGCATAGTGAGATCCCATTCATCGATCTAGAAATAATGACAAAAAAATCATTTTTGAAATAACGGACCCAAGTTTATTCGGCTGCTGAGTCATATCGCCGAAACTAAACAAGGTAGGGCTCTACTAAAACCTGTTTCGAATAGCCTTTTAGATGCACAATAAGATGAGCATAGTGAGATCCCATTCATCGATCTAGAAATAATGACAAAAAAATCATATTGAAATAATGGACCCAAGTTTATTCGGCTGCTAAGTCATTACGCCGAAACTAAACGAGGTAGGACTCTACTAAAACCTGTTTCGAATAGCCTTTTAGATGCACAATAAGATGAGCATAGTGAGATCCCATTCATCGATCTAGAAATAATGACAAAAAAATCATTTTTGAAATAACGGACCCAAGTTTATTCGGCTGCTGAGTCATATCGCCGAAACTAAACGAGGTAGGGCTCTACTAAAACCTGTTTCTAATAGCCTTTTAGATGCACAATAAGATGAGCATAGTGAGATCCCATTCATCGATCTAGAAATAATGACAAAAAAATCATTTTTGAAATAATGGACCCAAGTTTATTCGGCTGCTGAGTCATATCGCCGAAACTAAACGAGGTAGGGCTCTACTAAAACCTGTTTCGAATAGCCTTTTAGATGCACAATAAGATGAGCATAGTGAGATCCCATTCATCGATCTAGAAATAATGACAAAAAAATCATTTTTGAAATAATGGACCCAAGTTTCGTCGGCTGCTGAGTCATACCGCCGAAACTAAACGAGGTAGGGCTCTAATAAAACCTGTTTCGAGTAGCCTTTTAGATGCACAATAAGATGAGCATAGTGAGATCCCATTCATCGATCTAGAAATAATGAAAAAAAATCATTTTTGAAATAATGGACCCAAGTTTATTCGGCTGCTGAGTCATATCGCCGAAACTAAACGAGGTAGGGCTCTACTAAAACCTGTTTCGAATAGCCTTTTAGATGCACAATAAGATGAGCATAGTGAGATCCCATTCATCGATCTAGAAATAATGACAAAAAAATCATTTTTGAAATAATGGACCCAAGTTTATTCGGCTGCTGAGTCATTACGCCGAAACTAAACGAGGTAGGGCTCTACTAAAACCTGTTTCGAATAGCCTTTTAGATGCACAATAAGATGAGCATAGTGAGATCCCATTCATCGATCTAAAAATAATGACAAAAAATCATTTTTGAAGTAATGGACCCAAGTTTATTCGGCTGCTGAGTCATATCGCCGAAACTAAACGAGGTAGGGCTCTACTAAAACCTGTTTCGAATAGCCTTTTAGATGCACAATAAGATGAGCATAGTGAGATCCCATTCATCGATCTAGAAATAATGACAATAAAATCATTTTTGAAATAATGGACCCAAGTTTATTCGGCTGCTGAGTCATTACGCCGAAACTAAACGAGGTAGGGCTCTACTAAAACCTGTTTCGAATAGCCTTTTAGATGCACAATAAGATGAGCATAGTGAGATCCCATTCATCGATCTAGAAATAATGACAAAAAAATCATTTTTGAAATAATGGACCCAAGTTTATTCGGCTGCTGAGTCATTACGCCGAAACTAAACGAGGTAGGGCTCTACTAAAACCTGTTTCGAATAGCCTTTTAGATGCACAATAAGATGAGCATAGTGAGATCCCATTCATCGATCTAGAAATAATGACAATAAAATCATTTTTGAAATAATGGACCCAAGTTTATTCGGCTGCTGAGTCATTACGCCGAAACTAAACGAGGTAGGGCTCTACTAAAACCTGTTTCGAATAGCCTTTTAGATGCACAATAAGATGAGCATAGTGAGATCCCATTCATCGATCTAAAAATAATGACAAAAAATCATTTTTGAAGTAATGACCCAAGTTGTATGAGTCAGTTAGCCCATACACATGAGAGTAGAGTTGGAGTGCGTTGAGAGAACGGAGAAGTTTAGTTATAGTTACGAACTGTTTTATTGTTTAAACTAGATATACAATAGTAGAGTTAATTGGCCGTTCCTTCAGTTGATGTTGATCGTAAGCGAGTTTAGTATGCACTAAGTCCTCGTTTTACTTTATTTTGTCATATTATAATAACGCGGCGCGGCCCAAAGTAGGTCGCAACGTAAGCGGAAATATGTACAGCGTTGAGACTGTACATACTGGCAACCCCAAAACAAGGGAAAGGTAAAGATAGCTATCAATAGAAGGAAATGCCATTACAAAAAAAAATACTTAATAAAATTCAAGTTATTCTAAGTTGAAAGTGACGTTGTCATTGGCAGCTTGGTGACGGCTCGGATGCTGCGCCAGGCTGCTCGTCGGTCTCGCTGTAGCTCGTGGCAGGTTCCTTCGTTCTGGCATCGGTTGTAGTTCAATGTCCTCGTAGTGTGGCTTTACTGATTGCAGTGAGCATTGTTTTTGTTTTTTCAGCTTACAAAAGTCGGGATAGCGTCTTCCCACACCCCAAAGAATGCCGGAGAAGATGGCTACTGCTAGAAGAAAGTAGCAAATAGTATATTGATGAATGTCATGGGTAGTTAGCACAGATGGGAAGTTTTGCTCGTTATTCTTTTGGTAAAGTAGTCTCCTGTCGATTTCTTCAGTATCTTGATCTTGGTGTTCTGGAACGTACTGGTGCGGTATGTTGTGGTAGGTCAGGTTTGCGATTCTGTTGATCGATGATGTTATTGAAGGCACGTTGATGTCGTAGTCCATCTTCACTTTGCTGTTAAATTGATTAAGCGAGTGAATAGTTAAGTATTTGGACTGTAGTACGCAACCTTGTGATAAGGTTATTATACCCGAAGACGTCATGGTTTGTGACGTAACATCTTCTTCACAAATGGTTCGTAAAGTGCAGGTATCGCAGCAAATGACGAGCCAAGTATTCGACGAATGCAACTCGATCCAGGCGTCCTTACATGACGTGTGTATTACGTCACATGGCGTTGTCGTGCGATGACTTATTAGTTTTGCCTCGCAGGGTATGTTATCGTTATGTAAGTTGAATACTGGTAGGTTTTTGTTGCAGATAAAGTTGTCGAGTTTTAGTTGGACGCATTGTTGAAGATCATCTTCTTTAAACGGAATGTAGGTGCTTTTCTGGAAGTTTACAGCTATGTATCTTGCGCTAGTTTGTACGATGACTGTTCCTTGAGCCTTTTTGACAGGCAATGGGATTACGTGATGTAGCGTAAAATCTTCGTCTGAAATCAGTGGTATATGCAGCTCGAATAAAAAATAACTGTCAGTGACTCGCGCCTTGACGTATAGTAGTTTGTATAAGTCCTTGATATCTTCTCGTATGTTATCCACTGGTAGCGATATAGTTCTGGGTAGTTTTCCCGCGATGAAGTTCATCTGTTCTATGAGATTAACGGGTGAAACGAGATGTACGTCTATGTGGCCTTTATAGACGTCAGTTAAAGTGTTAAACAGCATTTCTTGCATGTTCTTCAAGTTATTCATAAGTAGATAGGCTGATAACGCGGCAGAGTTGAAGTAACTTGTGGCCATTGCTATTTCCACTGCCGATTCAATCCTGGCAAAGGTTAGATCAGTTTGATTCATGAAGTTTTCTATGACATCGAATTGTGCCTGAATGTTAGCTTCGTTTTTCTTCAACACCTTGTTCTCCAACTCCACAATGGATGTTTGGTTTTTTATGAGTTCAAGTAAGAAGTTTTCGTTGCTGTGGACGGATTCTATGTCGCTTTTATATTTTTCAGCGAACCGTTGATCCAAAATTCCGAATAAACTGTTAGTGAGATATCCCACCCCATCGATGAGTCCTCTTTTCCTTCTGGTAGTTAGATGCTTTTGCGGGGTGAGTAACATTGTGTTGTAATACTGCAAGATATCCATTTCGTGGTACAGCTGGTTAAGGGTGGTTTTGCAGTACCTCGGGTCGGTTTTCTGGCACCAATCATCCACTCCTTGCAGGTAAGTCTGAATACGTCGTACACCTTCCCAATAGTTAGTTAAGTTATAGTACATTAGTAATGTCCATTTGTTATGAATTACTTGTACTTTGCCAATCGTGTCGTAGTAGATAGGTCGCTCGGGTTCCAAGTTCGTAATTTGAGCTGATGTCGGCACGCCGGCTGACCGTGAACTTGTTATCAATGCGCACATGGTCATGAAGGTTGTAAACAATGTTAGAAAGCATTGTTTATTGGTTTTATTCCTGAGTATATATCGTTCTCGTTGTTTCTCGTTAGTTTTATGCGTTTCGTTGTTTTGTGGCGATTGTTTGTATTCCAAATTGTCGTTCGTTTCCATTGGTAATGGTGAAAGTTTAACGATGGGCCGTTTGTAGATACCCGTTTGAGTTTTGACTGTAGTTACCCGGACGTATCCGTCGGGGCCGGGGTGGACCTCCATAATGCGACCCAGGGCCCATTTTCCTGGCGGCAAGTTGTCTTCCTTCACGAGCACGATGTCATCCTTTTTAATATTTTTCGTGGGTTTGTTCCATTTGCTTCGATGCTGAAGTTGAGTTAAATAGTCACTGGACCAAGTTTTCCAGAATCGTTGCATCATTTGTTCTGTTAGTTGCCATCGTCGTCGTAAGTCGATGTTTTTGGAGTCAATGTGGTCTGAGTGAGGCAGTGATAATGTAGATGTCCCGGCCAGAAAATGTCCTGGGGTCAAACAGTTGTAGTATTCGTCAGGATCCTCACTAAGAGGACACAGCGGCCTTGAATTCAGACATGCTTCGATTTTCGTCAACAAAGTCGTGAATTCTTCAAAAGTTAGTTTTTGCTCCCCGAGTACTCTTTTTAAGTGATACTTTAGGGACTTTACTGCAGCTTCCCAAATCCCACCTCCGCTGGGAAATGACGGTGCATTAAAGTGCCACTCCACTTCCATTTTTCCAATTTCATTAAAAAAACTTGAGTTTGTTAACATCTGCTTGAATTGATTGAACTCTTGACGTATTGTTTTGGATGCTTTAATAAAGTTTGATCCACAGTCGGAGTAAACATGTTTAGGCGTGCCTCGGCGGGCACATAATCGTTCGAAGGCGGCGAGGAAAGTTTCTGCGCTCATATCGGAGGTGAGCTCTATGTGCACGGCCTTGGTGGCTAAACACACGAAGATGACTATGTATCCTTTCGTCGTTTTGACACCTCGTCCTTTGTTTATTTTTACTTCCACGTTTCCAGTGAAATCTGCTCCCGTGTGCGTAAAAGGCCTTGAAGGGTTTGTTCGTTGCGGTGGTAAGTCCGCCATTAGTTGATAATTATCGGAAGGTTTAAATCGATGGCAGCGTATGCAGCTTTGTAGTTGTTCCTTTACTGCCCGGTTTCCTCCGATAATCCAGTAACGTTGCCTTATGTAGTTAAGAGCTAGTCGTGCCCCGCCATGTAAAGTTGCCATATGTCCGTGGTGTATGACCAGGTAAGTTATGCGCCCTTTTCTGGGCAAGATCATAGGATTCTTCATTCCTTGAGGTAAGTTAGAGTTGTTGAGTCGTCCTCCAATGCGAAGAAGTCCCTTTTCATCTAGGTAAGGTCGCAGTTTGTATATTCTGCTCTTTGTAGTTAAAGGTTTGTTTTTTAATAGTAATGTATATTCCTCTGGAAATGATATTTTTTGTGCGCGTCGAATTATTTCTTCATTAGCGGTGATTATTTCCTTTGTTGTTAAGTAGGTGGTATTAGGTTTCTGCTTACGACGTAAAGCCGTAATGAAACGTAAAATCCACGCGGTTATTCTAGTCACACGTGTTAGTGAGCTGTTTTTTTGAAGTAGGTCATCTATAAAGTTATTTTCATGTTTTGTAGCCAGGGTTGTCTCTTCTTTTTTCAATGTTCCGATGTTAGTTGTAAAATGGCAATTTAAGTTTTGAAGCTCTTCTTTCTGGTCATTTTCGAGATGTGACGGTCCGTGCCACCAGAGGTTAAAGTTAATCAGCTTGCTCGGGTACATTCCTCTTGAGGCACAGTCTGCAGGGTTCTCCTCAGATCTGATGTACTGCCATTTCTCAGCTGGTATTACTTGTTTGATTTTCGCGACTCGGTTAGCTACGTACTTTTCCCACCGTGAGATATCTCCTTGGAGCCACGCTAGGACTACTTGAGAGTCACAAAATGCCTTTATAGTTATGTCGTAGTCTTTGTACGCTTCCATCACCTTCTTCATGAGTTGTGATAGTAGTAGTGCTCCACATAGTTCCAGCTTCGGCAAAGTAGTTTTTTGTGATATGGGGGCAACCCTAGTTTTGGCTGCTAGTAGTGTTGTTCTTGGTTTTCCGTTTTCATCGTTGATGCGAGTGTAGATGACGCAGGAAAAGGCTTTTCCACTTGCGTCACAATAGCCTAAAAGTTCGATCTTCTTTGTTGTCCCTCCAATCCATCGATTGAGCTTGACGTTGTATAAAAGTGGTATTTCATTTTTTAGTTTTATCCATTCTTCTTGTATGGCGGGAGGCAATGCCGCATCCCAAGTTAGTTGAGTGTTGGTCCAAACCTTTTGGAAGATTAGTTTAGCTGTCACAGTTACAGCGCTATACCAGCCTAATGGGTCATAAAGGCGTGATATTTCTGACAATAGAGTCCGTTTAGTTAATGGGTATTTAGTTTCGTCAGGTATGTTCCATTTTACCAAGAAGGTATCCGAGTTAGGATTCCAGCCAAGTCCCAGGGCTTTCATGGAATCTTCGTTTTTAAAGTCAAATACTTGGGTCGAAATTTGATCTTCAGTTAGGTTTTCAAGTAAAGACGGGTCGTTTGCTGACCATTTCCTTAGGTTCATACCACCGCCTCGGAGTAAGTTAATCAGTGAGTCCTGTAAGTGTTTCGCTTCTTCAATTGAGTTATGACCGCTAATGAGGTCATCGACGTAGAATTCGTTTTTCAGTGTTTCAGCAGCTGCGGGGTATTTTTGGCCATCGTCAATAGCCAGTTGCTTGAGAGTTCTCATGGAAAGCCATGGCGCAGATTTGAAACCGTATGTTAGAGTGCAAAGTTGATATTCTTGGAGTTTTTCCGAGGGTGAATTTCGCCATATTATCTTCTGGAGATGCTGCTGATCTTCGGAAATCCAAATACACCTGTACATCATCTGAACGTCAGCACAGAAAGCATATTTGTAAGATCTCCACTTGAGTAATAATGATTGAATATCCTTTTGTAGGTTAGGACCTTTTTCTTGTAAACTGTTTAAGCTGTATCCGCTGCTCATTTTCTGCGAAGGGTTGAATACGACCCTTAACTTAGTGGTGGCTGCGTGTTCCCTCAGGATTCCCATGTGAGGGAGGTAACAGTCTTGAGCTGAAGCAGAAGTAGATGGTTTCATATGTTGTAAGTCGGAATATTCTTTTAAGAACTCTTTGTACATTTCGGCGAGCTTAGTTTGCTTTTGTAGTTTTCTTTCTAGTTGTAAAAACTGAGATATGGCGATTTGTTTTGAATTTCCCAATTTTTCCTCAAAATTCGCTATCAGGGGCATCTTTACGATGTATTTTCCATCTGAACCTCGCTGAACCGTATTTTGATAGTAGGCTTCGCATTGATCATCTTGGGAGATATCTTCGTTGCGTTGATTAATGTCTTCGTTTTCCCAAAACTTGGTAAGTTCGTTCATGTTGATTAAAGTTACATGACAGTTAAAAGTTTGTAGTTTTCCACAAAGTATCCATCCCAAATGAGTTTGTTGGGCAATAGGAGCTTGTTGGTCGACCTTCAGCACGCCATCCATGATAATGTCTGCGTAAACGTCCGCCCCAAGCAGTAGGTCTACAGGGCGCGATATATTATAATCAGTGTCGGCCAGTTTTAAGTTATCTAAATGCGGCCAGTTTCCTTTCTTGAAGGTAGAGTTAGGAAGATTATTCGTTATTTTGCTGAGAATCAACGCTTCAGTTTTAAATGTGTAATCGGAGTATAAGGACTTGCAGGTCAGTTCCACTTTTCCTTTACAGTTGCCCGACAAGTCTCCAATTCCAGATACAGTCGCATTCAGTTTCTTCCTGGGTAGTTTCAGTAGTTGTGCGGCATTTTCAGACAGTAAATTCACTTGTGAACCCTGGTCCAGAAGTCCGCGAAGCGTGATGAATGTTCCGTCGTGAGATTGAATTTTAAGTTGAACCGTAGTTAGCAGGACTTCCATATCTTTGGTAGCCAAGTGATGGTTCGATGCTTGTTGAGTTGAAGTTGATTGTTTGGGCTCGGAGTAATTTTTTCTATAATTAGAAGTAGTTATTTGTTTTTTCATTACGTTGTGCAATAATGAATGATGTTTCAAGTTACATTCCTTGCACGTTTTGTTGGATCTGCATTCCTTGTCCCCGTGGCTATACAAGCAGTTTTTGCACACTTGCAGTTTCGCAACAGTATAATTCCGCTGCGGTATATCTAGGTCGATGAACTTCTGACATTGCATCAACACGTGTTCCCCGTTGCATAATGGACATTGACCGTATGTTGTATGATAAGTTTTTGAGTTATTTTTGTAGAAGTTGAAGTTGTTTTTCTTGACTGGGTAGTATTCTTTGCTGAAAGTTTTCACGAATGCTGGTTTTTGTTGAACGGTGACGTCCTTTTTTGTACGTTTCATGGTTTCGTAAGCCATGAATTTACTCTCGAGAAAGTAAAGAAAGTCGTGTAATGCAGGAACTTCCCTATGATCTTGAAGGTCCCTTACATAGTCGTTATGTGTAGTGGCGTCCAGTTTCATCGTCATTAAATGTACAATAATCGGATCCCAAGTTGATGTATCTAAGCCGATGTTTCGTAATCCACTTAGACATTCAGTTATGACGTCATGCATTTTCTTGAGGTTGTAGGCGTCCGGTTGCTGAATAGTGGGTAAATTCAGCATAGTGTTCATGAATGAAGTAAATTGTAGGCGTCGATTGTCGTACCTTTGGTTAAGAATATCCCAGCATGAGTTGTAGTTGTCCGCGTTAATAGTTAAGTGCTGGACCAACCTTTCTGCCTCGCCTCGAAGCTTAGTCTTGAGATGTTGCATCTTTTGTGCTTTATTGATTGTTGGGTTGTTATGCACAGTTTCTATAAATAGATCTTTAAAAGAGATCCATTGGTTGTAGCTTCCTGAAAATTCGGGAATCTCGATCCTCGGCGCAGAATGCTGGTAGTGTACAGTTGACCAAATTTTGCTACTAATTTCTTTTCGCATACGGTCGTACTTGCTTTCGATGCCGACGAACATGTTGTAGTAAGTTTCGTGAGATCCCTTAAGTATGCCATCTATTTCCCAGTGTAGTTTATCGATGTCTGACCATTTTGATTTTAGGATGTTAAGATTATCTTCTAGTTCCCATTTTTCGTTGTTAGAGATAATGTCGATTTTCGACATCGCACGATCGATTGCCTTGAAGTTACACTCTTGTTTGTTCAGGAGCAGGATGACGTCATCGTTCCCTTGCTCCTCTAGTAGTCCCGTCAGATCGAATTTGACTGAACTTTTCGCTTCAGTTAGTTTTTGCATTAAGTTGAGCATATCCGCCTTGGTATTTTCATACATCGCCTTAGTTTTTCCGTAGATATCTTCCAGGAAGTAGTTGATGTTCTTGTCCTCGATTTCCTCGTCAAGAACCGTATGTTGATTTTCGAAGTCACCCCATAGGGCATCGAGAGTTGTTAGCCGCTGGTTTAGGTAGTCATGAGTTTTTCTCGTTGCGGAGTCCTTTTTGTAGTTGACACACAAAGTTTTGATTTTTTCAAAGCAGTTTTGTTGTTGTTGAAGTTTGACGGACATGTTGAGTTGATAGGTTAGTTAAAGTTGAGCTCGACGTCCGTTTAAACTTGAGTTTGAAGTTAGTTGAGTTGAACTTTAAGTTAGTTTATCGTTGATCACGATGTAAGTTATAAGTTGCAGTTGAGTTCGATGTAAGTAGAAAGTTGAGTTTTTTAGTTAAAAGTTTGAAGTTAAGTTAAAGTCAGTTATGTACCTTCACAGCGCCTATCTTGAGTCTTCAAAGTCTTGACCTGGATGAGCGCTTGCAGTGGTTGTGTTGTTTGCTCCCACTAGTTCGCAGGAATATTAAATCCTCGTCGACAGGTACACAGTGCTCCTGCACTCTACGCACGATATATGCGCCTTCTCAATTCACTGGTGGAACCCGCTTGTGGGAAGCCAGCAAACCGATTCGCTACCGCAATAAAGTAACAGAAACACCAAATACCTGCTTAGGTTCGAAGGACCACTTTATGTATGAGTCAGTTAGCCCATACACATGAGAGTAGAGTTGGAGTGCGTTGAGAGAACGGAGAAGTTTAGTTATAGTTACGAACTGTTTTATTGTTTAAACTAGATATACAATAGTAGAGTTAATTGGCCGTTCCTTCAGTTGATGTTGATCGTAAGCGAGTTTAGTATGCACTAAGTCCTCGTTTTACTTTATTTTGTCATATTATAATAACGCGGCGCGGCCCAAAGTAGGTCGCAACGTAAGCGGAAATATGTACAGCGTTGAGACTGTACACAAGTTTATTCGGCTGCTGAGTCATATCGCCGAAACTAAACGAGGTAGGGCTCTACTAAAACCTGTTTCGAATAGCCTTTTAGATGCACAATAAGATGAGCATAGTGAGATCCCATTCATCGATCTAGAAATAATGACAATAAAATCATTTTTGAAATAATGGACCCAAGTTTATTCGGCTGCTGAGTCATTACGCCGAAACTAAACGAGGTAGGGCTCTACTTAAACCTGTTTCGAATAGCCTTTTAGATGCACAATAAGATGAGCATAGTGAGATCCCATTCATCGATCTAGAAATAATGACAAAAAATCATTTTTGAAATAACGGACCCAAGTTTATTCGGCTGCTGAGTCATTACGCCGAAACTAAACGAGGTAGGACTCTACTAAAACCTGCTTCGAATAGCCTTTTAGATGCACAATAAGATGAGCATAGTGAGATCCCATTCATCGATCTAGAAATAATGACAAAAAAATCATTTTTGAAATAATGGACCCAAGTTTATTCGGCTGCTGAGTCATTACGCCGAAACTAAACGAGGTAGGACTCTACTAAAACCTGTTTCGAATAGCCTTTTAGATGCACAATAAGATGAGCATAGTGAGATCCCATTCATCGATCTAGAAATAATGACAAAAAAATCATTTTTGAAATAACGGACCCAAGTTTATTCGGCTGCTGAGTCATATCGCCGAAACTAAACGAGGTAGGGCTCTACTAAAACCTGTTTCGAATAGCCTTTTAGATGCACAATAAGATGAGCATAGTGAGATCCCATTCATCGATCTAGAAATAATGACAAAAAAATCATATTGAAATAATGGACCCAAGTTTATTCGGCTGCTGAGTCATTACGCCGAAACTAAACGAGGTAGGACTCTACTAAAACCTGTTTCGAATAGCCTTTTAGATGCACAATAAGATGAGCATAGTGAGATCCCATTCATCGATCTAGAAATAATGACAAAAAAATCATTTTTGAAATAACGGACCCAAGTTTATTCGGCTGCTGAGTCATATCGCCGAAACTAAACGAGGTAGGGCTCTACTAAAACCTGTTTCTAATAGCCTTTTAGATGCACAATAAGATGAGCATAGTGAGATCCCATTCATCGATCTAGAAATAATGACAAAAAAATCATTTTTGAAATAATGGACCCAAGTTTATTCGGCTGCTGAGTCATATCGCCGAAACTAAACGAGGTAGGGCTCTACTAAAACCTGTTTCGAATAGCCTTTTAGATGCACAATAAGATGAGCATAGTGAGATCCCATTCATCGATCTAGAAATAATGAGAAAAAAATCATTTTTGAACTAATGGACCCAAGTTTATTCGGCTGCTGAGTCATTACGCCGAAACTAAACGAGGTAGGACTCTACTAAAACCTGCTTCGAATAGCCTTTTAGATGCACAATAAGATGAGCATAGTGAGATCCCATTCATCGATCTAGAAATAATGACAAAAAAATCATTTTTGAAATAACGGACCCAAGTTTATTCGGCTGCTGAGTCATATCGCCGAAACTAAACGAGGTAGGGCTCTACTAAAACCTGTTTCGAATAGCCTTTTAGATGCACAATAAGATGAGCATAGTGAGATCCCATTCATCGATCTAGAAATAATGACAAAAAAATCATATTGAAATAATGGACCCAAGTTTATTCGGCTGCTGAGTCATTACGCCGAAACTAAACGAGGTAGGACTCTACTAAAACCTGTTTCGAATAGCCTTTTAGATGCACAATAAGATGAGCATAGTGAGATCCCATTCATCGATCTAGAAATAATGACAAAAAAAACATTTTTGAAATAACGGACCCAAGTTTATTCGGCTGCTGAGTCATATCGCCGAAACTAAACGAGGTAGGGCTCTACTAAAACCTGTTTCGAATAGCCTTTTAGATGCACAATAAGATGAGCATAGTGAGATCCCATTCATCGATCTAGAAATAATGACAAAAAAATCATATTGAAATAATGGACCCAAGTTTATTCGGCTGCTGAGTCATTACGCCGAAACTAAACGAGGTAGGACTCTACTAAAACCTGTTTCGAATAGCCTTTTAGATGCACAATAAGATGAGCATAGTGAGATCCCATTCATCGATCTAGAAATAATGACAAAAAAATCATTTTTGAAATAACGGACCCAAGTTTATTCGGCTGCTGAGTCATATCGCCGAAACTAAACGAGGTAGGGCTCTACTAAAACCTGTTTCTAATAGCCTTTTAGATGCACAATAAGATGAGCATAGTGAGATCCCATTCATCGATCTAGAAATAATGACAAAAAAATCATTTTTGAAATAATGGACCCAAGTTTATTCGGCTGCTGAGTCATATCGCCGAAACTAAACGAGGTAGGGCTCTACTAAAACCTGTTTCTAATAGCCTTTTAGATGCACAATAAGATGAGCATAGTAAGATCCCATTCATCGATCTAGAAATAATGCCAAAAAAATCATTTTTGAAATAATGGACCCAAGTTTATTCGGCTGCTGAGTCATACCGCCGAAACTAAACGAGGTAGGGCTCTACTAAAACCTGTTTCGAATAGCCTTTTAGATGCACAATAAGATGAGCATAGTGAGATCCCATTCATCGATCTAGAAATAATGCCAAAAAAATCATTTTTGAAATAATGGACCCAAGTTTATTCGGCTGCTGAGTCATTACGCCGAAACTAAACGAGGTAGGGCTCTACTAAAACCTGTTTCGAATAGCCTTTTAGATGCACAATAAGATGAGCATAGTGAGATCCCATTCATCTATCTAGAAATAATGACAAAAAAATCATTTTTGAAATAATGGACCCAAGTTTATTCGGCTGCTGAGTCATTACGCCGAAACTAAACGAGGTAGGACTCTACTAAAACCTGTTTTGAATAGCCTTTTAGATGCACAATAAGATGAGCACAGTGAGATCCCATTCATCGATCTAGAAATAATGACAAAAAAATCATTTTTGAAATAATGGACCCAAATTTATTCGGCTGCTGAGTCATTACGCCGAAACTAAACGAGGTAGGGCTCTAATAAAACCTGTTTCGAGTAGCCTTTTAGATGCACAATAAGATGAGCATAGTGAGATCCCAGTCATCGATCTAGAAATAATGAAAAAAAATCATTTTTGAAATAATGGACCCAAGTTTATTCGGCTGCTGAGTCATTACGCCGAAACTAAACGAGGTAGGGCTCTACTAAAACCTGTTTCGAATAGCCTTTTAGATGCACAATAAGATGAGCATAGTGAGATCCCATTCATCGATCTAGAAATAATGACAAAAAAATCATTTTTGAAATAATGGACCCAAGTTTATTCGGCTGCTGAGTCATTACGCCGAAACTAAACGAGGTAGGACTCTACTAAAACCTGTTTCGAATAGCCTTTTAGATGCACAATAAGATGAGCATAGTGAGATCCCATTCATCGATCTAGAAATAATGACAAAAAAATCATTTTTGAAATAACGGACCCAAGTTTATTCGGCTGCTGAGTCATATCGCCGAAACTAAACGAGGTAGGGCTCTACTAAAACCTGTTTCGAATAGCCTTTTAGATGCACAATAAGATGAGCATAGTGAGATCCCATTCATCGATCTAGAAATAATGACAAAAAAATCATATTGAAATAATGGACCCAAGTTTATTCGGCTGCTGAGTCATTACGCCGAAACTAAACGAGGTAGGACTCTACTAAAACCTGTTTCGAATAGCCTTTTAGATGCACAATAAGATGAGCATAGTGAGATCCCATTCATCGATCTAGAAATAATGACAAAAAAATCATTTTTGAAATAACGGACCCAAGTTTATTCGGCTGCTGAGTCATATCGCCGAAACTAAACGAGGTAGGGCTCTACTAAAACCTGTTTCTAATAGCCTTTTAGATGCACAATAAGATGAGCATAGTGAGATCCCATTCATCGATCTAGAAATAATGACAAAAAAATCATTTTTGAAATAATGGACCCAAGTTTATTCGGCTGCTGAGTCATATCGCCGAAACTAAACGAGGTAGGGCTCTACTAAAACCTGTTTCGAATAGCCTTTTAGATGCACAATAAGATGAGCATAGTGAGATCCCATTCATCGATCTAGAAATAATGAGAAAAAAATCATTTTTGAACTAATGGACCCAAGTTTATTCGGCTGCTGAGTCATTACGCCGAAACTAAACGAGGTAGGACTCTACTAAAACCTGCTTCGAATAGCCTTTTAGATGCACAATAAGATGAGCATAGTGAGATCCCATTCATCGATCTAGAAATAATGACAAAAAAATCATTTTTGAAATAACGGACCCAAGTTTATTCGGCTGCTGAGTCATATCGCCGAAACTAAACGAGGTAGGGCTCTACTAAAACCTGTTTCGAATAGCCTTTTAGATGCACAATAAGATGAGCATAGTGAGATCCCATTCATCGATCTAGAAATAATGACAAAAAAATCATATTGAAATAATGGACCCAAGTTTATTCGGCTGCTGAGTCATTACGCCGAAACTAAACGAGGTAGGACTCTACTAAAACCTGTTTCGAATAGCCTTTTAGATGCACAATAAGATGAGCATAGTGAGATCCCATTCATCGATCTAGAAATAATGACAAAAAAAACATTTTTGAAATAACGGACCCAAGTTTATTCGGCTGCTGAGTCATATCGCCGAAACTAAACGAGGTAGGGCTCTACTAAAACCTGTTTCGAATAGCCTTTTAGATGCACAATAAGATGAGCATAGTGAGATCCCATTCATCGATCTAGAAATAATGACAAAAAAATCATATTGAAATAATGGACCCAAGTTTATTCGGCTGCTGAGTCATTACGCCGAAACTAAACGAGGTAGGACTCTACTAAAACCTGTTTCGAATAGCCTTTTAGATGCACAATAAGATGAGCATAGTGAGATCCCATTCATCGATCTAGAAATAATGACAAAAAAATCATTTTTGAAATAACGGACCCAAGTTTATTCGGCTGCTGAGTCATATCGCCGAAACTAAACGAGGTAGGGCTCTACTAAAACCTGTTTCTAATAGCCTTTTAGATGCACAATAAGATGAGCATAGTGAGATCCCATTCATCGATCTAGAAATAATGACAAAAAAATCATTTTTGAAATAATGGACCCAAGTTTATTCGGCTGCTGAGTCATATCGCCGAAACTAAACGAGGTAGGGCTCTACTAAAACCTGTTTCTAATAGCCTTTTAGATGCACAATAAGATGAGCATAGTAAGATCCCATTCATCGATCTAGAAATAATGCCAAAAAAATCATTTTTGAAATAATGGACCCAAGTTTATTCGGCTGCTGAGTCATACCGCCGAAACTAAACGAGGTAGGGCTCTACTAAAACCTGTTTCGAATAGCCTTTTAGATGCACAATAAGATGAGCATAGTGAGATCCCATTCATCGATCTAGAAATAATGCCAAAAAAATCATTTTTGAAATAATGGACCCAAGTTTATTCGGCTGCTGAGTCATTACGCCGAAACTAAACGAGGTAGGGCTCTACTAAAACCTGTTTCGAATAGCCTTTTAGATGCACAATAAGATGAGCATAGTGAGATCCCATTCATCTATCTAGAAATAATGACAAAAAAATCATTTTTGAAATAATGGACCCAAGTTTATTCGGCTGCTGAGTCATTACGCCGAAACTAAACGAGGTAGGACTCTACTAAAACCTGTTTTGAATAGCCTTTTAGATGCACAATAAGATGAGCACAGTGAGATCCCATTCATCGATCTAGAAATAATGACAAAAAAATCATTTTTGAAATAATGGACCCAAATTTATTCGGCTGCTGAGTCATTACGCCGAAACTAAACGAGGTAGGGCTCTAATAAAACCTGTTTCGAGTAGCCTTTTAGATGCACAATAAGATGAGCATAGTGAGATCCCAGTCATCGATCTAGAAATAATGAAAAAAAATCATTTTTGAAATAATGGACCCAAGTTTATTCGGCTGCTGAGTCATTACGCCGAAACTAAACGAGGTAGGGCTCTACTAAAACCTGTTTCGAATAGCCTTTTAGATGCACAATAAGATGAGCATAGTGAGATCCCATTCATCGATCTAGAAATAATGACAAAAAAATCATTTTTGAAATAATGGACCCAAGTTTATTCGGCTGCTGAGTCATTACGCCGAAACTAAACGAGGTAGGACTCTACTAAAACCTGTTTTGAATAGCCTTTTAGATGCACAATAAGATGAGCATAGTGAGATCCCATTCATCGATCTAGAAATAATGACAAAAAAATCATTTTTGAAATAATGGACCCAAGTTTATTCGGCTGCTGAGTCATATCGCCGAAACTAAACGAGGTAGGGCTCTACTAAAACCTGTTTCGAATAGCCTTTTAGATGCACAATAAGATGAGCATAGTGAGATCCCATTCATCGATCTAGAAATAATGACAAAAAAATCATTTTTGAAATAATGGACCCAAGTTTATTCGGCTGCTGAGTCATTACGCCGAAACTAAACAAGGTAGGGCTCTACTAAAACCTGTTTCGAGTAGCCTTTTAGATGCACAATAAGATGAGCATAGTGAGATCCCATTCATCGATCTAGAAATAATGAAAAAAAATCATTTTTGAAATAATGGACCCAAGTTTATTCGGCTGCTGAGTCATATCGCCGAAACTAAACGAGGTAGGGCTCTACTAAAACCTGTTTCGAATAGCCTTTTAGATGCACAATAAGATGAGCATAGTGAGATCCCATTCATCGATCTAGAAATAATGAGAAAAAAATCATTTTTGAACTAATGGACCCAAGTTTATTCGGCTGCTGAGTCATTACGCCGAAACTAAACGAGGTAGGGCTCTACTAAAACCTGTTTCGAATAGCCTTTTAGATGCACAATAAGATGAGCATAGTAAGATCCCATTCATCGATCTAGAAATAATGAGAAACAAATCATTTTTGAACTAATGGACCCAAGTTTATTCGGCTGCTGAGTCATTACGCCGAAACTAAACGAGGTAGGGCTCTACTAAAACCTGTTTCGAATAGCCTTTTAGATGCACAATAAGATGAGCATAGTGAGATCCCATTCATCGATCTAGAAATAATGACAAAGAAATCATTTTTGAAATAACGGACCCAAGTTTATTCGGCTGCTGAGTCATATCGCCGAAACTAAACGAGGTAGGGCTCTACTAAAACCTGTTTCTAATAGCCTTTTAGATGCACAATAAGATGAGCATAGTGAGATCCCATTCATCGATCTAGAAATAATGACAAAAAAATCATTTTTGAAATAATGGACCCAAGTTTATTCGGCTGCTGAGTCATTACGCCGAAACTAAACGAGGTAGGGCTCTACTAAAACCTGTTTCGAATAGCCTTTTAGATGCACAATAAGATGAGCATAGTGAGATCCCATTCATCGATCTAGAAATAATGAGAAAAAAATCATTTTTGAACTAATGGACCCAAGTTTATTCGGCTGCTGAGTCATTACGCCGAAACTAAACGAGGTAGGGCTCTACTAAAACCTGTTTCGAATAGCCTTTTAGATGCACAATAAGATGAGCATAGTAAGATCCCATTCATCGATCTAGAAATAATGAGAAACAAATCATTTTTGAACTAATGGACCCAAGTTTATTCGGCTGCTGAGTCATATCGCCGAAACTAAACGAGGTAGGGCTCTACTAAAACCTGTTTCGAATAGCCTTTTAGATGCACAATAAGATGAGCATAGTGAGATCCCATTCATCGATCTAGAAATAATGACAAAGAAATCATTTTTGAAATAACGGACCCAAGTTTATTCGGCTGCTGAGTCATATCGCCGAAACTAAACGAGGTAGGGCTCTACTAAAACCTGTTTCTAATAGCCTTTTAGATGCACAATAAGATGAGCATAGTGAGATCCCATTCATCGATCTAGAAATAATGACAAAAAAATCATTTTTGAAATAATGGACCCAAGTTTATTCGGCTGCTGAGTCATTACGCCGAAACTAAACGAGGTAGGGCTCTACTAAAACCTGTTTCGAATAGCCTTTTAGATGCACAATAAGATGAGCATAGTGAGATCCCATTCATCGATCTATAAATAATGACAAAAAAATCATTTTTGAAATAATGGACCCAAGTTTATTCGGCTGCTGAGTCATTACGCCGAAACTAAACGAGGTAGGACTCTACTAAAACCTGTTTTGAATAGCCTTTTAGATGCACAATAAGATGAGCATAGTGAGATCCCATTCATCGATCTAGAAATAATGACAAAAAAATCATTTTTGAAATAATGGACCCAAGTTTATTCGGCTGCTGAGTCATATCGCCGAAACTAAACGAGGTAGGGCTCTACTAAAACCTGTTTCGAATAGCCTTTTAGATGCACAATAAGATGAGCATAGTGAGATCCCATTCATCGATCTAGAAATAATGAGAAACAAATCATTTTTGAACTAATGGACCCAAGTTTATTCGGCTGCTGAGTCATATCGCCGAAACTAAACGAGGTAGGGCTCTACTAAAACCTGTTTCTAATAGCCTTTTAGATGCACAATAAGATGAGCATAGTGAGATCCCATTCATCGATCTAGAAATAATGACAAAAAAATCATTTTTGAAATAATGGACCCAAGTTTATTCGGCTGCTGAGTCATATCGCCGAAACTAAACGAGGTAGGGCTCTACTAAAACCTGTTTCGAATAGCCTTTTAGATGCACAATAAGATGAGCATAGTGAGATCCCATTCATCGATCTAGAAATAATGAGAAACAAATCATTTTTGAACTAATGGACCCAAGTTTATTCGGCTGCTGAGTCATTACGCCGAAACTAAACGAGGTAGGACTCTACTAAAACCTGTTTCTAATAGCCTTTTAGATGCACAATAAGATGAGCATAGTGAGATCCCATTCATCGATCTAGAAATAATGACAAAAAAATCATTTTTGAAATAATGGACCCAAGTTTATTCGGCTGCTGAGTCATATCGCCGAAACTAAACGAGGTAGGGCTCTACTAAAACCTGTTTCGAATAGCCTTTTAGATGCACAATAAGATGAGCATAGTGAGATCCCATTCATCGATCTAGAAATAATGAGAAACAAATCATTTTTGAACTAATGGACCCAAGTTTATTCGGCTGCTGAGTCATTACGCCGAAACTAAACGAGGTAGGACTCTACTAAAACCTGTTTCGAATAGCCTTTTAGATGCACAATAAGATGAGCATAGTGAGATCCCATTCATCGATCTAGAAATAATGACAAAAAAATCATTTTTGAAATAACGGACCCAAGTTTATTCGGCTGCTGAGTCATATCGCCGAAACTAAACGAGGTAGGTCTCTACTAAAACCTGTTTCTAATAGCCTTTTAGATGCACAATAAGATGAGCATAGTGAGATCCCATTCATCGATCTAGAAATAATGACAAAAAAATCATTTTTGAAATAATGGAGCCAAGTTTATTCGGCTGCTGAGTCATTACGCCGAAACTAAACGAGGTAGGGCTCTACTAAAACCTGTTTCGAATAGCCTTTTAGATGCACAATAAGATGAGCATAGTGAGATCCCATTCATCGATCTAGAAATAATGACAAAAAAATCATTTTTGAAATAATGGACCCAAGTTTATTCGGCTGCTGAGTCATTACGCCGAAACTAAACGAGGTAGGACTCTACTAAAACCTGTTTTGAATAGCCTTTTAGATGCACAATAAGATGAGCATAGTGAGATCCCATTCATCGATCTAGAAATAATGACAAAAAAATCATTTTTGAAATAATGGACCCAAGTTTATTCGGCTGCTGAGTCATATCGCCGAAACTAAACGAGGTAGGGCTCTACTAAAACCTGTTTCGAATAGCCTTTTAGATGCACAATAAGATGAGCATAGTGAGATCCCATTCATCGATCTAGAAATAATGAGAAACAAATCATTTTTGAACTAATGGACCCAAGTTTATTCGGCTGCTGAGTCATTACGCCGAAACTAAACGAGGTAGGACTCTACTAAAACCTGTTTAGAATAGCCTTTTAGATGCACAATAAGATGAGCATAGTGAGATCCCATTCATCGATCTACAAATAATGACAAAAAAATCATTTTTGAAATAACGGACCCTAGTTTATTCGGCTGCTGAGTCATATCGCCGAAACTAAACGAGGTAGGGCTCTACTAAAACCTGTTTCTAATAGCCTTTTAGATGCACAATAAGATGAGCATAGTGAGATCCCATTCATCGATCTAGAAATAATGACAAAAAAATCATTTTTGAAATAATGGACCCAAGTTTATTCGGCTGCTGAGTCATTACGCCGAAACTAAACGAGGTAGGGCTCTACTAAAACCTGTTTCGAATAGCCTTTTAGATGCACAATAAGATGAGCATAGTGAGATCCCATTCATCGATCTAGAAATAATGACAAAAAAATCATTTTTGAAATAATGGACCCAAGTTTATTCGGCTGCTGAGTCATTACGCCGAAACTAAACGAGGTAGGGCTCTACTAAAACCTGTTTCGAATAGCCTTTTAGATGCACAATAAGATGAGCATAGTGAGATCCCATTCATCGATCTAGAAATAATGAGAAACAAATCATTTTTGAACTAATGGACCCAAGTTTATTCGGCTGCTGAGTCATTACGCCGAAACTAAACAAGGTAGGACTCTACTAAAACCTGTTTAGAATAGCCTTTTAGATGCACAATAAGATGAGCATAGTGAGATCCCATTCATCGATCTACAAATAATGACAAAAAAATCATTTTTGAAATAACGGACCCTAGTTTATTCGGCTGCTGAGTCATATCGCCGAAACTAAACGAGGTAGGGCTCTACTAAAACCTGTTTCTAATAGCCTTTTAGATGCACAATAAGATGAGCATAGTGAGATCCCATTCATCGATCTAGAAATAATGACAAAAAAATCATTTTTGAAATAATGGACCCAAGTTTATTCGGCTGCTGAGTCATTACGCCGAAACTAAACGAGGTAGGGCTCTACTAAAACCTGTTTCGAATAGCCTTTTAGATGCACAATAAGATGAGCATAGTGAGATCCCATTCATCGATCTAGAAATAATGACAAAAAAATCATTTTTGAAATAATGGACCCAAGTTTATTCGGCTGCTGAGTCATTACGCCGAAACTAAACGAGGTAGGACTCTACTAAAACCTGTTTTGAATAGCGTTTTAGATGCACAATAAGATGAGCATAGTGAGATCCCATTCATCGATCTAGAAATAATGACAAAAAAATCATTTTTGAAATAATGGACCCAAGTTTATTCGGCTGCTGAGTCATTACGCCGAAACTAAACGAGGTAGGGCTCTAATAAAACCTGTTTCGAATAGCCTTTTAGATGCACAATAAGATGAGCATAAAGAGATCCCATTCATCGATCTAGAAATAATGACAAAAAAATCATTTTTGAAATAATGGACCCAAGTTTATTCGGCTGCTGAGTCATTACGCCGAAACTAAACGAGGTAGGGCTCTAATAAAACCTGTTTCGAATAGCCTTTTAGATGCACAATAAGATGAGCATAAAGAGATCCCATTCATCGATCTAAAAATAATGACAAAAAAATCATTTTTGAAATAATGGACCCAAGTTTATTCGGCTGCTGAGTCATTACGCCGAAACTAAACGAGGTAGGGCTCTACTAAAACCTGTTTCGAATAGCCTTTTAGATGCACAATAAGATGAGCATAGTGAGATCCCATTCATCGATCTAGAAATAATGACAAAAAATCATTTTTTAAATAATGGACCCAAGTTTATTCGGCTGCTGAGTCATATCGCCGAAACTAAACGAGGTAGGGCTCTACTAAAACCTGTTTCGAATAGCCTTTTAGATGCACAATAAGATGAGCATAGTGAGATCCCATTCATCGATCTAGAAATAATGACAAAAAAATCATTTTTGAAATAACGGACCCTAGTTTATTCGGCTGCTGAGTCATATCGCCGAAATTAACGAGGTAGGGCTCTACTAAAACCTGTTTCTAATAGCCTTTTAGATGCACAATAAGATGAGCATAGTGAGATCCCATTCATCGATCTAGAAATAATGACAAAAAATCATTTTTGAAATAATGGACCCAAGTTTATTCGGCTGCTGAGTCATTACGCCGAACCTAACGAGAAAGGGCTCTACTAAAACCTGTTTCGAATAGCCTTTTAGATGCACAATAAGATGAGCATAGTGAGATCCCATTCATCGATCTAGAAATAATGACAAAAAAATCATTTTTGAAATAATGGACCCAAGTTTATTCGGCTGCTGAGTCATATCGCCGAAACTAAACGAGGTAGGGCTCTACTAAAACCTGTTTCTAATAGCCTTTTAGATGCACAATAAGATGAGCATAGTAAGATCCCATTCATCGATCTAGAAATAATGCCAAAAAAATCATTTTTGAAATAATGGACCCAAGTTTATTCGGCTGCTGAGTCATACCGCCGAAACTAAACGAGGTAGGGCTCTAATAAAACCTGTTTCGAGTAGCCTTTTAGATGCACAATAAGATGAGCATAGTGAGATCCCATTCATCGATCTAGAAATAATGAAAAAAAATCATTTTTGAAATAATGGACCCAAGTTTATTCGGCTGCTGAGTCATATCGCCGAAACTAAACGAGGTAGGGCTCTACTAAAACCTGTTTCGAATAGCCTTTTAGATGCACAATAAGATGAGCATAGTGAGATCCCATTCATCGATCTAGAAATAATGAGAAAAAAATCATTTTTGAAATAATGGACCCAAGTTTATTCGGCTGCTGAGTCATTACGCCGAAACTAAACGAGGTAGTGCTCTACTAAAACCTGTTTCTAATAGCCTTTTAGATGCACAATAAGATGAGCATAGTGAGATCCCATTCATCGATCTAAAAATAATGACAAAAAAATCATTTTTGAAATAATGGACCCAAGTTTATTCGGCTGCTGAGTCATTACGCCGAAACTAAACGAGGTAGGGCTCTACTAAAACCTGTTTCGAATAGCCTTTTAGATGCACAATAAGATGAGCATAGTGAGATCCCATTCATCGATCTAGAAATAATGACAAAAAAATCATTTTTGAAATAATGGACCCAAGTTTATTCGGCTGCTGAGTCATTACGCCGAAACTAAACGAGGTAGGACTCTACTAAAACCTGTTTTGAATAGCCTTTTAGATGCACAATAAGATGAGCATAGTGAGATCCCATTCATCGATCTAGAAATAATGACAAAAAAATCATTTTTGAAATAATGGACCCAAGTTTATTCGGCTGCTGAGTCATATCGCCGAAACTAAACGAGGTAGGGCTCTACTAAAACCTGTTTCGAATAGCCTTTTAGATGCACAATAAGATGAGCATAGTGAGATCCCATTCATCGATCTAGAAATAATGAGAAACAAATCATTTTTGAACTAATGGACCCAAGTTTATTCGGCTGCTGAGTCATTACGCCGAAACTAAACGAGGTAGGACTCTACTAAAACCTGTTTCGAATAGCCTTTTAGATGCACAATAAGATGAGCATAGTGAGATCCCATTCATCGATCTAGAAATAATGACAAAAAAATCATTTTTGAAATAACGGACCCAAGTTTATTCGGCTGCTGAGTCATATCGCCGAAACTAAACGAGGTAGGGCTCTACTAAAACCTGTTTCTAATAGCCTTTTAGATGCACAATAAGATGAGCATAGTGAGATCCCATTCATCGATCTAGAAATAATGACAAAAAAATCATTTTTGAAATAATGGACCCAAGTTTATTCGGCTGCTGAGTCATTACGCCGAAACTAAACGAGGTAGGGCTCTACTAAAACCTGTTTCGAATAGCCTTTTAGATGCACAATAAGATGAGCATAGTGAGATCCCATTCATCGATCTAGAAATAATGACAAAAAAATCATTTTTGAAATAATGGACCCAAGTTTATTCGGCTGCTGAGTCATTACGCCGAAACTAAACGAGGTAGGACTCTACTAAAACCTGTTTTGAATAGCCTTTTAGATGCACAATAAGATGAGCATAGTGAGATCCCATTCATCGATCTAGAAATAATGACAAAAAAATCATTTTTGAAATAATGGACCCAAGTTTATTCGGCTGCTGAGTCATTACGCCGAAACTAAACGAGGTAGGGCATTAATAAAACTTGTTTCGAATAGCCTTTTAGATGCACAATAAGATGAGCATAAAGAGATCCCATTCATCGATCTAGAAATAATGACAAAAAAATCATTTTTGAAATAATGGACCCAAGTTTATTCGGCTGCTGAGTCATTACGCCGAAACTAAACGAGGTAGGGCTCTACTAACACCTGTTTCGAATAGCCTTTTAGATGCACAATAAGATGAGCATAGTGAGATCCCATTCATCGATCTAGAAATAATGACAAAAAATCATTTTTGAAATAATGGACCCAAGTTTATTCGGCTGCTGAGTCATATCGCCGAAACTAAACGAGGTAGGGCTCTACTAAAACCTGTTTCGAATAGCCTTTTAGATGCACAATAAGATGAGCATAGTGAGATCCCATTCATCGATCTAGAAATAATGACAAAAAATCATTTTTGAAATAACGGACCCTAGTTTATTCGGCTGCTGAGTCATATCGCCGAAACTAAACGAGGTAGGGCTCTACTAAAACCTGTTTCTAATAGCCTTTTAGATGCACAATAAGATGAGCATAGTGAGATCCCATTCATCGATCTAGAAATAATGACAAAAAATCATTTTTGAAATAATGGACCCAAGTTTATTCGGCTGCTGAGTCATTACGCCGAAACTAAACGAGGTAGGGCTCTACTAAAACCTGTTTCGAATAGCCTTTTAGATGCACAATAAGATGAGCATAGTGAGATCCCATTCATCGATCTAGAAATAATGACAAAAAATCATTTTTGAAATAATGGACCCAAGTTTATTCGGCTGCTGAGTCATATCGCCGAAACTAAACGAGGTAGGGCTCTACTAAAACCTGTTTCGAATAGCCTTTTAGATGCACAATAAGATGAGCATAGTGAGATCCCATTCATCGATCTAGAAATAATGACAAAAAAATCATTTTTGAAATAATGGACCCAAGTTTATTCGGCTGCTGAGTCATTACGCCGAAACTAAACGAGGTAGGACTCTACTAAAACCTGTTTCGAATAGCCTTTTAGATGCACAATAAGATGAGCATAGTGAGATCCCATTCATCGATCTAGAAATAATGACAAAAAAATCATTTTTGAAATAATGGACCCAAGTTTATTCGGCTGCTGAGTCATTACGCCGAAACTAAACGAGGTAGGGCTCTACTAAAACCTGTTTCGAATAGCCTTTTAGATGCACAATAAGATGAGCATAGTGAGATCCCATTCATCGATCTAGAAATAATGACAAAAAAATCATTTTTGAAATAATGGACCCAAGTTTATTCGGCTGCTGAGTCATTACGCCGAAACTAAACGAGGTAGGGCTCTACTAAAACCTGTTTCGAATAGCCTTTTAGATGCACAATAAGATGAGCATAGTGAGATCCCATTCATCGATCTAGAAATAATGACAAAAAAATCATTTTTGAAATAATGGACCCAAGTTTATTCGGCTGCTGAGTCATACCGCCAAAACTAAACGAGGTAGGGCTCTACTAAAACCTGTTTCTAATAGCCTTTTAGATGCACAATAAGATGAGCATAGTGAGATCCCATTCATCGATCTAGAAATAATGACAAAAAAATCATTTTTGAAATAATGGACCTAAGTTTATTCGGCTGCTGAGTCATACCGCCAAAACTAAACGAGATAGGGCTCTACTAAAACCTGTTTCGAATAGCCTTTTAGATGCACAATAAGATGAGCATAGTGAGATATCATTCATCGATCTAGAAATAATGACAAAAAAATCATTTTTGAAATAGTGGATCCAAGTTTTTTCGGCTGCTGAGTCATTACGCCGAAACTAAACGAGGTAGGACTCTACTAAAATCTGTTTCGAATAGCCTTTTAGATGCACAATAAGATGAGCATAGTGAGATCCCATTCATCGAACTAGAAATAATGACAAGAAAATCATTTTTGAAATAGTGGACCCAAGTTTTTTCGGCTGCTGAGTCATAACACCGAAACTAAGAAAGCTGATTTGAATATCTGATTCCTGAATAGCCCATAGTGAGATTCCATTCGTTGATCTAGAAATGATGGCGAGTAATATTTTCAGCAGTAGGTAGTCTCCAGAAATTTCGGGTGGTGTGTTTCTGTGACGTTGAAACGAAACGAGGTAAAGCTCTTTTGAAAACTGTTTGAAACAGCTGTAGTCATTATTAGTTTTCCAATATAAACGTCGGGTATACTGGAACCTATTGTAATTAAGGACTTCTTAATTTGGTCGGTTAAATTCAGTGTGAAGTTAGCGGCCAAATGTTGGCGGCCAAATCGGCCGCCAACTTTCGGCCGCTAACTTCACACCGGTATGGGATCGGGAGAATGCCGGCGACATTCCAATAACAGTTGATGTAGCGCTCTTCGCCGCGCCGTTGGATCATCAAAATGAAAATTATTAGGGTCCCATAATGAGGGGAACCGAAGGATCAATTCTTCGAAACGCATGGTTATGATTTGCAGTTAGAAATGGAAATGGCTGACGGAAGGCAGAGATTGTCAGATAGGTAATAAGGAATTTTCTAGACGCCGGAAATTCAAAAGGTCGTAGGGTTTGTAAAACTTAAACTATTTTATCTCCTTATCATACATATTTATGTTAGACAGAGACAGAGAAATCGAATTGTTAGAATAATTAGAAATGGTTATTGTAAGAAATGCCTTTCTCTGATTGGCTGCATGAAAATTCGCATAGGCTTTCAATTCGCTAATACACATGCAGAGACAAATTTCACAATTAAAAAATATATATATATATATATATATATATATATATATATGAAATTATTGCAGAAATATATATCTTAATAGAAATTATTAATAATGATAAAATAAAAATAAAAATAAAAAGAAAGAATATTTGAACTAAAATCCCTTATTCCAAGTAGGAAATTTATAATATATTCTGAATGTAACTAATAATTTAAAGTTACAAATGTCAAAATGAGAATTGTTTAGAAAAAAAGGGCTTATATGAGTTAAAGGTTAATTAGTTTTAAAGTATATTAAATCATTAATGGTTTTTGTACTTGATCAGTGCAGAGAAACATAAAGTTATTAGATGTAGATTTTCTTTCCCCGCGGGTACGACCAAGCATTCGTAAGAGCAGATATCGCAGGGATATAGTGTTGTACTAACTTAAAATTTATACCCAAAGGAGGAAAAAATAAAAATAAAATTACTATTGATTAGGTAAAACGGGAAAATATTATTGGCAAATAGAGTCAAGCTTGAAATTTTCGGCTGCGTGAGATGAGACACTGCTAGTAGAAATTAAAATAGCTGTCAAGGCAAGAGCAGCATTTTATATCATTAGAAGAGTAGATTATTCAGAAAACAATGACGGAATGCAGAAATACAAGTAAACAACCATTCATTTGTCAGGACGTACAAATCGAATCAGTAGATATAATGACGATAACCTAGTTTAAACCATAAGTTTTTTTTCTCAATTTAGATAATAGATCCATAAACCACAAGAAAAAAGAGAGAGAATATATTATAAGGGAGTCAATTAAATTATTACAGTAAGTTAATGAAGAATGGAAGTGTACAATCGGTGAACATTAGGAACATACAGATATATGAAAAGCAGAAAACATATAGAAATTTTGGATGATTTAGATGCAATGCAAGGCAGAATATATATACACAAACTTAAACTTACGCTAGTGCCACATATATATACACATTCATATACTCATGCTTATGTTATTTTGGAGTACGAAAATACAAATTGTCATGACTGTTACAAAATCTTTTATTTTTATTACATCTTACAAATTTCTCAGTTGCGATGAAAGGATCATGAAGAGGAAACCAAACAAACACACCATAAACCAAGCACATGTATAATGAAAAAAAAAAAATTTTTTTCATACATATATTAATGACGAATTTATGACACTAATGACACAATTTAGAAGCAGACATCACACACACAGGTTAAATTATGTACATCATCTCTTTCCTTGTTAGTAGATTATTGTGTTTAGATTAGCATGAAGTATTAGTGATTTCACCTTAATTTTTACTGCATAAATCTTATATAAGTCCAAATAGCGGTAATTCAGGGACACTGAAATAGAAATTGTCCAAGTTAATAATTAATAATGGAATTCAAAATATGGATAAAAAAAATTCTTTTACAAACTGTGGAGGAAGAGATTTTTCTTTCAAACATAGCACAATGCTGGTATTAATTGAGGAAAGTACATAGAAATTGCATAAGGGAGCATTTATTCATGTGATATTTTACACTAGAATATACCGAAAGAAAAATATATATATATATATATATAAATATATGTATGTCCAATTAGGGTAGACATGTAAAAAGTAAGGAGAGAAACTTACACTGAAATTCTGTAGAGTTCTAAGGGCTCGACTAGCAGATGTTATCTGAAAATCAGTACAATAAGTTCAATTAGGGTTAGTAAATACAAATTGATTCTTTTATAGTATGGAACGACTTAATGAATGAATTCAGTAATAACAAAGAAAAGAAACGCCAGGGGTAGTTTTACCTATAGTGCAGGGTATGCGTCACGGTTAGACGCAGCGCAATAGTCCTGTGAGGGGGGGGGGGACGCAGGGCGACGTAGAGCGCTGCTCACCGTTTACTGGAGGGTATTGTACTCATGCTTTGTACACGAACGCTTCATGGCCTAGAGACGCCATAAAAACACAGGTTATATATATATTTTTTTCTTGTTAACAGAATTAAAAGCTGTATGACTTGAATGCATGATTAAGGAAACATAAACAAAATAATCATGTTAAATCATATCTAAATTATAGGATAACAAGTTAAAATTAAATCTATAAATCCACACACGAGAGCGTAAAGAGATTATAACTAATGGAAATATTGGTACTCACTTAAAGTGGAAATTAACTGTTTTCTTCACACTGGGACGGTTGTTTGTAAACCAATTAAGGTATTAAATAATTATAGAGTAAAAATTAAGTATAAAATATGGATCGAATAATATATATGTTCCATTTGGTATTTAATTTCACAGATTAAAATTTTATTTTAACAATGTGATCTGGGTACGAGGTTTTTAGGCTAGTTGATTATGGCGGATGTACACATCATCCGGCACAAATTGTAAAATAATGACGGGTGGAAGGGGCGTGTTTGCAACATTCGGCACGAATATTCTATAACAATGATTATTCGGGGCGTGTTCGCTTTGCTTGAAATGAATTTACGGAAATTTACTTACAGCTTTTGCTTGAAATAATAGAAAATAGGAAACTCGTCGTGTTTCCTCAATTGTTTTATGGTGATATTAGTAGCATTATTCAGATTTATATATTGTATTCATTTATGGTGTCACAGACTTGAAGGGAGCAATGTTTATATTGTGGTGGCACTTATGGAGTTTTGTTTCTTCGGTGGAGGCTGTATGAAAGAGATATGAATGATAGAATGATCCATGAACAGGTATGGAGAGTTAGAATGGATCGCCATGAAAGGATGTTTGAAAGGAAGGCAATGAATTGAAGGACAAGAGGTAAGAGTGAGCCTTTGCTGAGGGAATGAAACTTACAGTGCAACCTAGATTTGTTGGTAGTTGGTTCCTCCAGATAAAAAAAAAAAACACGATGTGTTACCACAGTAATAGGTGTTAGGTTAAAGTCATGACATGATATGACAAGGTCTTTTGAGACTTACTGTGTTGGCACAGACTTCACTCGAGCTAAGAAAGCCCTTATCATGGATGTATACACACTTCATTTTGGATAGGGTAACCGTTAATTATAAATATGGACTTCTATTATTATACAAATACGAGAAAAATATCACTTTAATGATATGTTAATAAATTATGTTACATAATCAAATAAGTAGTGTGCGTATAAGTGCATGCGCATAAGTTGATCTAAATATAGAAAACATATTATAATCATAAAACAGATAATGTAGACAAGATGCATCAGTGGTGATAATCTTGTTATTGAACTACAATGGTATAAAGTATTATTGATTAATACTTACATAATATTGCTCAGTGAAGCAAATGTCATAAACCGGTAATAAATATTGTCATTGAACAAACGGTTATCTTGTACAGGTTAAACAAACGCCAGTGGGGAGGGGCTTTGGTGATTTGTGGACAGGGGGTGGATTGAATCTCTATTCTGATGAGTGATCATCTTAGTACTTATACAATGGATTTTTCTATAATTACGTGGGGAGTTTTTGGGGTATCAAGCAGTTGCTCGAGCAATGTGAGCCTGGACGTACGGGTGCCTTGCCAGACCCAGAAATCCAGTTTGATACTACAAAACCGGACTCTTAAAGTCTACCAATCTCACAAATTGGTACTCCGGGTGAATGGAGAAGTCTTGAGGAAAAGGTTATCGCGAGTCTTTGTTGGGATTTAATGTTCGCTTCCCTTCACCGGGTCGCTTCTGCTCTTCCCTTTTGGTCTAAATACTCACCACACTTAAGTCACCTTTGTGGAGGGATTGACATATCAATAGATTGAAATCTTTCAAGTTTGTTCTTAAAAATGAACTGATATCATTGAATTTAATCACTCATAGTGGACAGTTGAAAGTGCTAAACTATGTTATGTCGGGCAGTGTGGATGCGCCTTAACACCCTAATTATTTCCATCACATTTTTCATGGCAACAAATTGTCATGACGCTTGGATTAGATTATTTTGTCAACTGATCGAGATAGTGACACTGACATATGTACATCTGTCATTAGAATTATTGCCAGTAAAAGAAATTATTTCCAAGGAAATACTGCAGTGTGGCGTGTGGTCAAATATTGTTGATTAAGTTTATGATTAAGTATCCAAATGATTTCAAATAAAATAGTTAATAATATTAATCATATTGAAACAAGAGTTCGAAATGAAATTTGCTGGTATAAATATTTAAAACCATATGTTAGAACGTTAAAATGAAGTGACGGTTGACGTCTCACAGTAGGAAAATACAGGTTCCTGAACGCAGTATTAGGGTAGAGTTTGACATTTGCTAAAAGTCGGAAACAAAGTTTATTATTGTAATGTAAATAGTTTTAATTTAGGCTCATGGTGTAAGGAAAAACGTAATTATGTACCGCATTTCAAAGTGAATTGATAATCATGCAGAGAAAAAAATGCGTTTACATCAAAAATTAGTGTGTGCATTGTTTTATTGGATAATCGGATGTCTACACATGTTTGAATTTAGGATCATCGTCTCATTAGAAAGTGAATAAGGAGTTTCGCAAGTAAATAACAGATGTACTTGGCTGAAATCGTTGTTAAAAATACAACGATATAACAAGTAACTAGATACTAAGTCGTTATTGAAGACAAACACTTAAATTATACTGTCAATTCTCTTGTTCCTTAAGGTCTTTAAGGTTTCTAAGATTGAAGGTTCTACAAGAAAGCTTTATATTGGCTTTTCTTTGCGAAACCTTCAAGGGGGCGAATATGTACCGAATCAGGGCTGGGGCCTAAGAAACTAGATTAGAAGACAAGAAAAAATATATATAATAAATACTATAAACTACTGCGTACGAGTCATCTACTGGTAGCAAGTAATTGGTCAAGACAAGTTCCCATTGGAGGGAAGTTTGATTAGATTGGTTCTTAATCGTGGGGATTTAGTAAAGTACTGGAAATAATGGGTAGTTTCAGGAATAAACACTACATGGTTAAATTCTATAGAGATGAATATTAATAAACAAATAGGTACACAAAATAAATAATAAGGCGGTCATAAATAGAAATAATTACTCCAATATTTAATACAAAACCATTTTTAATACAATAAATCCTTGGTTAACTAGTAAGACTACGACTTGAACAAAAGAGTTAAAATATAAAATATGAATCGAACGCGGCTAATCAATTATCAACCTTAAGAACAAACATAAAGACGGGACAGTACTCAATCAAACATTAATTCGGACTTGCAAGCATGTGAACGAAACACGAAATTAGAACGAACCTACAAATAGGCGGCAAGTGTAAACAAAGGGAAAAAAATAACAAAAATAGCCGTAATTGATAAAGAGTTAAGGTTGATTATGACGTGCATGACGCAAATGAAGCAAATGACTGAGAAGAGTCAAGTGAAGTAAAGGAAGGCGGTGACCTTGTTATTGTTTGATGTCAAATAAAATTGAATCTTAAGATAAAGAAACATGCGTATTGTTTGCTTTGAGAAATCTAAGAACTGGAATGTTGCTATAAAAGGGATGCGGCTGGGTAGGAAACTTTATTCTTGTCTAAAAAGTGGACCGGTACGGAGCTCTGAATAAAGTGTGGGAAGTGGAAATTGTTTAATTTTCAAACCAAAAGAGAAGTGACAGAGACGATCATGGTATTATCGTCTTGAATAAAGAATCACGGAGCTGATTTTTTATAAGTTAAGTGTCTAGTTTTTGGTACTATGATTGTCCTAATTTGTTTGTTTCTTTAATGTGTTGAAACAATTTTTACGTAACATACTGGATTAAGAAAATGACATGACTGTAATTAAAATAATCTGACAACATATGAATGAAGTAGTATGACTTAGACCGAGACATTAATCTCAAACTGACTTAATGACAATAATCCCTGACTGAAATAGTGCTTGTAGCTCCTGATTGATATTACTATTTGAGAAAGCCTAACGTCTATATTTTCCGACGGAGTCTATATACATATTTTATGCTGAGAGTGGATTTACAATGCTTGGTTATTTACCTAGTATAAACTCATAAACTATAAACCAACGAGTAAATAATATTATCTAGTAGTTCAAGGAAAGTCTAAGAATAGTAGTATATAAAGTGATATTTTTGATACTAATTTTGTCTGAGTTTTCCTCATATATTTCACATATCATAGTAAATGTCTTCAATCATACATCATAGTAAAGGCTTTTATATGCTAAAGACTAGGTACTTAATGATAAGTTATTATCATGGGTCTTTTAAACCCAACAGGTGGTTTAAACAAAAGAAGCAAATAAGCTGCTGTAGAAACTTCGCTGGATGTTCTCATAAGGTATGGATGCTCATTTCTGATTGAAGTAGGCCTAACTTTGGTTCATTTAAATATATCTATTTACACTGTAGGATAAATTAGTCATGTTCTATCTTTTGCAATAAAGACTTAACAATATAAAAGTATAACTTAGTTTTGAAGCTTAATGTCGAGTAGAATAGGAAATTAATTTGTTTTTTGTACTAAGAGATCATCAGGAGTCCAGAGTCCCGTCAAATATCATAGAATTCATGGGTTAAAGCGGTACACAACGTAAAAAGGGTCCTCCCTAGAACGATCACATTTTGGCCAAATATCATTTTAAAGTCTCGTTCCATGCGCGGTTAGTGTTTAAGCTCCTCGGGGAGGTTGATCCGTTACACTGTAATTAATATCGACCAAGACTGTTTTTATTGGATAAGCAAGTATTCCAGTTCGCTTAGGCTACATCACTTTTGCAGTAGTATTCCATAATTATAAGTTAATACGACTTTTTAGACCGAAAAATGGGAATTCACCAGTGAATGAACATGTAGTTCTAGTAAATGAACTACTATTTTGGCTACGATTTCTTGCTTTAAATTGCTGTTTAGCGATTTTGTTTTCAGTATCTCAATTCCAAAAGGTACGAAAAATAGTTTTTTGACATACTTCTGCTCAAAAAACTGAAAAACTGTAAGAAATGTTCGTTCATTAACTGGTTCTGAAAATAGAAATGAAACCAATAAATGAACTAGTTAATTGTCGATCGGTGTTCATTTACTGGAAACACGCAAACCAGTCAATGAACATACTTTATGTTTGAAAACATGTTTTGTTCGAACACTGGCCTAACGGTTTGCAAACAATTTACAGGCATGTCAATGAAATGTAAACTTTATTACGATCGCTAAAACATAAGATATCGCCAAAACAGTAATACATGGGTTGCCAGTGAATTAACACCCCAGTTCATTCACTGGATTAAGAAGGTTTTGAGTTCTAGTTATAGAACATGGTTTCAAAAAGCAGAATTGGTAAGTAAATAACACGAAACTACATGTTAATACCGAGATTTAGTTCATAAAAATAAGTACAGCGACCGGTCAATTAAAAGGTGGCGTGCTTGACTGCTTCTTACCGGCCCATACTAAAAATCTACACTCCTAACCTGTCAACTTTAAACCTCTCTCGTTTTATATCAATTCAATTTCATTTATTTAAAGACCAACTTGGATCAATCATTGTTAGTATCACTTATAATAAAATTAACCTAAGATTAGTACAAAAACCTACCTACCTACCTGTGTGGTTTATAGCTACTGAGACTAAGACAATGTAAATGTTACAAAAACCTTACAAATAATGTTTCTTATCGAGAAAAAAATACCAAGTATGCTAGAGTTATACAGAACTCTTATTTTAAAAGAAAAAAGTGCATTTCGTTCATTCACTGGATTTGTTCATTTTAAAAATATTCCCTTTCGTATTTGGGTATATGAGTGGTATATTTTGATTTTGTAGATTATGGCAATTATGTTATATTTATAAAACGATTAATATTATATATATTGCTAGATTTACAACAAAATAAAGATACGAAAAGTGCTAAAATGTGTATGTCACACGTCGAGCCAGTCATGTTTAGAGGCTTGCAGAAACTCGAAAAAAAATCGAGTGAATATTCAATGTGGTCACACAGGTAAAAAGTAATGAGTCAAGATATTAAAATGTGCTTTATTTATTAAAGGATATGGTATTTAATGCCAAAAAACTACTTTTTCCACTGTTGGGATTTCTTGGGAGAAATCGAGCATACCGGAACCTCCGGTTATTGTCACAGCGATTTTAACAATACTTGTGGAATCGATATTCTCCAAAACGCATTTATTTTTCAATCCTGGCAACATTAGAATGCTATAAACATTGACCGCCATTACGTATTTAACGTCAGTTCCTTCAAAACGGTGACGAACGGCGGCCGCAGTGTTGGTGCACAAAAAAAGCATTGAAATAAATAAATAAATGAAATAAATGAACTTTACTCTGTAAGTAGGCAGCAATGGCACTTTTACAAGTCAAACCCTACTAGCGTTTCACAGAGGCCACTGCCGAGAAGAAACGCCGAAAGAAACTCGACAGTCAGCCATTTTCTCACAAAAATATGCTTATTACAATGATAATACTTAACCTACTTAAGATCAAGAAATCTAAGACACATAGAATTCAAAATTCAGAATTCAAATATTTATTCTGCAAATAGGACTCAGTTACAGTGTTTTCGGTAAATAGATTATAATTAACTTTTGTAAACGCAATTCGACATTTAATAGATTATCCTAGTATCCGAAATGAAACAAAAACCACATTGAATAGGTTCAAAACAAGTTGAAATCTTGATTTTAAATCGTTGCGGTAGAATCCGTCACATCCGGATAGTAACGTGATATACCTACCGGAACGATTTTGTGACTAACTGGAGTCATAAAGCTTAGTACACAAACGAAATGTGACCGGTGTTAAAAAACCGACTACAAAATAAAAGGAGGTTCTTAGTTTGACCCGTATGTTTGTATACATGTATGTTTATCAGCGATTATCTCGCATTTGGCTGAAATAGAAATAGAAATAGAAAATGAACCGATTTTGATGCAGTTTTCAGGAAAGTATTTGTCTGGAGAAGGTCTCGGTACACGACAATCATATTTAAATAACTAAAAAGTAATTAATAATTACAATTTTATAAAAAAGAACCACCATTAATAATAAACTGAAAATTCAAATGTAATCTGGACACGAGGCGGTTCTTTTTTACTTATTTTTTTATTATTATACGTACGCCACTTTAACACCACAGACACAGAGTACAGAATACAGAAGTACAAAACGGTTATGGTACCTACTTAAGGGAATATAATTATTAGTTATAATAGGTACAACATTATACCTAGCATTTACAAATATTATTAGGGCTGCATTTAATTCAAGGTGTGTTATATAATCCTAATATCCTATCCTAATAATATTATACCTATTCGTGTAAGTTTGTGCGGATGTAAGTATGCATGTTCCACTTAATCTCAAAAACTGCTGAACTGATTTCTATGAAACTTTCCAGTGTTGTAGCTTAGACATCAATAAAATTCATCCCCATATATATTTTAAACCCAAAAAGGGGTGGTCATTTTGTATGGAAAATAAAATTGCCTTTAAGATGGAAACTCGAAACTTCTCTAATAGACTAAGCATTAAAATAAAAAAGGCGGTTGAATGTTAGTATGGAAAAAGAGTAAGTAATATATGTATACATTCGAAGTGAGCGACTAGAAATTGTGGTTTTAGTAATATACCTATATAGTAGATGAATAGATTAAAAACTGCCCTACCCGCGCGAAGTCGTGGCGGGTTTCAAAATACGAAAGTTTGTCTGTGTGTTACGCCTTCACGCTTAAACCGCTTAACCGAAGTAGATGCAATTTGGAATGGATATAGTTTGAGTCCCAATCAAGGACGTAGGATACCTACTTTTTATCATCCCTGAAGGGGGTGAAAGTTAGTATGGAAGAGCTATTAGCTAGGTAAGCGTCTGAAATAAAAGAATACAATAACCTCACGATAACCAAGTTCTACGCAGACGAAGTCGCAGGCAAAAACTAGTATAATATAACAATAATAGGTATTTTTATATCATATTAAACAAACACAATTATGGTATATTAAATAGATCTAAATAATTCTGCTTTTATCAATGATTTGAACTACTAACTATCGATTAGGATTATTAAGCGATTGCAAAGTAGAATTAATAAAAAGTAAAAATACAATGGAATACTATTTATTATACATTGATTTAATACATAATAAACGATGTTAGTCACACAATACATTCTTTTTGGTATTTTCTTTCAATATATTCAATATGTGTACACTATTCCTTACAATTTCCAGTTAGTCACATGAGATTCCGCTTAGTCACTGTAACAAGATTTGGAGTGTTTAAAATAATTATTTCTGGCTGCTGTAGTGCAACAATTCGCATTTTTAAGCGTTTACATTACTAAATGAATATTCTTTAATGTATTAAATTTTTCTTTTTATCGATTAGTACTATTTTAACACCAATAAATACATGTTTTAGCAGTCATTTAGATGCGATTGTGACGAACTGGTCATTCATTTTATCCTCCAAGCTTATTTTTTCCATTAATTCTATAAATTAAGCCCGTTTTAAATGGTTTATTGTCTTTATTTCAAATGTGTAAACTGAAACTGGTCCAAAAAACACTACAATCAATTTATAATGAATTTTATAATTGTGACTATCCGGAACTAGTTCCACCGTAATCTGAAGTTAAAATGCCGATATTTTCTATATTTATTAATATTTTCATGCCATTTTCGCAAATAATACACTATAACTTATGTGGAATCGAATAATCAAAGAAAAAACGAAAGACGAAGAGAAAAATACGTGAGTTTTAACCGTTTAGTAAAATAAAGTTATAACATGTCTCACGAAAGTTTAAATTCAAATCAAAGAAATTTCAAAATTGGTGTTAAGAAAAAAAGTCGTTCTCCGGTTCGTCACGTGTACATTTTTTTTGAAAAACGCCCTTAGTTCTGTTGGTTTGGCTCACATGCCCGTAATAATGATTTGATGATTTAATGATTATGTTGAATGATTTTGATTTGATGATTGTGTGTGATTGATTTATATTAAATATTTTTATATGCGCTACCTACTGATCTGTTTGAAGTCGGTGCCAAGCCAATAAGGGTCATATTAAAAGGCCTATCACACTGCCCTATCGGTAGGGTCCTATCGATAGGGTTGGCGTGGCCCTTAGCTTTTCAGTCACTTATGACACCACATTATCCATCGGGCCTAACTCAGTAGTCTTGGCATTTTAATTTTAGCGTTCTGGCTGCACGTATCGTTTTCTCCGGTACACAGTATATTTTATCACGAGCATTACCGTTATGGCACCTGCACTATCGAAATATCAAAAAATAGGACAATTGCCTCGGCAATTGTGGTCGCTACATCAAAAACAGTTTGATTTAGCAATAATAGTGCATGCACAATCAGTTTGTAGATTACATGAATGAACCTTAAGGTCAGATATTTGTTGAATAACTTTGCTCAGGGAGAACTGTAGGTATGTGGTCTTTGAGAGGTTTAATGTAAGAAGATTTTTCGCTAACCAGTTATTTATCTTATGTAGACCCTTCTCAGCATTGTAGTAAACTTCTTCCCATGTATCTCCGTGAAAGATAATGGCTGTGTCATCGGCGTAAGTGAAAATCTTTCCTTTCATGAGTGACTGTTGACATAAATCATTTATGTAAATTAAAAAGAGACTCGGACCCAGTATACTACCCTGAGGGGCTCCATACACTACTGGGGTAGGCTTACTAATGTTGTTTCCAATCTTAACTTGTTGTATACGGTTAGTAAGGAAATCCTTAAAAATCATTGTGAGGTTTCCCCCTAATACCAATACATTCTAACTTGCTCACAAGCGCTGGAATCGAGACCGTGTCAAACGCCTTGGCCAGATCAAGAAAAACACCCAGACATTTTTTTCCAGAGTCAAGCAGGCTTACAACGTGTTCTGACAAGGCACTGACAGCATCTTCCGTACTTTTACCCGACCTGAAACCAAATTGGCAGTCTGATAAAATGTTATGGTGTTCCAAATATTTAACTAAACGATTATTTAGTGCCCTTTCCAGAATCTTTGACAGTCATGACAGGACAGATATTGGCCTGTAGTTACCAACATTTTCTCGATTCCCGCCCTTGTGAACAGGAGTAATTAATGATCTTTTAAACGCGTCTGGGAATACTCCCTGATCAAAGCACATTTTGATAAGCTGAGTAAGAGGAGGCACAACTATAGGGATTGCAAGTTTTAGCAATTTGACAGGTATAGAGTCCCAACCGTAGGCACAGTCATTTTTAAGCTTAGTATCATGGATTCAATCTCAGCATCATCAGGTGGTATTAAGACCATAGAGTGTAGGGTATTAGCTATCTCAAATTTGTATACAGACTCATGATTTTTACTTGTAATCACTTCTGCTAGTTGCTTACCAAAGTTTGAAAAGTAAATATTTACTGTTTCAATGTCATTTAATGCAGTATTTACTGAGTTTATTAGTTCTTCAGCAGAGCTTACAGGTTTATTATAGCTTACTATTGATTTTATAGCAGTCCACGTTTCCTTATTTGATTTAGCGGCCTGCAGCAAAGACCTCTCGTAGTTACATTTAAGTTTTTTCAAAAGTGCATTGCAGTAGTTACGGTAACGCTTATAGGTAAAAAGTAGGATGTCATTATTAGTTTATTTTTGACACTTTCTATGAAGACGATCTCTGTGGCGAATACAGCGTAAGAGGCCAGGTGTCAACCAAGGTTTAAGCGTTCTCTTTCTATTTGGAACACTGCAAGATTTTGAACTTAATTGTATGGCTGTAGACAACTTGTGAACAAACCTAGACATGCATTCATTGACATCTGCTGTATTAACCACAAAAGAAAAGTCTATATTTTGCAGATAATCGAGTGCCGCAGTGTAATTAATTCTATTAAAGATTTTAAAGCTCTCGGTGTTTGGGCAGCTCGAAGCAAGACTTAAAACCACTAGTGCATGATCGGTCACAGTTGAATCAATTACAAATACAGTGGCTGGCATAGCCGTTTTAAGAATAGCATGATCAAGGCAATTGGACAATCTTGTGGGGTAGGTATGGCCCGGTAGCAACCCTAGTTCAGCACACAGGTTTAGGTAAGAAGCTGCATGTCTATCGGTAGTGTTTGGCTTGATATCTATATTAATATCTCCTATCCATATCCCTGATAATAAAATATTACCTGTGGAAAGCTCTGGAGAATTAAGCTTGAATGTTTACGATGAAAATGGCAAAGAAAATGAGATTTTGTTCAAGAATGTTTTGTATGTGCCAGGATTAGCGACAAATCTACTCTCAGTAAGTCAAATAATAAAGAATGGTGGCCAAGTAATATTTGATAAGTCTGGCTGTAAGATCACAAACAGCAAAAATGTGATTGTAGCAACTGCAAGCTTGATTAACAACATGTATCAACTGAATATGCCTGGAGGCTTTGCATGCATGTCCGATGTGGTCGAGCAAGACAATTACCTGTGGCACCAACGAATGGCATATCTGAATTTTCAAAGCTTACAGAAGGAGCAGATTTAGCCAAAGAGAAGAAAAACTTAAAATGTTTAACATGTTATGAAGGCAAACAGACTCGCTTACCCTTCGAGAGTCAAGAGTCTAAAACTGAAGCTCCTCTACAACTGATCCATTCCGACGTCTGTGGACCAATGGAGACAGCGTCATAACAATGGGAGGAGCCAGATATTTTCTAACCTGAAGGCTCCTTATCCCCGCCTCCTGAGTCCCCCATTATATTATCGGTGGTGTTTAAATCAAACGATTCTCCATGTAATCAAAGTATGTTGTCATAATCAGTCAATTACAAAAATCATTACACTGACGTGTTCAATTACACACTAGTAATGTAATTACACCTTAATATTTAGTTTTAGGATCGAGATAATTAAGATTTAATCGTATTTTAATATCAGACGTCGGCGATCCGTCAATGCTTTGTCACGCGCCACTTTTCTCGATCACCGTTCAAATCAATATGGCCGCCCGCAATGCCTTGACGTTCCGCCAGAGTGAGGCGTAGCAAACTTCACTCTCGTCTGTGTAAATGTCACTTTAGTTTGCAAAGTCGATAATAGATGGCGCTTCACACGAGCGCCGTCACGGCCGGACTGACAATCGACCGTCCTCGGGCGACGAATAAGTGTAGTCACTCTGCAATCACAAAATAAACGTCACAATTAATTTCAGCCGCTCGTCCATTCTGACATTCCGTTGTTGGACCGGACAACTGCATCCAAACGACCATTACAGTACATGGACGGGATAACAGCGTCCCCTCGACCAACGTCATCATATTACATTACACTACATCATGGACCGGATAACTGCGTCCCTTCGACCAACCACCAGCATGGACCGGACAACAGCATCCTTTCGACCATTCTCACAATGACGTATATGTGGACCGGACAAATGCTCACCCCGAACACCGTCCTTTCGACCATTCTCACAATGCCTGTATATGTGGACCGGACAAATGCTCACCCCGAACACCGTCCTTTCGACCACCCATAGACAGTCACTACTGTAACCACAAGAGTAATGCGTCCCCTCAATCGACCCTTGGCACATAGAACACTATTGCTTTGGAAGTTTGGACTCGAATCGGACCCCCCCCCCCCCCCCCCCCCCATCGGCTATCCCCTTAACAAATCTAGAATCTTATACGGAATTAAAATATTCTCATACCTCTCATTTGCGGACCATCTTGCTCATTACATCTCCCTTCACTTTCTTCACTGCTCACGTTAATCATTTTCATTGTAATCGTTATAATTTTCGGAACAACAAGTAACAGTGTCTGATCCAGCGGTCATTGTATCAGAGTCAGCGGACAAGGTATCGCAACTACGTACTGAGATTGTGTCGCTATTATCGTCACGAGTATCCCCCTCCCTAACACAATCTGGCGCCGTCTCGGCCTCCTCATCACTACTTTCATTAAGCATGCTTGTCGCTACTTCATTTAGCCCTACATGACCTTTGGGTACAAGACGCAAGTTCTCGTGAGAACACTTATACGTTCGACGAGAGCCGTTAAGATTTTTCAATTCATAGCGGTCATTTTCGAGTACTTCAGTAATTAGGAAAGGGCCTTTGAATTTTCGATCAAGTTTGGTTTGATTTCGCTCTGATCTTTTAATGAAAACAAAGTCTCCTTTGGAAAACGGTTTTACAATAGCTCGACCTCTATTAAACCTATCAGTATCAGATTTTGCCGCCTTTTCTATATTTTTAGAATCCTCATTACGGGCAGAAGTCAGGTCGAGGCGGGTTTCGGGCTGGAGACCCGATGAAATTTTAGCCAAGCCTAACGATTGCGCACGAATACCGAACATTACTTTAATATGTTTGTTAAGCGGATGCGTCCGCTAGCGAAAATCTCAATTTTTGAATCAAAGTGAAAATTGAAAAATTCAACACCACAGGTGGGATTTGAACCCACGACTGTAGTGCTCCCCTAAGCACAACCTAGACACCTAAATAGCGTACTCACTGGCTCGATACCACACCAATGTCGGGCAGACGTCCACTCTCGACCGTGGCCATAACTTGACTAACTACCCTCATCCGTGTGCTCGAGATAGCGGTTAAGTATAAAACAGATAGACATACACTACATCCCTTCCTTAGTATGATTTATTTATTTCAATTAATCTGATCATGAATCAATACTCGGTTCAATCACTTTGTGCACCCACACTTGCATCTTGATCTTTCCCATCTTCTTAAACTGTCCATCACAACATGAGGTGTGGGTTTGAAATCAGTGACTCATCATCTCTCAGTGTGTCATCATCAATGAGGAGTCAGTTTGTTCCCTTTTTCCATCTCTTTTATTTCTATAAAAGGGAGATAAGGTTTATAACTTATCTCCTTCTTCAACTTCCCCCCCTTCTGTGCACCCCTTACTCTCACCCAGCGGATGTCCAACCGTGAAAACGTCATTCGAGAAATTGAAGAGGCCAGAAGAAGACCAGGGGGAGTGAACCTCGACTTTATCATCCGCGTCAAGATACTTGGAATCAGAAGGAACCCGGCAGAAGACATATTGAATTTCAATTTAAACCTTCCAAAATCAGCTGACTAACATTATTACCATTCAAGAAACCCAACGAAACGAGAAACCCTCAAAATCGTTATGTGTTCCATCCTCCCGGTCTTTTGACGCCTATCATCATAGAAGGAAAGATTCTCCTCCAGCGAATTTGGCGTTCAAGAACTGGTTAGGACCAAGTCGTTCAAGAAACTGAATATTTCATGTGGAAACACTGGATACAGCGCCTGATCGCTGCTTATGTATGCAGAGTTCCACGACAGTACATTACATGACGGGACAGTACATGAGGAGCTAACTCGGTGCACGATAGAATTGCACATTTCTGCGATGCTCGTAAGAAAGCAGATTCGATGTATGCATGTTCGAGAAGATGGCAAGATATGAATTTTCAGGCAGCCTTACTCGGAGTGCGACTTGCTTGCACGATAGAAAAATATCACAACACTATTTAACCAGCGAACAAGATTTTCTGGACCAATTCCTCAGCGGTAATAGTATGGATCAAGGGCTATTCACGCAATTATAAAATCATTGTTTCCAATCGCTTGGGAGAAATAGCAGAGCACACGCAAACCAAAGACTAGAAGTGGTTGTTTAGTTGCCTACGTCGCTAAATGTATCAGATGGCGCCGTCAGGGACCTTGATGATTTAAACCCAGAACATCGGTGGTTTAAAGGCCCTTTGTTTCTCTACCAAGACCCTAAGACATGGCCGTCACAGGATAATAACACGAAACCAATATCGACCGATCTGTTGGGAATGAAAAAACCGTCGCACAGCATCTTACCAGTGCATGCATATGTACCATCTTTCCTGATATTACCCGATTTTCCAAATGGCTGATACTCATCAGAAGTACGGAGTACATTAAGCATTCATTGAAAATACTCGGAACAACTAATAGCCTTAAACCTGAACAACTCCAGCGCGCTGAAGAGTCATGGATTAAGCACTGCCAAAGTCAAGTTTCCTACTCGAATTAGACAATCTAAGAAATAACAAGCCCTTTGACATGAACGGTCAGGTTTGGAATCTGTGCTCGTTCATTGATGACTATGGTGTGCTGAGACAGGAATCTCACCCAACCCATTGGAAAAGATGAAAAACATCTGTACACAAAATTGCTTACCTTACCTATATCACCACGAACAAGCTAACCATGAAAATAACGAATCAGTAGTTAACTCCTTGCGTCAGAAATATTGGATCCTTAACATATGATATGACTGGCAGAACAGGAGCAAAACCCGTCGTTTATGACGTATTACGTAAAGCACAGCCAACGAATTTATCTCAATCCTCATGGAGACTTGCCAACTGCAATCTGTTGCTCATCATCTACGGCTCTATAGCCATTGCGGCTTAGATTATATTGGGACAATGATGGTGATAATCGGTACATGTATGACGAGTAGAGCCGTGCACGTTGAACTCGCAGCATCGCTATCTGCAGACTCTGTAATACTTGCTCTACGCAGAATGATAGCTCGCAGAGGACCACCTAGTCTTTTTCCTCGAAAATGGAATGAATTTCCATGGCGCTAACACAGAACTAAAAAGATCGGTTAAGGGAATAGAACAGCAGCGAATCAAGGAGCGATTTCCGACCGAAGAAATTCTAAGAACTGTTCCGACAGGAGCGGAATCTACACTGGACTCGCGTCCTCTGACGCATGTGTCAGTGCATCCAGATGACCACGAAGCAATAACGCCTAATCATTTACTTCTTGCGGAAATAAGTAAAATGCCACATTTGGGAACGTTCACTGAGAATGACATGATCACAAGAAAGCAGTGGCACAAAGCACAAAGGCTATGTGGCATTTTTTTGGAATAAATGGGCCCGTGAATAGTTGCCTGTACTGCTGGCCAGAGCACATGTTTTAGAAAGATCAGACCTGAAAGAAGGCGGTCGTCAATGTCGTCATCATCGAGCCTAGGTTACCATGCAACACCTGGCCGAAAGGCATTTTAGGCAAGGAGTTCGAGTTCGAGTTGCCAACATGCGCACCGCGAGTGGCTCTCTACGGCGGCCCGCTGTGAAGATCGCCCGTCTCCCGACTGATGCTGCATTCAAGCATGGTTCACATTTATATGTAGGCCCATACAGCCGTAACCGTAACTAATTAACGCATAGTATACATTTGCATGTGGGCTTATACAGCCGTAACACATTCACGTATAGTTTACATTTATATGTAGGCCTATACAGCCGTAACGCATTCACGTATAGTTTACATTTACATGTGGGCCTATACAGCCGTAACACATTCACGTATGATGTACATTTACATGCAGGTCTATACAGCCGTAACACATCCAAGCATGGTTCACATTTACATGTAGGTCCATACAGCTGTTACTCAATCACGCATAGTTTACATTGCATGTAGGCCTATACAGCCGTAATACATTCACGTATGTCGTATAGTTTACATTTAGATGTAGCCCCCATACAGCCGTAACCGTAACTAATTGACGCATAGTTTACATTTTACATGTAGGCCTATACAGCCGTAACACATTCACGCATGGTTTACATTTCATGTAGACCTACGAGTATACAGCCGTAACACATTCACGTATAATTTACATTTATGTGTAGGCCCATACATACAGCCGTAACACATTGTCGCATAGTTTACTTTTACATGTAGACCTATACAGCCGTAACACATTGACGCATGGTTTACAATTTCATGAAGGCCCATACAGCCGTAACACACTGACGCATGGTTTACAATTTCATGTAGGCCCATACAGCCGTAACACACTGACGCATGGTTTACAATTTCATGTAGGCCCATACAGCCGTAACACATTGACGCATGGTTTACAATTTCATGAAGGCCCATACAGCCGTAACACACTGACGCATGGTTTACAATTTCATGTAGGCCCATACAGCCGTAACACATTGACGCATGGTTTACAATTTCATGTAGGCCCATACAGCCGTAACACACTGACGCATGGTTTACAATTTCATGTAGGCCCATACACCCGTAACACATTGACGCATGGTTTACAATTTCATGTAGGCCCATACAGCCGTAACACATTGACGCATGGTTTACAATTTCATGTAGGCCCATACAGCCGTAACACACTGACGCATGGTTTACAATTTCATGTAGGCCCATACAGCCGTAACACATTGACGCATGGTTTACAATTTCATGTAGGCCCATACAGCCGTAACACATTCACACTTATTTATTTGTAAGAATACAGTAGCCACTGAGTACATCGTAGACTTATTACAATTTCAGAAATCTAACCTTTTCATTATTCATTCCTTTTTATTTGCTTCATAATAGTGGTCTTTCATAGTACTTCAGACCGTATAAGATACACTACTTCCATGTTTACTAATCCTGCAAGTATGTAGCAATATTCACACACGCATATAGCAAAGATTTCGCGACAGAACAAACTGATACAAAATATTATCCACATAGCAATAGGAATGCGGGACGATTCGCCCCCGTACCCCACAGACTAATAAAAACTAAACAGTCAGACGTTCTCGGAAGGAATATTTTCTTGTTTTTCTTTTTCAATAGATAAGTACTAATTGAAACTCATACGACTCACTGTTTCTTTAGGCCCTAAAGTTTAAGGCATGTAAAACTGGAAATATTTTAAATTGGAAAACTTTGTTCTTCAGGCGGCCGCAAACCGACGCAGGCCGCGTAACTGGCCTAGTGACACTATACGATCGGATACCTGATAATATGCACCTTCCTCCCAATTATTCAATAATGGCTTAAACAATGGTTGCGACTAGCAAAATTTTATGTCTTAGCCAAATTTATAAAATAATGAAATTATTCAGTATTTAAGTATGACAGCAATTCTAATACCTAAGTAGCCAAGCCAACATAGTACAAATGTAGTAAATGTTCCCCAAAGGAGTAGGCAGATCACATGAACTCCAATTCATACCTATGCCGCTTTTAGCCATTGTACCTAGCACACTCTTCATTTGTTTGTTTTATATACCTACACGCTAAACGCTCCGCTTAAAGCGGTATGTCGCCTGCTTCAGGGAAGATCATGTTAAGACCTTTAATTAAGTATCCTTTAAATTACTGTATTCTTAACAAATAAGCAAGTAAATAAATGATTTTGTTATTTAATAAATATCACATTATACCTAATTTATCAACTAATCAACATGTATTTTGACTTGTAACTTCTGTTCTGAATAAATTTTCCATTTTCAATACAATACAATACAAATATTCTTTATTGTTCACCAAATAAGGTACACTAAAAGAAATAACAGAAGCGAATTGCACAATGGTAGACAACAGTCGGTCTTATCGCTAAGAAGCGATCTCTTCCAGACAACCTTCCATTCAATCCATCCATCCATTTTCAATTTCGTTGTTTAGGTAATTTTCGAATCCAGTTATTGTTCACAAAACGCGAGAAACACCTTATCACCCTGCCGCACCGCACCGCACTACTGCCATTCTGTGTAATACCTACTAGTATAATTGTAGTTTTGTTCTGATATCTAAGGTCGGTATTTAATTTTATGAATGGTTAGGTAATATGTATCTTTACCTTATATAGGTATCATCATACCTATTCACGTAAGAATATTACAAAAACAAACCCGATATGAAGTGTTCCTCGGTTTTTAGTGTACATTGTTTATTGCGATCAAAACAATACTTCATTCCGCATAGCAATTACTTATAAGTCCTTGCCTGTTTTAGATGTTTGGTTCATAATACAATTTACAAGAACTTTAACTACTACCTACTTTCCTTACGTTTTTATTTTTCAAGCAGAAAGTAGGACATTAGTAAAAATAATCAAAACTAAGTTGATTTACACTTACTTTATCCTCGTCGCCATTTGTAGTGCTCCCCTAAGCACAACCTAGACACCTAAATAGCGTACTCACTGGCTCGATACCACACCAATGTCGGGCAGACGTCCACTCTCGACCGTGGCCATAACTTGACTAACTACCCTCATCCGTGTGCTCGAGATAGCGGTTAAGTATAAAACAGATAGACATACACTACAACGACCTCTGGAATCTCGACCTATGGAAGAAGTTGTAATAGCTTCACGGTAGATGTCGCTACGAGCCTCCCTAATAAGGCTTAATAGATGAGTGTTAAGATTGAAAGATTCACCATTACAAGGGATACCACGGTGGCTCAATTGGTAGAGCAATGGACGGATTCCAGAGGTCGTGGGTTCAAATCCCACCTGTGGTGTTGAATTTTTCAATTTTCACTTTGATTCAAAAATTACCGAACATTAATTGTGTCGGGGTAAATTTGGTCACCGATGAAATTGTGCTGTTAAGTGCTAATTGAATTTTACCAAGTTCATCGCGCCAAGTTTTATTTGGATCATTTTACACAATGGTCAAAAGACTCTTTAAGGTTCGCATAACGCGCTCGACCTGGCCGTTTGCCCTACTAGACCCTGTCGCTATGAAATGAAGTTCAATATTGTTATCTGAACAAAACGTTTTAAACTCACTACTGACATAGGAGCGCCCTTGATCCGCTATGACTCGCTTTGGTGCTCCAAAAAGGTTCACAGCTTTCTCTAGAGCTACCACAGCGCTAGCGGCATTTAGGGATGAGGTGTGCTCTAGTAACACATATTTTGTAAACCCATCGATGATTACGGAACAATATTCTTTTTGATCGCTCTTTCCACTTAATTTGCCTGAAAAATCTATGTGAACCGTGTGCCAGGGCACAGGGACTTTGGGAATAGAGTGAAGACGTATTGGCTGACCTCCGGATTGACCTTTAGACGCTTTACATATGATGCAAGAATCAATATACTTGCGAACAGATTTGGACATTTCTGGAAACCAGTAGTGCTCATATAATTTATCTAAGGTTTTATCACTGCCTAAATGGTGAAATTCGGAATGGACGTGATTGATGAGCGTCCATACTAGCGATCGAGGAACGATTGGAAGCCATGAACAAACTTTATTTCGATTAATCTTTCGGTAAATTATTCCGTCGCGGACATCGTACGTGTTCGATACGATTTCAGGGAGCTCCTTATCGGAGTGCTGTTTTATGATGTTCTGGATCTCGGGATCCCGTTTTTGCTCAACTGATAACCAACCCTCGTGAAGCTCAACAAAGTTTACTTCCTTTGAACTAGAGGAACTAGGGGACACTGTGTTAACCTAATGATTTCGCGATAGATAGTCCGCGTGCTCCATACTGCGGCCCTCACGATACACAACATCGAAGGTGAAAGGTTGTAAGTAAGCCCACCAACGATGGACACGTGGGGTTAGGTCTATTTTCGATTTTGACGCCTTAAGGGCGTTACAGTCCGTAACAACAACGAACTCGCGACCAAATAGGTAAGGACGGAAATGATCGACCGCTCGCACTACCGCCATCGTCTCAAGCTACATATGAGTGATACTTGGACTCTTCTTTGGTCGTGCGCTGGCTATAATAAGCTACATTATGAGGCATAGAGTCCTTTTTCTGAATAAGGATAGCGCCATAGCCCTCAGAACTTGCATCAGTGTGCAATTCGACTGGGAGTTTGGGGTCAAAGATCGTTACAACCGGATTGGACGTCAGTATAGCTATGATAGATTGACGGATCGACTCGTGTTTATCGGTCCATTTGATAGGGCCCTTCAAACTTGTCAGCGGGTATAGTGGGCCAGCAATTTTAGAGAAATTGTGAATGAATTTCCTAAAATACGACGCAAGGCCTAAAAACTGTCGCACTTGCCTTGCAGTCTTGGGAGGTGGAGAATCTGAAAGAGCTTGAATCTTTAGTGAGTTTGGCTTTACTGTACCTGACTCAATTGTGTAACCCAAATACACAACTTTAGTTTTCATAAATTTACATTTCCGCAAATTAAATGAGAATCCTGCCTCTGAAAGGGTTTTGAGCACTTCATCAAGTCGGCGAAGACCATCAGCAATATCTGAAGAGTAGCATAAAATATCATCAATATATGCCAAAGGTTTGTCTTTTAAGGATTTAGGGCCTTACTGATGCACCTCTGATATACGGAAGGCGGTTACGCAAACCGAAAGGCATAACCACGTATTCATATTGCCCTTCGGGCGTTATAAAGGCCGTTTTATGTATGGAATCAGGATGAATTAAAATTTGGTGGAACCCTGAAGCCATATCCAATGATGAAAAGAAGTTGGCCCCGGTAAGTTCGTCTATCTGTTCATCAATGAGTGGTAAAGGGAAGTGCTCAGGGACCGTGTTCGAGTTTAATTGCCTATAATCGACACACAATCGTTCTGTACCATCTTTCTTTTTTACAAGCAGTATTGGACTAGCAAACTCCGAAGAACTTTTACGAATAACGCCAGCATCTAACAATTCACTGAACCTTTTCTCTGACAATTTGTTTTTCGGCAGGTGCTAGTCTATACGGGATTCTGCTAACTACTTTTTGTGAGTCTTGTCATTTTATTTCCATTTGCCCTGTCGTCACTCGTCTAGTAGGAATACCTTCAATGAAATAATCCGCATACTTGTTAAGTATTTCAATGAGTTTCAACCTATCGTCTCCCGTTAAATCAGTGTCTATCGTGTTGAAATTGATTTTATCCTCCTGAACTTGGCAAGTGTTGATTTGTTCCATCGGTTTAATTACAAGGCGATTATTATCAATTTCAACACGAACACCATTATTAAGAATATCCCTACCAATTATTACAGGGTCAGTGATACACGTATCAGGCACCACATGGAACAACAGCGTTGTAGAGATATCCCCTATTTTAACTGTACTCGAGATTTGCGTTGTGCATTTTAAATGCCAGAAAGGTATACTACATTTCTATGTGTGTCACCCATGAGAAGACTAGAAAAGCTACTTTTAAGCAATGAGCAAGACGACCCACTATCGAAAAGAAAGGAGACGGTCTCACCAGATGATGTTGTGAGGGTACCTCTCGACGACTTGTGCTCGCAGGTCTGTACGATTTCCTTGGCCGCTCCTCCAGCACTCGTCCTTTCATTGCAGTTCGACGATAAGTGTCCCAGCTTACCACAAGTAAAGCATTTTACTGGTGGTTTCTCATTTAATCGTAGTGGGGCATCATTAGAGTTAGGCGGCTGCTGCTGATATTGCCCGCGTTTCTTGCAGTCAACTTGTTTATGTCCATGTACGCCACATATGTGACATGTGCCAGTAAATTTCGTGTCTGATAAACGAGCCCTCTTCCTGTCGAGGTCTTAGCTTTCATTTGCTTCCCCTCGCCGCTTCAATGAAATAGTTCCGAGGACACGAAATAACTGCGCTCTAGTGTTAATTACATTTGAGTTCAGTTCTCGCCGGATCATTCCATCTTTAAAAGATAACACCGAAATAACAAATCCAGTGATAATTTCCTCAGACATTTGGAGCTTCGGTATGCGTTCAATCATAGTCCACAGCCTAATAGCTGATTCAGCCGCAGTTTCCTTTTCACGGATTTGGAACCGTAGAATGTCGTCAAAATAATCTTGCACACATTTTGGTTTTGCAAACTTAGCTATTAATGTTTCCTTTACAGTAATCCAGGTCAAGTCATTCAGGTTTAGCATAGTTAAGCAATTGGCAGCTCGTCCTTTTAAGGCGCTTCTTAATGCCATGAGTAGATCAACACCCTTTAGTCCTTTACTATTAACAATCATTTCCGTAACCCTGCACCACCCCTCAATATCTGCGTCGGCATCGTCAGGGTTAAATTGGATGAATTGAGGATTACTTGTACTCACTGTTTGTGTTTCTGACTTATTCAGAATGCGCGATAGCAGCGCTTCCATGTAGCTGAAGAAATTCATTGCGCTGTTTTCCTCAATCGGCCGTTTTTCTTCCGTGGGCAGCACGTTACATCCCACTTCTGATGAAGGGCTCCTTATCCCCGCCTCCTGAGTCCCCCATTGTATTATCGGTGGTGTTTAAATGAAACGATTCTTCATGTAATCAAAGTATGTTGTCATAATCAGTCAATTACAAAAATCATTACACTGACGTGTTCAATTACACACTAGTAATGTAATTACACCTTAAGATTTAGTTTTAGGATCGAGATAATTAAGATTTAATCGTATTTTAATATCAGACGTCGGCGATCCGTCAATGCTTTGTCACGCGCCACTTTTCTCGATCACCGTTCAAATCAATATGGCCGCCCGCAATGCCTTGACGTTCCGCCAGAGTGAGGCGTAGCAAACTTCACTCTCGTCTGTGTAAATGTCACTTTAGTTTGCAAAGTCGATAATAGATGGCGCTTCACACGAGCGCCGTCAAACCTTTTTAGATGATTTTACAAAAGAGATATTTGTGTACACACTTCATAACAAGTCTGAAGCATTTGAGAAATTCAAAGAATTCAAAAGTCTAGTTGAGAATCAGTTAAAATATAAGATAAAAGTCCTCCGAACAGACAACGGACTTGAGTTTGTGAACCGAAACTTCTCAAACTTTTTGAAAGCTGCCGGAATAATCTATCAGACCACTACACCTTACACACCGGAGCAGAATGGAAAGGCAGAAAGACCAATTATTTTATAATAATTAAAGCTACGGGTCAATTTGTCACAACAACTTCATTGAAAGTAAATGACATAAATTCTTGTTGCCTTTTTGCATATTAAGATTTTATTATCAAATATGTCAAAAATGGCCGCCATTTTGTTTTTTATTTAATTCAGTCCGATTGCTCTTAAAATTTGACAAAAATGGTCGCCATATTGTTTTTTTAATTTAGTTCGATCGCGCTTAAAATCGATAGCTGAGCATCCGCAGGGACCTTAATAAAGATCTTATTATCAAATTTGACAATAATGGCCGCCATTTGTTTTTTATTTAATTCAGTCCGGTTGCTCTTAAAATCGATATCTGAGCATTCGCGAGGTCACTTAGAATTAATATGATGTCACTCGGATGCTCAGATATAGATTTTGAACGTAAACGGGTTGTAAATAAACAAAATCAATATGGCCGCTAGTTTTTCAAATCTGACATCAGATTCGTCCTAAGTGGTCTCTCGAACGCTCAGCCCAGATTCCCGGATATTGATTTTGAACGTAATCGGATTGAAAATAAACAAAATCAATATGGATGCCACTTTCATCAAATCCGACGTTAGTTTCGTCCTAAGTGTCCTCTCGGACGCTCAGATATCGATTTTGAACGTATTCGGATTGAAAATTGACAAAACCAAAATGGCCGCAATTTTTATCAAATCTGACGTTAGATCCATCCTAAGTGGCCTCTCGAACGCTCAGATATCGATTTTGAACGAAATCGGGTATTAAAAAAAAAAAACAATATGGCCGCCACTTTTTATATTTCACATCAGATTCGTCCTAAGTGGTCTCTCGAACGCCCAGATATTGATTTTGAACGTAATCGGATTGAAACTAAACAAATCAATATAGTTGCCACTTTTTCAAATTCGACGATTTTTAACGTAACCGGGTAAATGAACAAAATTAAAAATATGGCCGTCACTTGTTTTAATCTTATGTCGAATTCATATTAAATACCTTCAGATAGCAATTTATTACAAAAATCAAGAGATATTGAAAAAAACTAAATTAGTTAATTTTAACGTATGTACATAAACTTTCTCGAACTTCGTTTTTCTAAATTTCAAACCTGACAGCCCTTAAAATTATAAATTGCTAACTCAATGAGCTTATTTTTAATAATATATTGATATCACGCTATACCTATTTATTCACCAGAAAAGTGTCGCATCTCCTGCATCTTCGATACTCTTTGACCACTTTTGATGACGTCACAAAATGGCGGCCGGCGAGAAACGTCATGACAGTTGTTCTAGGTAGCCAGTCTATACGTAGTAATAAATAGGTCAATGATTTTGACATTGCTTAAATATTCGTAATAATTTACGGAAATAAACACCGTGCACTTTAAACTTTACTTACAAAGCTACTAGATATATGTGTGGGGTATGCTGAGAGACATGGCCTTGTATATAACGCGAAAAAGAGTGAGTTGCTGGTATTTAAGTCTGGGAATAAAACGTTTTTAAATATTCCGCCAGTCAACATTCGAGGCACTCCTCTTGAACGTGTATCGCGTGTTAAATACCTGGGTCACTGGGTAACAGAAACCCTAATGGATGATACGGATTTGGACCGAGAACGTAGGGCACTTTGTGTTAGATGCAATATGTTGGCCCGTAGGTTTGCAAAATGCAGTAAAAATGTAAAAGTGACTCTTTTCAAAGCCTTTTGCCAGTCCTTCTACACATGCAGCCTATGGGTCAATTATACTAAAAAAGCATACGGTGCACTTAGGGTCCAGTACAATAATGGATACAAAGCACTGATGGGACTGCCGTGGCATTGTAGCGCATCAGGAATGCTTGTCGAGGCAAACATAGATTCGTTCCAGGCCATTTTACGTAAACGGACAGCGTCCCTGATGCGCCGCCTTGCAAGCAGCACCAACCGTTTATTGGCTGTAGTAGCTGGAAGGGTGGACGGACCCTTTTTTGAGCACTGTACACGTATGCACATAAGCCTGTGTCCAGTGTTCAAATGAATCCGATCCTAGTAGTGTAGTAGATCCTAGTTATAAGTATCTACTTGTATATACTAACATAGTCTTAAGTTATATTTTACTAACTACATATGGATGGATGTATTCGAAATAAAAATAATTGAATTGAATTGAATTAAAGCAATTCGCGGCGAATATCGGAACGCATTTCTATAACCTGAATTAACTTCTGTCAATCTCATAACATAAATATTATATCTGCCAAAACATCGGGAAATATACCTATCAGACAGCATTTCAATCCAGCTTTCTACATTCCGTCGGTCCAATCACAGACACCCGAACAAACGCGACCCTCAAGCTGTGGAAAGAATCAGCAACCCCTACTGAAGACTATACAACCTGCACTGAGCCCAGGGGGGGCACACTTATTAGGAGCAACACTTTTCATAGTCAACAGCGACCTCAACCGACTGGTTGAGAACTAAACACGCGGCCATATTGTGGACTTGTCAAAATCGCCATTCGTAAACTCTGACACTCGTTGTTTGGATGTTTATGCGCTTTTCGAGGTTATCTCTTGTTATTTGTTATTTGAAAGTTCCTGTTAATTTGTTATTTATTTATCGTTACCGCGTTTCTTGTTGTGTTTTTTTGTTATAGAAGTTATTGTTGTGTTATTTATTGTTAAGTTTCGTTTGATTTGTTAACGTTGTTATTGATATGAACATGAGTGAAATTCCGAAAAGATATTGTGTTTTCGGCTGTGATTTTTTGGGTAAGTGTTTTCCTTTACTTTCGACGTTTGTTAATAGCTTATATATTTCGCTCATTCACTACTACTGGCGGTTTGCCTTGTTGAATCTTCCGTATTTGCGCCGCGTAGTAATGCATTATAATACTCTGACCGGCACTAGGTTATAGTTGTTGCAATGATTGAACGAATTGCTCGTTTGATTGCTGTGTGGCATGGTACTTTGACTATGTGTTCAAAGTATGAACAAAGATATGCTCCAATACAGAATCCTCAAGCAGCCAGTAACTGGGCTAATTTGTACTGTAGTAGTAGTAGTAGTAGTAAACACTTTATTGCACAAATCAAGTACATACAAGGAAAACAAACTTAATAGTAGACATTTGTATAAAGGCGAGGCCTTTAAGGGATCTCTCCCAGCTAACCTTTACTAGCTACTGTAGCACCCCTTGGGTTGAGACGGAACATTTTTTCATTAAAATATGCATATTCTAACGTCTTCTGTTACATATTCATTAAAAAAATATATATATATATATATATATCAATATCAACCACTGTAAGGCTGCGTTTCCACCAGAGATGTGCGAGGATGTGTTTTCATATATTGACACCTCACTCGGTGCGTTGTGAGGTGTCAAATGTATGAAAACGCATCCTCGCACATCTCTGGTGGAAACGCAGCCTGATGGGTGGTTATTAAATGTATATGTGTGTATGTGCTGTAGGTAAAAAATAACATGAATTTCATTATGTTTCAGTCACATATGGTGCACCAATACATCGATTTCCAAACCCGAATAAAAAGCCTGGTCTTTTTAATGCATGGATCTCAGTGGTTGGAGACAAACTCAAAGAAACTGACCACATGAAAATTTACAAATCTAAAAGATTGTGTGATCATCATTTTGATCCTAGTGATAAGATGTCAGCAAATCGGATAAAGCCGTCAGCAGTCCCATCAGTGAACTTACATCGTAAGTACAATTTAATCTTAACTATTTAAGCCGTTGTATTGCTGCACAGGATATTTAACAGAAGATTAGACTGTCCCCTTTTGCAAAAAATAACTTTACTGTTCCTAGGCTCACAAATTTCTGACCTATTGCAACCAGTACTTTTAGAACTAATGTTGGCTCTCATAGTCTTATACCCTTATTGTAGAGAGCACAACAAATTGTCCAAGGAAACAAATATTGACATATTGAACACCTATGTAAACCTATATATACATATATATATATATCAGTGGCGGAGCGTCCATACAACTCGATTCCCGCCGGCTTGCCTAATTTTCAGCCAGTGCAGTTCTTTTAATACGGCTCATGAAGAATAAGAAAGGCAATTTTTTTCCGGCTTCCCTAAGAATAATTTTGACGCACCGCCACTGATATATATATAGACAGCGCTGCCAGCCTTTTTTTAATATGAAGCGCCACCGATAAGGTTGTGTAGTAATAATTATCTACTAGAGTTAAATTAAGGCAGTTTTTTCTATGTACTTTTCTCACTTTTATGTCTGAAACTTACTTAAGATTCATTTAAAAAAAAAACTTAAGGAATTTCTTGTTTGAAAACAGACCACAGTGTATTAAAAACCCCCTATTTGTCTCACCTAGTTTCTTTTTTGAAAATCATATAGTTCACAGGACTATGAGCTAAAATTCTGTTACCGCTATAAAAAAATACTAAAAAACAGAATAAAATAAATATTTAAGGGGGCTGCCATTACAACAAGAACAGTGTCGCCAACAGTATTAAAATCACACTATTTCCTTGTTATTCAGAAGATATCAACAATTTATTCTTCAGGGTTGTCATGTCGTTTATAAATGTAATCCAGTTATGATGCGTAACCGGGTCTATGAATCGTAGATATCTCTTATTGTATGTTACGTGCTTAAACCTAATCTTTTTCGTTATCGATGAGGCATGACACATATGTTCTATTCGTATATTCATGACTTATATAAGTAATTGAGTTTTTTATAAAAAAAATTATTTTGTGATTTTCATGACCCAGGTATAAGCAAACTTTGATATTTTTTTTATAGTAAGAAAAACTATAAACCGTATCGACGTCGGAGTTTTAGTCTAAAGTCAAGTGAACTACCTATATTATTAAAAAAAGGTGAGACAAAATGGTGGTTTTTAACACACTGCAGACGAGTAAATGTGCTGATTGATTGTAAACTCGCAATTTTGCGTTCCAGGTATACAACAAGGATGTAAAACTTTTTTACAAGCAGACCATTGCTACACGCGGTCTCTACGAGAAAGTCTCCAAGCTGTACCATTGATGGACATAACGAATTTACCGGGACCATCGAGACTAGCACCAGTTGATCCAACAGAAACTCCACTGCCGTCAGAATCCACGGAAACAGCTTGTGTGACTGCGACTGATAGCTCTCAATTTCGAACATCACGCACGAATACACGGCCTCTACGAGAAATTATCCAACCTGTACCACTGATGGACATAACTAATTTACCGGGACCATCCAGACCAGCAGAAGTTGACTCAACTGAAATTCCACTACCATCAGGATCTACGGAAACAACTTGTTTGACTGTGACTGATATGTCTCAATTTCGAAAATCACGCACGAAGTTTGATGCAGGTAAGAAAATAATATTTTCTTAACATGCAATGAAATATTGACGTTATGCTCGTTATAAAAAGCTGCGAAGTATCGTGAGCGTCAGGATGACAGGACCATGGTAGCGAGGGTAACTCATACTCAACTATCAAATAGGTATGAAATAATTAGTACCCTACTAAAAATAGAGAAATATCCTATATATTATATTATAAACGTTACGTTTTGTATGGGGAGCTAAATTTTTTTAAACGAGGAACTTGAAATTACGTTTGTAGACCTAGCATTAAATAGTAATAAAACCAATTTCAGCGTTTTTTGAAATTCACCTTCTGAAGGGGTGAAAAGGGGGTTGAAATATTGTATGGACAACCTGAGTTTTTTAAAGTGAGTGACTTCATACTTGGATCGAGTAGACTTTCAGTTAAAATAAAATAAAAGTAATTTCATCGTTTTTGTAAATCTAGTCCTTAAGGCTGTATAATAGGGGGTTGAATGTTTGTATGGAAAACGTGAGGGAATAGAAATTTCGGTTTTAGTAATATACCTATAGAAGAAAAATAGATTAAAAACTGCCCTACCCATGCAAAGTCGTGGCAGGTTACAAATGTTAAAGTATGTATGTCGGTCTATCTGTTACCACTTCACTTTTGAACCATTGAACCGATTTAGATGAAATGTGGTATGGATATAGTTTGAGTCCCAGGGAAGGACATAGGATACTTTTTATCCCGGAAATCATCCCTTAACCACTTGCTTGCTTAGTGAGTGGTTAAGGGGGTGGAACTTTGTATGGAAAAAAGATAACTATGTAAGCGTCATGCTATGCCATAAAAGAATAGCAATAACGTGAAGACCGAGTTGAACGCAGACGAAGTCGCGGGCAAAAGCTAGTTGAAAATAAAGTGGTCAGCCATTCTGACGTCAGGTTGACAGGTACAGTTCTGCTACTTGTACTTAGTCGTATAGTAGAAATTATTTAAAATGTCCGACATTTTATAAAACTTGTCATTGGACTTTGAATCTTCACGCTTGGACAGTAAAGTCGCTTTTTGAACGGCCTAATTCGATACAACACGGACAGTTCAAATAATTTTAAGTATAATCGTAATGATGATTGCATCTTTTCGATTATATTAAATACCCAATTGGTACCTTTATTCATATTTAATATTTTATAAAGACTTGTCTTTACGGTTGTATGAGTACACTATGTTAATATATTTTATTTTATATATAAGTAAATTATTGTATTCTTTTAGATAAATAAATTCTTAAACCATAAACCATAGTGTTGCAGTCAGTCAATGTGAACCGGGCCTTAAATCTATTTCAAATGTTAAGTGATTGTTGCTATAATAGATTTGTCTCTGGGGGGGCAAAATTATATATTTACGGCGAGGGTGGGATACGTTTGTGTTTACGCCCAAGACGGAAATAATTTTGCTACCGTGTGGCATATACTGCTTTTCAAACCTATGACGATAGCAGTCATTATTGATCTCAAATGAGGGAAGAAAAGTACGACTTTGATCCCTCATTCGCGGGCATTAATGACTCTTCAGAATAGCAGGTGTGAAAAGCAGGATATGCCACACGGTAACAAATTTTGCTAAGGCGTAAACATATGAATCCATCACTACGCTCGATTCAGTATCCCGCCGTCGCCGTAAATATATCAATGCTCCCCTGAGACAAAGTCTACTATTGTAGCAATCTATTTTAACATTTGTACTAAATTTAAAGCCCGGTTGACATTGACTGACTCCTGCAGCACTATGGCCATCATAAACATATACTATACGCATTCTAGCACTAAAGCACTATCTATTGTTTGGAGATAAAGTCAAAAATGTAGACACTACATGTTGATGTATTTGTCTATTATGATAGTATTGTCTTTATCTAATGCTTTTTGTTTCATTTTTTTTTTTTCAGAAAAAACCTTCGAGTATTTACGAGAAAAAACAGCCAATGAATGCGCAAGGAAAGTGCGGCAGAAGCACAATGAAATTAGAAGATTACGGCAGAAGGTAAAAGGATATAAAATGCGTCTCCGGCAATTGAGGCAGGCTTCATTAAAGACTGATTTCGAAAAGTTGACAAGAAATATGCCTAAATCCGCAAAACTGTTCACAAGAATGCAGTTCATGGAAGGTGTGAAGAAGAAGAAGGGGCATAGGTTTACCGTGGAAGAAAAAATACTGTCGTTATCTCTATATAAGAAAAGTCCAAAAGCGTATGCTTTGATGTGTAAACATTTCACATTGCCATCACGAAAAGTGCTTAAGTCACTACTGGCACAAATTAAAATACAGCCCGGAATCAACCCTGTTATTTTTAACCAATTAAAATTAACTGTAAGCAAACTGCAGCCACAAGATCGTCTGTGTACTGTAATATTTGATGAAATGTCGATTTTACCCCAAATCTTTTATAATCAGCACACAGACGATCTTGTAGGTTTTGAAAACCTTGGCGAAGAAAAATCGCAGCATTTTGCGAATCACGCCTTGGTTTTTATGGTGAAGGGTGTAGTAAAAAATTTCAAACAACCTGTAGCTTACTATTTTACGCAATGCTTATCAACGCCCAGACTGAAGAAAATGTTAAAAACTGTAGTTTCAGAAATACAAGCTACCGGTCTAAAAGTAGTGGCAACCGTATGTGACCAGGGCTCGCCAAATTCGAGCTGCATTAATGATTTAATATCAGAAGCCAAATCGAATTATTTTAATTTAGGGAAACAGTGGAGAGATGACGTAATTATTATAAATAATCAGGAAATAGTCCCACGTTTTGATGTTCCACATTTAATTAAAGGTATAAGGAACAACTTACTGAATAAAGATCTAATTTACAACATTAAAAATATAGAGAAAAATGTCAAGTGGGAATATTTCCAGAAAATTTATGCTGCTGACAAGGCTCATGGTGAGTTACGGCTTTTACCTAAATTAACAAGGGAACATGTTGATCCCACAAAAATAAAGAAAATGCGAGTAAAACATGCCGTCCAAATACTCAGCCATAGTGTGGCTGTGGCTACAGATAATTTGGTCGCGAGAGGCGATTTACCGCAAGAATGTTGTAACGTTATACCATTTTTAATATTAATAGACAAATTGTTTGACTCGCTCAATGCCTCGAGCTTCTCAGTGCCCCGTGGGAAAAAGTACAGAGCGGCTGTTAAAAGGAACTCTCCTCACCATCAGCTTTGGCAAGAGGCTCTTCAGTTATTAAAATCTATAAAATTTATATGCAGAAACCGTGACGGGTCAACAACAGTGAAACATGTACCAACTGTAAATAATTTTATTAAAACTATTGAGGGGTTCAAACGGTTGTGGCAATTGTTGTCAAAAAGATATAGTATAGATTCGATGTTAACACGCAATTTCAACCAAGACCCCCTCGAGAACTTTTTCGGTAGCATTCGCAGTTTGGGTGCTCGTAATGTAGCACCCAATTGCATGGGGTTTGAGGGAGCCTTTAAAACTCTGTTATTAAATAATATGAGCAGTGATCATTCGATAAACTCCAATTGCGAAAAAGACTCGAATACGTGTTTACAATCATTAACCTTTTTTATAAAAAACAAAGATAAAGATAATGCTCCCTCGCAACCCCAAGATAATGTAATTGATCAGCCTTTGGATGTCATGCCGACTAGTGTAGTAGATTCTGGAGATGATCAAAGAACTTATGTCTGTGGATGGGCGCTGACAAAATGTTTGCAAAAAGTTATTAAAGGGTGTAAACAATGTAAAAGCAAGCTACTGGGCGATCCAAAGAATGCAAAATACAGATTCATAGCAGCAAAAGAATATGAAAATAAAGAATGGCTTACATATCCATCTGATACCCTAGTAGCATGCTTTCAAAAAATACAAAACACAACAATCGCGTTCTTAAACAATGAATGTTACAAAAAAAATATTAAAGAGCGGATCATTGCTTCCATAAACACATCAGTTGATTTTTCGTTTTTGAACTGTATTATTCATACAGATAACTTCAAGGACTGCTTTTTAAATACTACAATTAATATAATTATTTACAGTTGGTGCAGAACGATAAATAGGATTTTAGAGGGTAAGATTCTTTATGAAGGAGATGATAATGTACAAAAAGCAGCACAGTTATATTACAATAAACATAAAACATTAAGAAAATAAATGAAACAAGCGTCTTATATATTTAATATACCTTTTCCTGGGTTGAAAACAATTGCTCAATGAAAAAATATCATGTTTGAAGCCGTTGGCTACCGCTAACATTTTTTATGATTAGATATGTAGTGAAATGAGTTGAAATTCATGAAAATTAGTATTATTTAATAAAACAGTCCTATTTCATTGAGAAATTTACGTCTGATTAGTACAATTTATACCGCTGTAATGTTGTTATACATACGCATTTATAGTAGAGCATTTCTAGAAAAGTTTGTACAAATTAGAGCGACAACTAAGGCATATTTTTTTGTTATTTAACCATTTAAAAACATGGCAGAAGAAGTAAATTATTAGTACGCCTTAGTTGTCGTACTTATTTTGTACAAACTTTTCTAGGAATGTTCTACTATAAATGCGTATGTATAGCGCATACAGCCGTATTATACATACATGCATATAGCTATACATCTATATGTCAAAAGTAGTTCCTGACCGGCCACTGAGTGGCAGCACTGTCTATGCATGCACATTTGACCACAGAGTAGCCACTCTTTTCCCTATATATTACAATACTCTTTGACTGAGCCTGCCCTTGGCAACATGGAAGTCCCTCAATAGACTGCGTACCGGAGTTGGTCGTAGTAAAGACAACCTGTGCAAGTGGGGTTTCATCGGGGCATCTTCTAACCGCTGCGTGTGTGGTGCCACCCCACAATCTCTGGCGCACATTACCAACTGCCGGGCTTGCCCATCCTCCTGCTCCCAGGAAGACCTGGTTAAAGCCAACCAAAGGGCAATAGACGTTGCTGGCTTTTGGGCCAGCACAATCTAGCCATCGACTCGATAAGAAGAAGAAGCATTTCAATGTTGCAAACAAATACAAAAAGTTTAAAAGTGGTTTATAACTAGGTAGCTATCATATGAAAGTGATAAGAAAAAGATATGGTTTTGATGGAAAACCGATTTCGATTACCTCATTGTTGTGTTGATCATTGTGTACCTACTTACATATCATACAAGAATATCTACCTAATACTTAAAGTATCACAACAAATAACATTTACAATTATGAACATTTAAAACCAAGCATATGATTGTAATAAACATAGTATAGTAAAGTAAGTGTGAGTGTTTTGTGTGCTGTGTTTAAATGTGCAAAGTAAATTATAAATTCAACAATATTCCTGTGCTATTCAGCTGAAAGTATGTGTAGGTTTATCAGTGATAATGAGATGCACCAACTTGCCTATTTTATCATGGAATTCGGCAAAGTAACGCCTGATTCAATCAATTATTTTAAGTAAATTATAATTATTAAACAGATTACTTGTGTGTTTTATTGTTTACTACCTATAAGGTTACTCAGATAGAGTTGGATACTGGAATAATATTTAAATCAGCTATGCTATATATAGCTATGATAACTTTAAATCAGCTATGCTGTAATATAACTATTTACTTTTAAATAATTGCTAAAAGCTAGTACAGTTTACAAGTGTAACGGCAAGTATAGTTCGGACACAACTTTAAGACTAAATTCTGTTGAACGCAAGCATTATTCTGATTAGTACCTAGCCTAGTTTAAATAATCATAGTATCTTTTCATAAACTTAATACTGCATTTTATTTTACTTAAGCTACCGGTGAATGGGTTCCCCAGTCGGATAGATTCTATTAAGAATGTTTTTTTTTGCCGGGAGAGGACACCAAACACAAAACTAAATTTGTTTTAATAGGAAATAAGGAATTTCAATGAAAAAATCTGTTTTATCAATATATTAGTATTTGTTGGTAAAGTATATGCAATAATAAACATTATCACCAAATATAAAGTTTATTGGTCAATGGGAAATCAATAAAATCTTAGGAACAATATTTTGTAAAAAAAAAAGTTGACTGATGGCGTCTCATTGCTTTGTTTTTCAATATATTTTAAAACCATAAATTGTGTATTTTTATCTGCTCAATGAGCTCGAAACAACAATACCCCACTCGATGGGGTAGGTGAAAAAAAAACTGTTCACACCCCCCTTTAGCTGCATGACTAGGTCAACTATGTAGACTTTTGACTAACACCGTATACAATTTGTTTTGTGTGTTTGTTTCGTCGCTGTGCTGTGATTTCACCAAATGGTCACAACGGAATAGACCAGCGCTGGCTCTGCCAGCATAACGCTAAGTTGTGATCATTTCGTGACAAAATTCGGTTTGTAATGTCCTGTTTGTAAGTGTTTTGTCTTTCACAGGCGGTTCAGTGCAACCCACCTTATGGACATGGCCATCATGGCCCATTACAGACATTTTGTGCCGTTGTGTGGATGGTCACGTGTTATCGTCTGTTACAAGAGGGGCTAATAATTATAATCGCTTATACGTCAATCGCTCAAGAATGCTATATGTCCGACATATAGTGATCATCTTAGCCCCTATGATCCATACCAGTGGACCACGATGATTTTGCCATCACATGTGAATCGGGCTAGTGACTGTCTATCTTTGTTTGTGAGCGAGCGTAATCGGTATACGGGCGGTAGGTACATATTCCGACCACATAATGAACCCTGATGGTGCGGAAAAAAGACGCAACTATGAGGTGGAATGAGATAAAAGCATGTACTTCTCCCCTTAACGCATAACTGCGTCCTTGTCCTTGCCCTGCGCCACCACGCGAGTCGTTGCCGCGAACTTAAGAGGGTGATAGACGGGCTAGTTTTGAAATCGAACTTTGCTCGGATCGATACTCATACTAAAGAGTTATTGATAAAATTGTTAAATACCGACATAAAGTTAAGTTATACGTACGTACGATTTTATAGCTCATACGTGTGTCTACATGCCGATACAAGCAAAGTTCATGAACTTTAAAACCGTAACTCTGTAGTCTCTGTACCCGAATAACCCGAAGGGTCTAGAGGTGAGTGATAAATAACTTCACGATGAAAAAATCACGGTGATCCGCCGTTAAAAAGTAACAGTGTGACTTGTCACGAAGTAACAACGTTACAAAATAACGTTGTTACTTAGCGACGATATCACTGGAACAGTGGGTAAGCGACGCGTCGCGTCGTGCCTCGTGACCGCTGTTACTAACTGTGACTGTGACTGCGGTGATTTTTCAATGTGATTTATTTGGAACGGGAATAACAATAACGGTGGTCGAAAAGTAAAGCTTTTCCTCATGTCTAGAAGGGTCCAAGCGGAACCCTATTGCTATCACTCACGCGTTCGTCCATTCGTTGTCTGTCACAAAATTTGTTCCGATGATTTTTTTTTACTTCCCATTGACCTATGAACTTGAAATTTGGTGACAATGTAATATTACATATATGTTAACAACAAATATTAATATATTAATCATTCAATTTTTTTCTTTCAAATTACCTTATTGTTCTTATTAAAATAAACTTAATTTTGCGATTGGTTCGGAACCCTAAATGTGCGGAGGCCGACACGCACTTGGTCGGTTTTTTAACTTGCACGTCTATCACACACTTAAGTTCACGTAGGGGACGTCCGGGAGAGGTGAACCCCATTTAAATTAAAAGTGCCTAAAATAGAAAGAAATATAATTATTCATTGGAAAAATACACATTAAAATACAAGTTTTGGGTTTTGTAGCTATATAACGTAATGGCACCAATTATGGACGGCTTAAGAACTCCGTCGACATCTTTTGGCTATATCTCTCTTATTTTATAAGTTTGATGTTAGTTATTTCAAAGAAAATGTAGCTTAATAATCACTAATTATAATAAACATACAAAAGTTTTGGATAAACTTGTAAATTCCGAGAAAATTGCTCCAAATCTGAAAAAGTCGAATATCTTCGAAAATCCTATGATGGACAGAAAAAATACTATTATGGACACCCAATCTTGGACACCTTATGTTCTAAAAGCATTGTGGGCCGCCTGCAATTTCACATATAAATTGCTTTATTTGTTGAATTCCAAACTTTTTAAAAATGTAGAATCTGTCATATAAAAGGAGGCACAGGTCGTATTCAGCCAATTCAGCTCGTATTTTTCTGTTAGAAACGAGACTTTTTTTATATCTTGAATAATTTGCGTTTTTCGGTAAAACAATACACTTGCGATTCTGTTAAAAAAAAAACCCCGCTGTTTATTTTTTGTTGAGCATGATGTTTTTGACGTTTTAAAGTTATGTTTATCAAATATTTAAAAGTACTATATTAGCCTCGGCCGGAATGACAATTGCAGGGTTCGTATTATAATTAAACGGACTCGCAAGCTCGTTTAAACAAATACTCAGCCTGCAATTGCTTTCTTCCCCGGCCACGGCAATAATGTATTTTTTTTTGGGATAAGGATTCATGGATAAGGAATTCAAATTTTACATTTATTTAGAATCTTAAGTAAATTTTTTTTCGAAATATCGTCATTGTACTCGATTCCGACTAATTCGGGGATAAGAATTTAAAATTTTACATTTATTTTGAATTTTAAGTAAAAAAAAAAAATGATTTTCCAAAAATCGTCAATTTCCTCGATTTCGACTAATTCAGGGATAAGGATTTCAAATTTGATACCTATTCTGCCGTCCTGTTTCTAAAACCAAACTAACCCACAAATTATAGTTTTGAGATATGAGCAAAAAACGTTGAAACCAAAATTTCTAGGAAATGTGTACATTTATTCCAGATTTCTTTTATATAAAAATTAAAACTAAATTTGTGCTTCCATTGTTATTGCACTACTTCGTAAAATAATGAATAGGTTTTTTTACAGAAAGGTTTTTGTGTTTTAGTGTTGCAAATAATTACTAAACTATCAACGATATTACACTTAAAACACCGTTAAGTATACCTTAGCCGTTCTTTAACATCGCATAATAAACAAAACATAGCTAAATAACGGCTAACCCCCTTATTCATAAACGTCCATCAAACCTCTATTAGTTAACAAGCCGCTAAAGTTCGTTTGTCCTTATCTGTCACTCTGACATTTACGTTTGTGGGAAAGGGACAAACAATATTTTAGTTAGCAGAGGTTTGCTAAGTTTTATGAATAAGATGGTAAGTCACTTAACGAGTTTATAGTATTTGTTAGTGGGAAAAGATTACACTGAAAAACTTTAAATAAGCACGTTATTGGACTTTAACCGTTTTGTAGCTATGCAATAACTGCAAACATTCAAGCAAGGTGTATGCGTTCCTAATTTAAAAACACGTTAAATGATGAACCATCGCCTCTAACTGTGTTTTAGTCATGTAATCCTGCTGAAATTGTTTTAGTGTTTTTGCCAAAAAAAACCTCGTCAGTTGCACTATTATACAAGTATGTTATTAAAATAATTGAATTGTTTAAATAAATAAAACAAAACTGTTTACACTGTATCCACGTATAGTTAGTATTGCACTTTTGTATGTAAACGGAAGGGACAAAAGAATGTTGGTGGGCGTAAACCATTGCACCTGAATGGCAGAGCAGGCTTACATACCGGCGCGACTTACAGAATTATAATAATTTTATTATTTGATTTACGTTCCTGGGTACACAAACTGGAACGCAGAGTAAGTGGGAAATAGTAAAAAAGCAGTCATGAAATATGCAGAAAATAATCATCCATTAAGCAAATTATTATCGTTGAAAGTAGCTGATCTAAATAGAGCATAAGCGTCTGCACCGTATGAAAGACAGATGTTAACTGAACTTTGGCTGCCATGTAAAACCATCCTATGTACAGTCGTTACCATTTGCGTGCTTTCTCAGATTTCTGGTACTAACTAGTTACCGTGGATAGAGAGTTGCAGATGCATATTTATTTATTGTATTTGTTTACAGAAAAAATCCTCCTTGGGAAAAATACTCATTAAACTTAATGTGAAATCTTTATTCAATAACTTACAAATTATTAATAATATTCGTGCAGTTGGATATATACATTATAAAAAACGGTTTTAATCAATGCGCGGGAGGGCCGCGCCGTCGTTGAACCCGAGCCATCTGGCAGAGGGATCGGCGCCTCGTGCTGCGGATCCACGTACTGGTGGCACATATCACAGCGACGCTGATTTTTGCTCTGAGCCAGCCCAGTATGGTACTTAGAGAGCAATTCCAGAGTTCAAGGACGCCATCACCTGATATTACAAGTGGTGTGAAAGTAGCATGTCGTATTTCGCAGGCATTAGAGTATTTTCTGTTTTTATCTTCGGCTGATTATGGAGAGATGTAACTGGACGTGAGAGGTAGGAAAGAGCGTCGTTGTCAATTAACAACACGGATATCGAATAACGCCTTCCTCTGAGCAACCCATACGCCAAGTTCGCCTAGTGATTAGGCCTCCGGTTTTAAGTATAACAGAGCGCGTGATCAGTGTTGAATTGGCTGTTGCCGCAGCCATCGCTTAATTATGACTGTGTCATGGAGTTTGATATTCTGTTGTATCGTATTGATGGCGCATATCTGAATTCTAGTGGGGATGGGTTAAAGTGATCGTTTTTTGTAGGAATAACTGAGAACCGGTTTGAGGACTTCGTTTTCATCTTGGATGCGATGGATCTTTCAATCGCTCTTTTCTTGTTAGTGGTGAATTTTGCTAGGATGGTTTCTAAAAGTTTGTCACTGAGGGCATATTTATCTTTACGGCCTTCTTTGCGTGCATGTTTAAGAGATATATTATAGTCGGATAGGCCAATTTGTTTCTTCTCTAATAAGAGTAATAAGGCATCTGTGAGAGCCGTGCAACCTTTCTTGGAATTTTCGTATTTTAAGTTAGTGGCGTGTGGGTCGGATTTTGCCTTAATGTGTATTTTATTACTACCAAAGAGTGCTGGCAGGAAGATCATACTAACGTAACGCATGTGTCAAAAACAGTGTGTGTGTGTGCAGTGGTTCAAAAAATTCATGGGAGATTTTCAGGACTCGTAGTAAGAATGACCATTGGAATTGTTTTTTTTTTGTTAGGGCTGTTAGTCCGCTTTAGGGGAGTTTTTGGAGATTTCTGAGATTTTTTTCTACTGTGGAAAAGAATTTGTTAAAACTATTTTTTATGAAATCTTCTGAAGGAAACTTCCCAAAAAGCGAGATGATGATGTTGTATCTATATTTCCCGGGAAAGACGGTGTTGTGCGTGTAGTTAACGTTAAGACGGCTACGGGTGTCCTGACAAGACCCATGAATAGACTCATTAGATTACCCTTTGATAGTCCCTCACATTAGCCTTTTCCTTCTTTCTTTTCTCGTAAACATAGTCATGTTTAGGGCGGGGGTATGTTCAATAAACAATTTTAACCACCTCCACTCCCCGCGTTTCCTTAATGACATATGACTGACAGTTGACCTATTGCTCGCATCCTAAGAGGACGTATGTCGCTCTGTGCCTGTGCCCTTACCTAAATACCAGCACGCGAGTGAATCAGTGTCTGTGTGCCGGAGAAATGAAACCTGGACTTCGCAATTAAGGTATGTGAGCAAGGAACCTGACCTAAAGACTATTTTGTAATCCTTTGTGTTAAATCCCATTTTAAACATAGGGTATTATTGAGCGTTTCAGAACAGATTGTTCTGAAACTCTCAATCGTGTCTGGGTCACATTTGTATTGTTTTCTGTTCTGAAACTCTCAATCGTGTCTGGGTGATAGTTGTTTCGTATTCTGTTCTGAAACTCTCAATCGTGTCTGGGTCACAATTGTATTGTTTTCTGTTCTGAAACTCTCAATCGTGTCTGGGTGATATTTGTTTTTGAATTCGAGTCAAGTTGAATTTTTAAATTAACAAGTGCTTTCTCCCATCTATTCTTCGGAGCCAAGGATTTTATATCAGCTACATTATATAACTTTAATGCAACAAAAAGGTCCCCGGATAACTGGCTAGTTCGACGCACCTTGCCTCCAGGAACTTGACGTGTCAGCGTAGACTGAAGAAATGCTTTATTTTCACGGTACGGAGCACGGAAGTCTTCATCTTCGCTATCGTTGCCAATTAACCAGCCCGAAGAGCCGTCATTTTTCTCTTTTTGACGCAATGATTTTTCGGACCTGCAAACCATAAAACCACGTCTTATTTTTATAAAATGTATAGATTTAAAACTGTGCGATAAAATATAGCCTACATCATATCACTCGTATATTGGTTAATATTATGTAGCGATATAATTGCCGAAATTCGGGAGAGCACGTGATCATACGCACCTGACATAACAAGACTGGTTTGTTGTAGGGGTACCCTCATTTTCCAATATACTACATGCCTTCCCCTCGAGATAGTCCATTAACACTAAGTTTTCACTATTCACTAAACACTGATAGTTCACTAACACTATATCGTCCGTAGGAACGTTCTTACACTATGTACTTATTCTATAACTTTAACTATCATCTAAAACGACACATCAGAGCCAACGGTATCTTCCTTCTCTGACTCTGACAGGTTCTCATGGTCTTCTAGAGCCATTCTCTTGGCTTCCATGTTTTGCGGTGGGGAAGGCGATCTTGTTCGTTTATTAGTTGGCGGTATGTGTTCTTGGCTCTTGTTAAAAGTACAATCTTGTGGGCCGGACACCCCTATGATATCAGCCCACTGAGAGGCTGGGGGAGTAGGGCTCACTGGGGTATCATTTTCATCATCATCACTTTCTTCATGTGGCCTACTTGTCTCTGGGTAGACACCTTCACGTTGCATACTCTGATTTTGATTTACCTCTACCTCTCCCCCGTGATTTTGCATCTGATTTATATGTCTTTTAAACTGTTTTCCATTCTATTGTATTATGTACCTACAAATGCCTTGTCTTTTTTCTATGACGCCTTTCAACCAGCGTGGCCCTTGACCATAATTCCTAAACAACACTGTCTGTCCAGTTTGGAACGAACGCACTCGCGTATTTTCATTTTCATCACATGCATCACTTCGCCCCTGATCCCTAGACATGAGGGGATTCAGGTGATCAAACTTGGTTCTGAAACGCCTATTATTTAAAAGTTCTGCAGGTGACTTGTCATTTGTACTGTTCGGCGTTGTACGCAAACCATATAATATTGTAGGTAATTTAATATGCCAAGGGAGTTTACATTGTTTCTTAAGTTTATTTTTGACAGTCTGGACCGTCCTCTCCGCCTGCCCATTAGACGCCGGGTGGTAAGGAGGGATTAAGACTTGTTTTATTCCATTTGTCGATAGAAACGTTCTGAACTGTTCCGCAATGAAGCTTCTACCATTGTCACTGACCAACGTGTCTGGCAACCCTTGTTCTGCAAAAATATTTCTTAATGTATTTATAAGTGTATCAGCGCTCATATCAGGAACAATTTTAACTTCTGGCCATTTTGAATAAGCATCAATTAATATGAGGAAAGTTTTTCCTTGAAATGGTCCCGCATAATCTACGTGTAACCTGGACCACGCTTTCTCAGGCCTTATCCATTTATGGCTTACTTGTGAAGGCATATTCCTGTTCTCGGCACAAGTCTCACAGTTTTTTACTAAATTCTCAATTTCTTTGTCTATAGCTGGCCACCAAAAATAACTTCTTGCCATGGCTTTGGTAATTACAATACCATCATGGTTATTATGTAGTTCTTGTAGAATATATGGTCTCATTTTATCCGGTATAACCACGCGATTACCCCACAAAATACAATTTTTATACTCTGATAATTCATTACGCTTCTGCCAGTAAACTTTATATTCAGGGTCTATCTTGCCAGGCCATCCGTTTCGAATCCAGTATAATATCTTGCTTAGAGTATTATCTTTAATTGTCAGTTTAGCAACTTCATTGGCTGACAATTCCAAGTCTATTGGGGTTTCTTCTATTAACAAAACTCCTAAGTATTCCTCTTCCGCTGACTGGTCCCGAGTTGGCCATCTGCTTAACGAATCAGCATTTCCAAGCTTTTTGCCTTCCACATATTCTATGGTGTAATCATATGAGTTCAATAGCAAGGCCCAACGGAGCATTCTTGGTGAAATTATATTAGGAATAGGCTTTTTCGGGTCAAATAACCCCAATAATGGCTTATGGTCTGTCCTGATTGTTATCTTCCTAGCACTGATAAACTGGTGGAATTTCTTTAGGCCGAACATGATAGCTGCTGCCTCTTTATCTATTTGAGCATAATTTCTCTCATGCTTATTCATGGTTCGTGAAGCAAACATTATAGGCCTCACTGAACCATCATCCATTACGTGTTCTAAAACTGTTCCCAAGCCGTGTTGTGACGCATCACACGACATTATGATCTTCTTCTTCACATCGTAATGAACTAATGTATCTGTACTTGACAGCATACCTCGTAACTTTTCAAAGGCCTCCTGATGCTGTGAGGTCCACTGCCATTTCACATCTTTATTTAACAGCTTGTACAATGATTCAGCAATATTAGCCTTGTGAGGTAAGAACCGATCGTAAAAATTAAGTAACCCTAAGAAAGCTTGGAGTTCTTTTACGTTACTTGGCACAGGCGTGTTCTCAATTGCATGAATCTTATCTTTACATGGGTGGATACCATATTCATCTATGAGAAACCCTAAAAATTTCACATTTCTTACAGCAAATTTACATTTACCCTTGTTCAACCGTAAGCCGGCTTCTTGTAATTTTTTCAATACCATCTCTAGTCTTGAGTTATGTTCTGCTATGTTAATTCCACTCACAACAATGTCATCCAAAAGTACAGCTATGCCTTTAATTCCCGTAAGTAGAGAAGACATTAATCTTTGAAATATGCCCGGGCATGCTTTTACACCGAAAGCTAAACGTTTCATCTTATAAAGTCCTTTTGGTGTATTTATGGTCAACAGCTCTGCTGTTAGTTCATCAACACTAACTTGGGTGTATGCTCTTTCCAAATCAATTTTACTGAAAATTGTACCCCCTTGTAAAGCTGTGAAAGCTTCATCCAGAGTAGGTAAGGGATATGTATCGGTATCTGTTACCATGTTTACCGTAGCCCTGTAGTCCCCACAAAGTCTAACAGTGCCGTTCGGTTTCAGTACTGGTACTATGGGTGTTGCCCACTCAGAATGTGCCGTTGGTACCAGTACTCCTTCATCCACAAGCCTGTCTATTTCCTTAATCACTCTTTCTCTCAAAGCGAAAGGTATAGGTCTGCTTTTTAAAAACTTCGGCCTTGTTCCTTCTTTCGGTGTAATATTCACCATGGGACCCTTATATTTCCCTAAACCTTCCTGGAACACATCACCATATTTTTTAAGTAGTTCGTTAGTTTCACTACAATTTATTTCCATATGATACACTCCTTGCAATTGTATATGCAATGGTTCAAACCAATTACGCCCTATAAGGCTAGGTCCATTGCCACTGGCAATATAAACCATCAGATTGTCATGTAACCCTTTACAAGAGACTTGCACCTTAATTTTCCCTACTATTTGCAAATGGTTATCTGTCCATGTAGTTAATGTGACATCTCCCTTTTCTAACCTGGGTATTTCCCCATTCCAAATGAGTCTTGCTGTCGCTTCAGAAATGATTGTAAATGCACATCCGGAGTCCACCTCCATTTCGATTACCGAACCCTCAATTGACACTTTAATCATATATGCATCAACTTTACGTTCCCTCACATTGTTTATAGTTGCCTCATATAAACCATTACAATTTGACTTAAATGTACCATCCTGTTTATTTTTGACAAGGCATACCGACTCAATGTGTCCAATTTTACCACAAAAATTACATTTACTCCAACGAAACTTGCACTCTCCCTTATGCTGTCTACCACATCTGAAACATGATTTATTCTGCTTATTATCAAACCTCTTATTGGTGATTTTATTCACTTCCATGGGTTCATCAACCTCCAACATTGGTTTTGAAGGCCCCGGTACTATAATTATATTGGAATCAAATGTAGCCGTTTCATGTGAAAACGCTATCTCAGATGCTTGGGTAAAAGTTAATTTCTCACACTGTAATAATTTCTTTTGAACTTCCTTACTTCTGATACCGCATACTAACCTATCACGCAAAGTCCGGTCCAAATCTTTGAAATTACAATGTATGCTTAATTTTCTTAAATTGGCAACATAATCCCGGATCTTCTCCCCCTCTTCTTGATTCCTTGAATGAAATTTAAAAGATTCCACTATTTCATTGGGCGTGGGGTGGAAATGAGCGTTTAAATGCGTCAAAATGTTCTTATAGGTTATGTCACCTATACTAGTAGGAGACGACAAAGAAACAATCAAATCAAATAATTGAGAGCCACATACCGCCAATAAATTCGCCTTTTTCTTGTCCTCCTCCTCAATATCATTAGCTTTTAAGCAAAACTCAAACCTTGTGATGTAATTCTCCCAGCACCCATGTGCCATGTCAAATTCACCAAACTTTATACCCATATCCGCGTTTCACCTTTCACAATTTCACCACCAATCACTAATTATGGCCGATTGCACGCTTTACTGCCGATTTATACGCGTCGCCACTATTATGTAGCAATATAATTGCCGAAATTCGGGAGAGCACGTGTCCATACGCACCTGACATAACAAGACTGGTTTGTTGTAGGGGTACCCTCATTTTCCAATATACTACAGTAAATATAATTACCTCGGTATAGCAGTGTCGTCCTCGGATTCCGATATCGGGTTTACTTTTTTAGACATATAAACACAAATGTAAATTTATAAAACACATTAGAACACATTCATTTAAACTGGATTCAAATTCAAATAAAATAATAAATATAATATTTACCGCGATACAGGAGCTTCGTCCTCGGATTCAGGAAGCAGGATTTTCTTTTTAGGTACTCTCGGCTTCTTTGATCTACAAAACAGAAATGTAACATTTAGTAAAAACATATTCATTTAAACTGGTTTAAAATTCTAATAAAATAATAATCATAATATTTACCGCACAACAGGAGCTTCGTGGGCGGATTCGGGAAGCAGGATTTTCTTTTTAGGTGCCTTCGATTTTTTAGACCTGTAAAATACATGAGTAAATAAGAAATTTGTCTTACGAACAAAGTACAACATAACTGTGTTTACTTATCTTACCTTGAAGTTGGGTCGTCGAGCTCCTTATTCAAGCCTGAGTTTAAGGCGAATTTTTGGTTAGAAAGGTAGGACTCCGAATCAGACCTGTTAAAAGAACAAGGATTAGGTATACTTAACTTGCAGTTCTTAATGAAATAATAATAATACTTAAATAAAGTAAATTATAATCATATAGTATAAAAACTTACGAACATGATTTAAATGCAGTGCTGTGTTGCTTCTCTGCCGAAAGTTGTAATAGAAATGAACGTTCCGATGTGCAAAAAACGTGTTCGGCGTAAAATCACTTACAGTTGTTCTCAACCTTTCAATATTTATCACATATAGTATCCAATAGCAATATTGTTACAAACTACGAAAAAGTAGGTTTTTTAAAGGTTTAATACCTCAGCTACCGTTTTGTAAATTAAGCAAATGTGTAACAAACAAAAGTGTCATGTGATAGCAGATCATTTTATAAAGCACATATATGCCGACCTCAAAGAGCGCCGCCGACATCAAAGAGCGCGGTGACTCGCATAATAGAATACTAATTTCCGTCTCGCTCAAACATACAAATTTCGCTTGAGTAGAAGAAACGAATGTCGACATTACTAAACACGTACGATAATAACCTTGTCAATGGAATTATATTAAGATTGACTACACTGAATGCGATGATTTGTTAACGTGCTAACATTTCTGTTTTGTTTTATTGAAATCATGTTAAAACCTGTATCTTTTGAAAGTACCTATAGATGACTACACGTGTTGATGTCATTAACATAATAGTACATTACTTAACAAGGGCGGTAAAACAAAGAATGTCTCAGATCGTGGGTATTTGACGCCCGAGCCGAAGGCAAGGGCGATAAATATGCGATCTGAGGCTTTCTTTATTACCGCCCGTGTTAAGTACAAAATTTTATGTCACACCTGGCCAGGAAGTGGGTTTTTTCGCGCGCGGAGCGTGCGATAATGGCCACTTTATGGCCAAGTGTGACATAAAATCATGTTATAACTTGTGTCGATTGCATCAGGTTACGTAGCTAATAGCTACTTAACTAATAAGTTGTATTTGTAGTAAACCATTCCTACTGCAAATCTTTAAACGAACACACGTCGCCATACTGACCGCTAGTATTTAAATTTTTCGAAACTAGTAAAATGGTAAGTCCTCACATACTTTCAATTAGATACATAATGTATCAGTGTTTAGTTGAGAAATACCTAATTAAAATATTTCATTATTTACAGAATAAATCCAGTTATCAGCCGATTAATATCTCCAACGAAGCTGATGAGTCGACTCTAGCAAATTTTTACTCTCAAGCTATATTAGAAGATCCGTTGCGTTACTGCTCTCAAGATTTAAACGGTTACTTGAAGTATCAAGAAGAATGTTTAAATCAAGATGTTTCTTTACAAAAGGCTTCGAAACGAACAAAGGAAACTTCAAAGAAAAAGGAAACTGCAAAAAATAAAACCTCCGACATTGGATTGAATTCATACATCATAAAAAAAATTAAAAAAGGCAAGCAAATCATAAAAATCAGTATATCGAATCTTGAGCTGGACAACGAGTGTAAAGAAGTTTCGGTGCAATATGTTGTGGAAAGTGACTTTGATGAAATGTTGAATGCCACGGAAGAATTAGTTTATAAAATTGTAAAAAGGTTAAGCAATGCTAATTATTAAAATGTTTTAATATTTTATTTTCATTACATAGTTAAGTTTAATTTTATGTCATTTAGTTTTACTGATGTAGTTAAATTAGATACTTGAGTTAGGTATGTACATATGTCCTATAAATTTATGTCATGGAAGAATAAGTTCATAAAATTAATTATTAAAATTTAGAAATATTTTATATCATTTAGTTTTACCGATGTACCTAGTTAAATTAAGTATGTACGATAAATGTATGTTATGACAGAATTAGTTCATAAAATTTAGAAATATTTTAGTTTATAACATTTAGTTTTACTGATGTAGTTAAATTAGGTACTTTAAGTTAAGTATGTCCGATAAATTAAACAGATAAATACCTAATTCATTTATGATTTTTTGATATACATATATGGCTTAGACAACGGCACCCCTAATTAGCTACTTACGTCCAGTTGCTCGTTTCATTCGCAACACCATTGTAAGTTTCGGATGTATGCTGGAAGATTGTTCGATACATTTGATGCTCATAATTACTTACTATGGTATACCTATACGCGATCGAAAACGCAAACAATGAGTAAGTTTCAGATAGTATGACTAGAGTTTCAATAAAGTACGCGATGATAACTTAATTACATCGATCAACTTTGTTATGTTGTAAAAAAAAGTCTACCTTATTTCCTATAAAATCAATAGTTATAAAATCATGATCTATAACTACGAATTCTATAAAATCATTTAGTATAATGATTCATTTACTATAAATGTCATTTTGTATAACATTCAAATGGTATAATTCCAAAATCTTTAAAACCCATTAAATATAATATTTAAAATCTAGAAATTCAGTTGATATATTATTCATTGCCTATAATCATCATTGTGTATAACATTCAAAATCTAGAAAATCGGTTGATATATTATTTATTGTCTATAATCATCATTGTATATAACATTCAAAATCAAGAAACTCAGTTGATATATCATTCATTGTCTATAATCATCATTGTATATAACTTTATTTTACTAAACGGTTAAAACTCACGTATTAATTGTCACTTCGGGCGACATGTTTCGAACTCTTCGGGAGTTCTTCATCAGGATGAGTGCGTCTGCGACCCGCGCCGATTGCACACTGTCGAACTACCCGCCGCCCGCCGCAAGGCACGTGACGCACGCGCAGACAGCGCGGGGGCGGGGGCGGGGGGGCAGCTCGGCGCTGAAGGTGTTGTATGAGGTCGTGGTGAGGGATCGTCCCCCCCGATCAATGGTAGGCACACTGAACTCACTATGTCCACTCGATACGTGAGTTTTAACCGTTTAGTAAAATAAAGTTATAACATGTCTCACGAAAGTTTAAATTCAAGTATTGTATATAACATTCAGAATCTAGAAAGTCTGTTGATATATTGTTTATTAACTATAAATAATATTTGTTTGACCTCAATATAATATAGGTAGAACAGTTACAAGTTATAATGATTATTAGTCCTATTTAACAGACGTGTCAAATTTTAAAGTCTGATGACGCGCCAGCCCGTCGACGGCACCCCGCTCACGCGGGGTGCCTATTCCGCTCTGAGGGATGCAAGTGAACCCTAACCTAACCGAACCGTAACAGTACCTATTTAACAGATGTGTACACATTTGAAAGTCAGATGACGCGCCAGCGTGTCGACGGCACCCCGCTCACGCGGGGTGCCTTTTCCGCTCTGAGGGATGCAAGTGAACCCTAACCGAACCGTAACAGTACCTATTTAACAGATGTGTACACATTTGAAATCAGATGACGCGCCAGCGTGTCGACGGCACCTATTCCGCTCTGAGAGATGCAGGTGAACCCTAACCTAACCGAACTTTAACAGCACCTATTTAACAGACGTGTACACATTTGACAGTCTGATGACGCGCCAGCGTGTCGACGGTACTCCGCTCATGCGGGGTGCCTATTCTACTCTGAAGGATGCAAGTGAACCCCTAACCTAACCGAACTTTAAAAGTACCTATTTAACAGATGTGTACACATTTGAAAGTCAGATGACGCGCCAGCGTGTCGACGGCACCCCGCTCACGCGGGGTGCCTATTCCGCTCTGAGGGATGCAAGTGAACCCTAACCTAACCAAACTTTAACAGCGCCTATTTAACAGACGTGTACACGTTTGACAGTCTGATGACGCGCCAGCGTGTCGACGGTACCCCCCGTGAAGTTTAGACTATCTAACATTTATAACAAATTAACATTATAGCAAGCAATTATTATAGAATTTGAATTTATAACAGGTGAATATTAGAGTAAAAGATAATTATAGAATATGAAATTTATATATAATGAGTTTAGACTATTTAACATTTATAACAAATTAACATTATAGCAAGCAACTATTATAGAATTTGAATTTATAACAGGTGAATATTAGAGTAAAAGATAATTATAGAATATGAAATTTATGTATAATCAGTTTAGACTATTTAACATTTATAGTAAATGAACATTATAACAAGCAACTAATATAGAATTTGAATTTATAGCTGGTGAATGAATATAGCAAATGAATTTAGAGTATGTGTAGTTATACCCATGAATTTTATAGGAAATGAGGGGATACCCTGCCGCCCATTATCTTTGATGGTGTTGTAATTCCCTATTCACACCAGGTGAAAAATCTTGGCATCATCCTGGATCGCACTTTATCTTGGATACCTCAGGTGAGCGAGGTCAGCAGGAAAATGTTTGCTTCTGTGGGATCACTCCGCCGACTTCGTAACTTCTTACCGCTCGCCACTAAGACTGCGCTTGCTCAATCCCTTCTTTTACCTATTTTAGATTACGCCGACATTTCCTATCTTGATATTTCTGAGGAACAGCTAAATAAACTTGAGCGGCTTCAGAATCTTTGCATCAGGTTCATATTTGGCTTGCGCAAATATGACCACGTCTCCAGCTTTCGTTCCCAACTCAAGTGGCTTCCTATTCGTCTTCGTCGTTGTGATGTCCTCCAATTGGGTCGCTCGGGGTATTAAATAAAACCAACATTTTAGGCTATTCGTTTGGGTCAGCTGTTCCTGCCTTCGCTCCACAGCTGGTCGATGTCTAGTCACGTGCGAGTCGTGCGACTACTGTACACCTTGGTAGGAGCAACTACCCGCCATCATTTATTCATAACGCCAGTACACCACACCTCCCTCATGTTTTACAAAATCTGAATTGTTTTATATCATTAGATTACTTCACAAATAGATTACAAACAACTCACAATAATCTCACATAAAACAATAGATATACAGTACAGTTTTGTCCTCCACTCTCATAGCAGAATATAAATTGGTCTACACCAAAATTACTCCTTTAAATTACAACTTTGGTCACTGAGTTAAAATCTCTTTTTACCACTTCCGTCTACTTCTTCTCATCCCCCTTTTTTCAGTAGTATTAACATACTTTGTTACCTTTATTTTCTAGGGCAGCGGTCAGCAACACGCGGCACGTAATTTTTTTTTTTTTTAGCCAATAAACAATTTTTTGTGGCCCTTGGCCTTAAAAGGTTGCCGACCCCTGTTCTAGGGTACTCAATAAAGTACATAATTAAACCAACAACAATTTGCACATATACATTAGGGTGGTCCAAGATTGTATGGGGAAAAAAAAATGTCGTTTTATTCTTGCTGCACAAGTCTTATCCTGTTCCTGTATTAGCAAAGAGAACATATACCAAAATTTTGCTTTCTAGAGCAACGTTTAGAGGTCGCGACAATTTGCAAGTTAAATATATATGAACTCGCCAAGCACCTACATTGGTAAATTTTTAAAACTATCTCAAATGTGATTTTTCCTGTTACTTTGTATCTTATTTATTATAACTGCTTGTGTAGGTCTAGGTAGGATTTATTTTGTTTCAATTGGCGTAAAAATGTAGCTATTCGGTAGTCATAGTCTTATTGACACATCGACAGCATAGGCGCACATAAATAATAGGACGCTAGGATATTTAAAAAATAGTTTAAAAATGCATCGACTTAAGTTTCGTGTTTATGAAGGCCTAAAGAGTATAGTGAAATCGAAAAACAACAGGCATAAAATAAATATGGCGGAATAATCTTACATAAATCGACTCAGTTGCAAACTAAGCTAAAATTGTGTCGTGGGTAATATATGACGTTATATATACATAAAAATATGTCTAAAAAAATAAATAAACAAAAATATAGAATACAACCTTGACCCAGGAAGGAATATTAGTGCCTATCATACAAAATAAATGTCTTTATCAGAATGTCAATCCAAAAACATCGGCTGCGTAGGCAGGGAGGCCGTAAAATTAACAACTTTTCTTAAAGTGCAGATTAAAGTGCGAAATTTGAAGCTGTCAATGACTGCTCAGATAGAGATATATATTGCCTTGTTAAAAAATACAATTATAACAAAAAGCGAAGAACAAAAGCGATATCTCACTTGAGCCGACGACTTACATAGAAAGATGCAAATAGTGACTTCTTTCTAGTTATAACATTCCGTAAATTAAATAGGGAGATAAAGAAGGAAGTTTAATAATAAATAACAATAATGATTAGCATAATTTAATATCACTTCATGTTCAATTTACTCATAAGTTCCGTGTAGAACTGCCGACGAAGAATGAGAGTTTTCTCTGTATATTTAAAAAATGTTAAAACAGTCGCGACCTCTAAATATTATCCGATTTGTCTCAAAATTGGCAGAGAAGAGTTTGAAGTGCAATGGAATAAAGGGAACCTTGTGGAGAATGCAAATTCAAAAAAAGTTATTTTTGGACCACCCTAATATACATATACTCTTTATAGCTATCGACACTATCGACAGCACTTTACTCTAAAATTAATTCTTAGGTAAATGTAAAATTAACGAAAACATTACTTTTCAATCAACATTAATATAAATAATCAGAAATAAGGGATCCACCTCGCGGCATAGTGCCAGAATACAGTCAGCATTTTCCCGATGTATAGTAGTACAGTTACATATTAAATTTCTATATTAATACATTTTGTATACCATATGTAGCTCTTTTAAACCAAAATGATATCATATTCTATTTACTTAGTCACTCCTGGGATAACAATAACACATTACCATAATCCTGGATAACCTAAGAAACTAGATAATCTCAGGGTCCATTAAATATTTAAATGTCACTCAATACAACAAGATGTACGTCTACATAATCCCAAACTGTTATGTATAATATTTTAGACAGTTGTTGTTCCATATATTAGTAGATTTCATATCTTTTTTTTTTCAAATCGGCCATTATAAGAACATTAATGTGGAACAATTTTTTTTACTAAAGAAGACAAAAAAGTAAAATATTAACTTAGTATTATAATCTTAAAATACAAAGATTTAGCTAAGTAGAACAATAACTATCATTTTGAAATAAACATTTCAAATTTATTAATTTTTTTTTAGTTAACAAATAGTTTCATTAAAGAGTAGACAGGAATTCAGGCTGCTAAATGTTTCAACATTCTGTCTTATATTATTAATGTAAGTTATGAGTGTTAATTTCACTCAAAGATATGCAGCTGAATAGATATTTGTTTCTACGCAAATCATTATTATCCGCCGAAAACTTACACTGCTGGAAATAGGCATCGATCGTGGGCTGCCTGCATCCAACGGACCCCCACGATTTTATCACGCTACTATTAAATAGCTTGTTTATTTTATTTTTTACTATTTTAATTTCACCTGACTTCCTTGTGAATTCGGAGTCAGTTAAAATTAATTTGGTGAAATTAAGGGTAAATTCTATAAACTAAAAATGTAAATGTAGTTTTGAGGATTTTCGGTACACAATGCACAGCACGGTATCTACGCCAATGTAGCGGTAAACCTTATTTTTTGGGGTATTTTTATTCCTTTCCATTTTTTACTTTTAAAGAAGTAAATTGATATTTAACCAGACAAAATAGGTACTTATTATTCCACCAAAATATTTTAAGGTCGAATGAAGGATAATACACACATAAATGTCTACTTTACTAGCGTTAAGGAAAGTCAGGCATTTTGGATGGCCTTTGTCCATCGCTCGCTGTGCGTTGGGTTACTTTAAGCTATTGTAATAGGTATAATCATTTATGGATTAAGTCGGGTTGTATGGGAATGTACCAGGTTTTTTTTTCAGTTTTGACTCATTTGTTCTCAACACCTTGTCTACATCAGCCTTAGGCCGTCAGAATATAAGCATCATCGCTTGCCTGACAATATCAGAAATGCAGCATCCACTGCGGTATTTAAATTAAGTCTGATGAAACGGCTTATAAAACACGCTTTGTGATTATACCGACTTTTATTTCATTTACCATTAACAATAAAATGCTGAAGAATTAACGGTACCGAATAGTGTGCCGTAATTTATAATAATAGTAATAATGCTTTGTATATAATAACTAATTATATAATAATGTAAACCTTAGTAATTGTTTTGAATTAGGACACCTTCATAATATACATATTTTAATGTAAAACACATGAAACAGTCGTTACCCATAACATTTTCATTTGCTTTTTACCATACAACCCTTTTACTTTCAGTTGCATTAAATGCACTATATGCACAGACATGCTCATACGGCATTCATCTACTCGTACCATCCCTAACTGTTAGGTAGGTACGTTGTTTTATTTTATTATTATTTTTTCCACTTGGAAACAGCCTTGGGTATCTATATTTTCATACCTTGCTAATAGACCTCCACAAGACACTTCTGAGAAGTATCACCTTAATTCTGATTTTAATCGATAAAAAGATACCTTCGATCAATTTACTTTCATTTATGATAAATAGATAGGTGTGGTAGGATTATGATCATTATTTTATTTAGACAGTAGTCTTCAGGAATTTTAAAATTCATTTACTTTTGAAATTGGATTACTTAGTAATCTATATCTATACCAACACTTGAGAGTAATATATGAATAATAGTATTTTTTCTAAAAAAGAATTGTGGCTTTATAGGCCGAGGCCAATAAAGCAAAGGAGTGCGGTTGGAGTGGCCTGGGGAAAATCCAGGGTAAACCTCCGACACGACCACGCAGGCGGTCTCAACACTGACATACTTTTAAGAGTTTGCACTTGGTTGAGCGGTTTCAACGGATTCTGAGGTGTCAGTTCTGAAAAACCGATATGTATGACTATAGAAACCATGTACAACTCTAAGGACAAAGTAATTAATATCATCAAGATTTTAATTTAATGACATTTGACTTTTTTATATCTGTTGTTCTGAAAATATGTTGACTTTTATCCTCTATATATTAAATTAAATTTCAGATTCTTTAAATTGTACCTAATTTAGGTATCTTTTGCCCTTTTGGCCTATTATTGCAGAATAAATATTTGATCTTATTTTAATATTATTCTGTAGTTTGTACCTTTATAAAAGTATTTCTTATACCTATTCCACCTTCGGGAAATATTGTTTTATCATCCGCCTTCGGGACTTTTCCGGAATTTATTTTTCAATACTAATGTGTACATATATACATATGAATATGAGTATTCCACCTTCGGGAAATGTTGTTTTATTGTCCACCTTCGGGATTTTACACAAATTTTGGCGTATTCATACACATATACCTACTCTTACTAGAAAATGTTTATCACTGTCGTGATTTACTTTCCTCGTGCCTGTCGTTAGCCGACCTGGCACGTCACTACAAGTTGCTCTTGCATTGTATATTATATACTACTATTTAACGTCCTTTGACGAAATAATTAACCTTTAGTTTTAAGGCTGTTACAAAATACTATATTTAGCACAAACCCAATTCTGAGATTCATTTATTTATTTTAGGTGATTTATTCATGTTGACTTTGGACAGTCCTATGTAATATGCTCTAGCTGTCTACGTGTTATATGTAGGACGTAGGTATAACAAATGTTTGTACAAATATTTTACATTAATGAACATTTCACCATTCAAGATGAGTTATTATTAAAATCCCTTGGTACTAATACGAATTCTGAGTTTACTTTATTACCTGTGAGTTTACCTCTTACAAATTCTCATATTGAGTAATAGTGTATTTGAGATTTTAACTCAAATGTATACCAGCACATACATGTAGATATATCGCCATTTAGTACCTTTGCTTAGTTTGGGACTAGGTTGTCTATTTATTTATATGTTGATGAGTTGATTCCATATTAACTCATATATATATATAAACAATATGTTATACACTAACTATAATTGAATCAAAGCATTTTGTATGAACGTGTTTAATTTATTAGTGGACAGCAAAGTTTTTATTGATATTATGACGCCACATATTGTATCTGCCATAATAATTTCTTAGTTAACTAATCTGGATAGCATGTTTTGTAAAACACCACTTTATGATCAGTCAGTATATATAATTCATTACATGAAGTTATCGAATTCATTAACACACATTTTTTATTTTATTCAGGTGTTGATTGTGAAGTATAAATATGCATTTAATTTTCACAACCTGTATGAAACAACCAATTTACATGCATAATATTACAGAATATTTTTTATTATTATTGTTGTATTTTTTTTCAATATTTTGTTTGTATTGTTAAAATGTAGGTATATGTGCATAAATAAATCTTCTTCGTTTTTATTGAGACTCCCTCTCAATTAAATTTTCGACGCAGATTTCATACGAATCATTGTATGACTCGCCTTTGTAGTCAAATCTTATTGACCAGTTTAACCCATTGACGACCATGACAACTTTGTAGTTCACGCTGACAAGGAAATGATTAGAAGTAGATATCATTTGATTTCCTAAGTATGTATAGACCTATTCACAACTGCAATCTCATATCGAAAATCATGTCACTCACTCGGTTGTAACTTGTAAGTGTGCATAGTCAACGACAGAACATTCTGCTAAAAATATCCATTTAGTTTTAAGACCGGCATGTTCAGATTATTGTATTTATAAAAATACTTTGAACGTTACTAATTCTGGACTTACATATCCGAATAATGCCTACATTGGATACCAACTGCGTTGTGCTACTTAGAACCCCGCAGCACACCATAAAGACAGGTGTTGCAAAGTTTACATCCAAATTTTATAACGCATCGGTAGCATAAATATGCAGTGCGTTAAATAAATTAATAAAAAATACAATATGCGGTTCATAATATATGAGTAATCAACTCACCGCATGATTCCTAGTATTAGTTGATACCGAGGTCCATAATACAGCATATGCGTATTCGAGGGTCAAACTCACTGGTTCTCCCTATTAGATTTGACAACATATATTTAACAACGGGACAATAACTGTAAGTTATAACAATGGTAGCCGTGTATTTCTATTTTAAAATCTTTTATTTTTCATTGCAAATAATGTAAAAACTCCCTTCAGTTGACGTGTTATTTCAACAAACAACAAATAGTTAAACCCAAATATTTCATTGAAATTGTAATCCAACGCAACAATTGAGGTTAATTTATACACTCTTGGCTGTTAAAACTGCATAGAATTTAATTACTTCGGGTAGCTAAACAAGTAAACACACAGTTTGAGTAAATTCCGTCATTGCTTAATTTCTTTATATTTTCGCGTTTTGGGTTCTTTGTCTACTCCATCCCTTCCTTGTCAACGTTTTGTTTCAGGTGGTCATACCACTCATTATGCAGGTTTTACCTTATTTATTTTTTCTTTTGTTTTTAACGGAGGGTTAAAGTTCACTCACATAACTCGTCGCCAGTGTGATGTCCTCCAATTGGGTCGCTCGGGGTATTAAATAAAACCAACATTTTAGGCTATTCGTTTGGGTCAGCTGTTCCTGCCTTCGCTCCACAGCTGGTCGATGTCTAGTCACGTGCGAGTCGTGCGACTACTGTACACCTTGGTAGGAGCAACTACCCGCCATCATTTATTCATAACGCCAGTACACCACAGTCGTGATTCTCATATCTTAGGTCTTCTGTATAGTGTTCTGTTCAATCCGGCCACCCCAGCGTATCTTAAGGAGCGTTTTAACTATCTATCGTCCATCAGATCGACTAAAAACAGACTTCTTGCTCCTCCTTCTTCCTCTTCAAAATTTTTCAACAAATCTTTTACTTTTCGAGGTGTTCGGTTATGGAATGCTCTGCCGTTAGAAATAAGATGTGCCAAGTCTCTGCCCATTTTCAAAAATCTCTTAAGACGTCATTATTTGTCACTCCCTTAACATGCGTTACTTGTCTGTATATATATATATTATATATATATACATATATATGTGTATGTATGTATATTTGTATATATTTATTTTTATTTGTGTAATTGTATATATTAGTTTAGATGTGTTATTCTACTCCTTATGCCTTATTCTTGCACTACCTGTTGTTCTTGTTTCTTTTTGTTTTAATCTCCTGCTACCCAAAGGTTGTCTGGAAGAGATCGCTCTATAGCGATAAGACCGCCTGTTGTTACCTACTAGCTTTAAGGATTATTTATGTTAATCACTCATTTATGGTGCAATAAAGAATATTTATTATTATTATAATAGGTAACATGGTGACTTAAGGTATGATTCGGTACTTGATTTCGGTACTGACACGCGACATGTTTCGGATTCACACGCGACAATTTTTGGATTCACACGCGACATGTTTCGGACTCACACGCGACAAGTTTCGGAATCACACGCGACATGTTTCGGACTCACACGCGACATTTTTTGGATCTCTCGATGTTTTGTGATGTGATGTTGCTATGTGAACGAAGGAATGTGATTGCTGGATTTCAAACGCATCCATAGCAACGTAGCATAGCATAGCTCTAGTGGAAAACCAGCCTTACACTGATATTTTTATACTATGTCACTAAGATTGTAACTTCAGGTTTCCAATAACATGTATTTTGATAAGTTACTGTATTTAGTTAGTTAAATATAAATGAAATTAAATCTCTTATTTAATTTCAATGTAATGCCCATCATAAATAACTTCCAAACGTATACAAATTCGTCAAAGACTCCTTTTTGCCCGCACGAAACTCTCGCGAAGAAAATTGACACAGGTCCGTCGTCCGTAAGCGCCAGCGCGCGACTGATCGGGCCTATCAACCCTCCGCGCTCGTGGATTTTGTAGGTATTTAAACATAGTAATTAAGAAAATCATTTTATCTATTCAAATTCTGCGAATCTGTCTTTAAATATTAAATAGCTTTATTTGAGTGCAAAAAAATATTTAAAAATATTAATAGTTTAGTCACTGCATTGAAAATGATTTACAAAAAGGAGTAAGTTTGAGATTTTTTTTCTATCGAGTGAAGTTCATTAACTCATGTAACTGAATGCGATTTTGAGTAGACTATATCCTTAAGTAATGTATATATTTTTTTCAGATTTTTAAAGCTTATTTTCTACGTTTGGGATTGTTATTCGAAAGTCAAAACGCGGCCTCTCTAGTAAAAGATCGCCTTAAAATATATCCCCGTAATCTTAAAAATGTATCCCGAAAAAAATATTTAGAACCGCGCGCAAATGTGATACCGCGGATCTTGAATGATATCCCAATCGAGGACGTTTGTACTGAGTTACGGTCTTACAATTGTGCGCAATAATTTCGGTAGTTCCTTGTAAATAACTAACCATTCAAATATATACTAACATAATAACATTATTAACTAATTATACTCAGGAGCAATTAAGACGAGCCAGTTTGTAAGGAAATTCTATACAAAGTTTATCCGTGTTATTACTATATACATTTCCGTGTAACATAGTACATGAATAGGTTTAAGTTTAAGGTAAAGTGAAGAGTGTATTTTGTGTTCGCCAAGAAACTGCAATGCAGTTTGGCGAAAATTAAGAAAAGAAAAACGTATTTTTGTATCAATAAAGCTGTATCAATAAAAAAATTGTTTGCATCTTCATTCAATTGTTTTATTTGTATACGGGATAAGACAAGAGGCAAATCAACAGATATCGATATTACCGGTTTTGGAAATCACTATTACCTACCGGTTTTTCACAGCACTAAATTTGACAAATTATTAATGCATAGTATGGCAACATTTTTTTTTTTATGTTGGTACAGCTTGTTAGACGTGGTCAAACTAAGCGCGCAGAAATAATTTATATGGAGTCCCGTCTCTTAAAACGGAGTGATTATATTCTCTTTGTTCATTACTCGCCGGGCAGTCTTGAGAAACTCCTATATAAAAAAACGAATGTATGTGACCAAGATCAGCTTCTGCCAACCTACAAGAAAAATAAATTTATTCACTCACTCACACTTCTTTTAAAAAAAATGGCTTTCCATCAAATTTAATGATGATTTCGCCAACCACGTGTTCAAAGACGTTGTTCGGTAACGACGCCATGACAGTAGGCAACACAGACCAAATATTGAAATAGACGTAATAAGCACCTCGATCTGTATGAGAACCAACCGTGCCGATTTCGTCGTACCTACTGTGACGTCACAAGACCAATTTAGTGATGTGAAACACTACTAAGTGCGTTGAATCGATTCAAAGGTGCTGCGCGGCCGATGTCGATATTGGCGAATCGATTATTTTATCGACTACACTCGATTTAATAGACAGAATAATGAAAAAGCGCAATTGCATAAGGCGAATTCATAAAATTGCAGTACAATTTCTTATCTAAGCAATTCCATTGAAGTCTTTAAATACTCGTTATTTATGGTTACATATTAAAATACCTAAAATTTATACCTATTATCAAAATACCCATGTACGAAATACCAATTTTTAAAATACCAACTTTACGTATTTTAATATGTACCTAACCTTATTTATAGATAAATGTAACAAACACCCTCAATATGTATTAAGAACCAACTATGTCAATCAAATATCGCTATTGGATGAACACTGAATAAAGTCATCCGATTTATTTTATAAAATCACATTGGTCCGAGATATTGGACATTATTTGAACAGGTTTTATGCCACCATCAAACAAAATTGGAAAACTGAAATATTTTCTTTATGTTAAATTGAATAACATAGTACCTACTTACAGAATTTCTAAGTTGATACTTAAGTAAGCCAAAACTTAATAGATATTTAATTGCAACGCAACGCAACGCAACACACAATTATTAGTTGGTCACCAAAATCCAACAGAATCGAATGTTACAGCGATACTGCATCAAAAATCGCAGCGCACAACACTACTTCGTTAAATCGACAGAAATTCTCATTTTCTGTCCGGTCATCCCTTATACCACGCAACTTGATTTTAACGAAAGTATCGCTAGCTGCACTATCCATTGCGGGCTATAAAATGCTGCCTTCATTATTGCTTAGTACAGAAGCCGTAATGGAAATGCGTCCTAGTAAAATACATATTGTTTTCGATTATCTTAGTAGAAACGACAGGGCACCTCTTCAAATTGAAAATAATTGTTTATAATTTATAAAAAACAAATAAAGCCAATTTTAATAAGAGATTAACTTACCTATGAAAAGAAACGTCAGCTTTAACTCGATAAACTTTTGATGTGAAGTTTCTGCAATTAACTACAGCGCAATAACACATTTTGTAGTATAGCAGCGGACGTCTGACACTTACAACGTCATGAGCACGACTGAGCGGAAGTTCGCGAATTTCGCGAAGTTTTGGCACGCGAAGTACGAGCACTCTTTAGGTCTAGTTTAATATTTGGTTTGTGGTAGGCAACAAAGACAGTGTACGGTAGCGGATTCCGCTGGTCGTCGCTTCAGGCACGTGCGCTCACCAACGCGGCGACGAGCAAAATCCATAAATTTATTGGCGGCAACACTCATGGGTTGTCAACGTCACAGTGACATGACATGAGGTAAATATTTTCACTTCAAATTCCAACGTCTTGTTCTCATCGTGTATTTTATAGACAATGATAATATTCGGTGGATTTTTGAAACTTTGGTAGCGTTGAATTGAGCATTAGCTCCTCCGCTTATTTCGCGCATATACGTGTAGGTAGTATGTGATATTTTAGAGATAGGGACTCCTTTTCACATACCTTAATTGCGAAGTCCAGGGTTCATGTCTCCGGCACACACACACTGATTCACTCGCGTGCTGGTATTTAAGTGAGGGCAAAGTTTGGAGCGACATACGTCTTATTAGGATGCGAGCAATAGGTCAACTGTCGGTCATATGTCATTAAGGACGCGCCCGAAGACGCGTGGAGGTGGGGTGGGGTTGTTTATTGAACACGACTTGTACACCAAAATATTAGAGGTTTTTCCAGCAAGGAATTAGAGATAGGTCTATTTTTGGAAGCTCATGATGTACAAATAATGTGCATAACTGAACATTGGCTAAAAGATGATCAATTAACGTTTAATTTTGTTCATTATGGTTTGATAAGTTATTTTACTAGAAAGACTACAATGCGTGGAGGTTCTCTTATTATTGTTCAGACTGACATAAAATCGAAAGAACGTAGGGACATTGTAAATTTATCGATTGAAAACATAGTTGAAATTTCTTGTGTAGAGTTATTGAACTACATAATAATATGCGTTTATAGACCTCCATCAGCTAGCTATAGCATATTTGAGTCGGCGATGGAGAATGTGTTAAATATAGCCTGTAAGAGCAAAAAATATAACATAGTTTGCGGGGATTTCAATGTGAATTTGCTTGATTCATCTGGTTTCAGTGTCCGGTTAGTGAGTTTATTCAATTCGTTTAACTTAAAGGCCGTGTTCCTTGAACCAACAAGAGTTACAGCAACTAGTGCGACCTGCTTAGACAACATATTTTGTAACTGTAAATGTATAGAAAAAGAACAATTTAATTGTTTTAACTCAGACCACTGTGGACAAAAAATTATAATTCAAAGCAGAGTTGAAAGTAAACCACAATGTATAACATTCAGACCCATTAATCATACCAAAATATCTAGTTTTAAAAATAAAATTCAGCACAACTTATCTTTGGACATCTTTTTTCAAAATGACCCCAATAGAGCGTATAAGACACTGTTCGACACTATTATGAAAGAATTTAATAGTATATTTAAGCTAAAAACCACCCAGGGGCGCCATTCTGAGAAAAAGTTCAGCGATTGGGCCACTGTTGGCATACACAAAAGTAGGGATAGGTTGTACGAACTTTATAGCATAAGGGAATTTAATAAAGATAATAATTTTCATGAATATGTTAAAAACTACTCGAAGATATTCAAAAAAGTATGTACAGCTGCAAAATCTATTTATTTAAAGTCTAAGGTTTTAAAATCTGACAATAAAACTAAAACTACTTGGAAAATCATTAACAGTGAAAGTGGCAAATGTAGACCTCAAAACTGTGCCATCTCTAACATATTACTACATGGGAAAGAGATAAAATCAGAATCCGAGATAGCAATAGCATTTGAAAACTATTTCTCAAACATAGCTTATCTTACTACCAAGGATCTCAAATCATCTTCAGAGCAAGCAGAACATTTGATGTGCAAATGTATTGGTGTACGCCAAAATGATTTTGAATTTCACTTAATTAACTCGGGAACTCTTCTAAAAACTTTTAAAACCATAAGTAAAAAGAGCACCGAAGATTTATGGGGGACATCTGTACAAATTATCAGTCAAGTTATTGACATTATTGCACCTTACTTAACACACGTTTTTAATTGCTGCGTTAAAGAGGGAGTGTTCCCTGATCTTATGAAATTGAGCAAAGTTGTACCGTTGCATAAATCAGGCGAAAAAAATGATGTCACAAATTTTCGTCCTGTATCTATATTACCAGTCTTAAGTAAAATCTTCGAAAAAAATTTGTTAGAGCAGTTACAAGAGTATTTCATAGACAACAATTTGCGTCATTGCCAACAATTTGGGTTTAGAAAAGGACGTTCTACGACCGATGCCGCCTCGGAACTGATAAAATGTATTTATGATATATGGGAAGATTCTTGCGATGCAATAGGCATCTTTTGTGACCTTACGAAAGCGTTCGACTGTGTTGAACATAGAACTCTTACTTCAACACTATGGGCTATCTACGAATGCATTAAACTTGATCTCATGTTATCTTAGTCACAGACAACAAAAAATATGTATAAAAGGAACGCAATCTAATGGAGCGGCTGTCAAACTAGGAGTGCCACAAGGCTCCATTTTAGGGCCTTTTCTTTTTTGGTATACGTCAACGATCTGCCGTACATTGTGCAAAATAATTCCAATATTGTATTATATGCAAATGATACATCTATGATTTTTAAAGAACCTCGTAATACGGAGGAGTGTGATTCTATCAATAACACACTTACAAAAGTGTTACACTGGTTTACAATAAATAATTTATTACTAAACTCTGTAAAAACAAAATGCATTCGATTTAGTTTACCAAATGTCAAACCTTTTAATATCGATATATATTTAAACGGAGAACGCTTGGAAATTATAGACAAAACCATATTTTTAGGTATAACTTTGGACCGAAACTTGCAGTGGAGTCCTCACATATCAAAGTTGGCCAGTAGATTAAGTTCAGCTGCTTACGCTGTCAGAAAAATAAGGCAATTGACTGACATAGAAACGGCGCGTTTGGTTTATTTTAGCCACTTTCATAGTATAATGACTTATGGAATTTTACTGTGGGGAAAAGCTGCAGATATACAAACAATATTCGTTCTACAAAAAAGAGCAATTCGTGCCATTTACAAGTTGGGATCACGAGAATCACTCAGAGATCTGTTTAAAGAGATAAATATAATGACAGTGGCCTCTCAGTATATTTACGAATGTATTATTTATGCTCTTAAAAATATGGACAACTTTAAAAAAATGAAGAGTTCTAGATATTATAAACATAAAATTATAATTCCTAAATTTCGTGTGCGTAAAGTGTATAAATCATTTATTGGCCAATGTGTTCTATTTTACAATAAACTACCTATTGAAGCACTTGATTTGCCATTACCTGTTTTAAAACAATATTTAAAATGTTCTTTACTTAAAAAGGGTTATTATACTGTAGAGGATTACTTAAATGATAAAAATGCCTGGCCTAGTTTAAGAGGAGGGGTAGGGCAAGCTCTCTCCATACAAACTTTGTGCAGGATTTACTCCGTTTGTGTTTGCATTAAAGTTATGATTTTTGGTCAGTATGCTTACTTTTCTCATAGCTATTTCGTGATGTTTTTTTTTTTTTTTTTTTTTAAATAGTTGAAAATTTTCAAATCACGATCTTCGCATATCTAATATTTACAACCAAAAAAAAAATTATATTTGTTAGTGCCAAAACCGACGAATAAAACCTGCACAAAGTTTGTATGGGGAAGGCCTTGCCCTACCCTGCGCCTTAAATGAAAAGGTCTGACAATCAGAAATTAATCATATTTACACATTTATTAAACTGTGATAATGGACAACCTGTGATATTACTTGAAAATATATGTGATGTGATTATTTAATTTTAATAATGCCAATACTTAATTATTAATTAATATTTTATTTTATTTGAAGATGCACTTCCACGTAGCTGAATTATTCACTGTTTTATACGTTAAATTATAATCTGTCATTATAAAAATGAACTTAATGTGATATTGTAGAACTTAGTGTTATATAAAATGTAATTACTTATTGTTTTAGAATTTTAGATGTTTAAAGACCTGAATATGTACCTATTTAAGATTGTTGTAGCGTTTGACGATGCGAAAGCGGTTCAATGAATCCTACTTGAATAAATGAATTCTTATCTTATCTTATCTTACTTGGTGGTAAGCGGTTGATTGTGTCATGATTTTGTAAATTACAGGGTAGATAATTGTACAAAATGAGGGTAAGCACGTTATTCTTGGGTGGGGAAACGAGATCAAAAAGCCGATGCCTGGACAGAGGCGGTTGATTCGTTAACGAGCGCTTGTAATAAGCAGAGATCCAGCTTAATATGTTATTAAGTATAGTTTGTCATAGTTATTTCGGTATGTTTGTCGTAGAACGATATCATTGGGTGTGAACCCTGTAACTTTTATATGTATATCGAGGAAATAAAGTGACTACTCATCGTATGGTTGTGGAGTATCTTTTCAAATCAGAAGTAAGCATTATCCACGAATGCCCACAGCAAAGGCATGTAAGTACAAATTGTATCCTTAAACCATTCAGACTATATTTTTGGTACTTAATATCACAACGATTTCACAATCGTTGCCATAAGTTGAGACCGTTTAATCACGATTTTTATATGTTACATTTGAAAAATATGTGATGTAACTGTACTGAATTCTAGAAATTTTGTTGATCTGGTAAACAAAGTAGACGATAGTTTTATGTTACGATTATACAATACTTACGTATACTCGTAGACAATAAACGCTGATGATTAACGTTGAATTTTAAGAAATGGCGTACTCATTCCATATTTTAATCGTCCATTTTTTTAAGCTTTGTACCTATACATAGATTCGAATTACAGTACTTACGTTACGGTACATCAGGTACATGCTTAGTGAAATGATTCTTAGATGAAATACTATTGTGTCGTTACGTTCGCCGCACATTTTCATTCGGTAGAATATATTTCATTAGACTATGGATATTCATAGTCTAGTAACAGATCATCAAGTGTATTCAGTGAAAAATAAGTGAAAAATGAGTACGCAAACCGAGTATAATAACCAAGCTAGCATTCATACGTTTTATTGAGTTACGTAACTGAGCGATACAGCGAGAATGTCGGGATATAGTTATCATTTGAATTACAGCCTATTGATCTGGCCTCTAGTATAGAAACTCACTGAGGCCAACTTACATTGGTCGTAAAGGTCGCGACCGAGTCAGAGTTTTGTGAATTCATACATGAGTTTCACGTAAAATGGATATATGAATACTGGCGCAACAGATTTTTAATTTTAAGGTTAACTTTTAACCAGAGTGTATAATTTTTGTAACAACAAATTGGAACTATGATGCTTTGTTGTATGTCGTCATCCCCACGTGGTGAGGAGAAGACCACATTTCATAGAAAAGTTCACGTTCAAGTTTCATTTGTTAATAACCGTCCGGCTAATATATAAATACCTAATGGCGTATGCGTTTGTATGCTGATATTTCATGATTTGATAAAATTATATTTCCCTACTGCAGGGAAAAGGTAAAGAGGCCTACAGTGATTTTTGAATATTGTATAACAGACTCAAAGTTTAAAAAAAAAAACAGTAAATTAGGTTAATTGAGATGGACATACTATGGATCATACTTACAGGAATTATTTTTATATATTGTAAACCAAGTGAGTTTTTATTAAATAATTATGGCTAAGTATGCCAAGATGAATTCAGTGGATTAAGCACTTATTTATTTTGAATAATTGATTTTGACTAAAATTGAAATGGATCCTACATTAATTATTTTCGAAGATGGTATCAGTTGCTATCTAGTATGGAAACGGATAGATGGTATCTAGTATTTTTCTAATGGCATTTCGATTACAAATTCTCGACAAAGTGATTTTACTTATTCGAAATTCACAAGTTGATCCGTGCGCGCGCGGATTAAAAGCCCGACAATATCATGTAAAAGTTTATTTTGTGAAATTGTGAATAAATTATCGAATTGAATTGAATATCCAGTTACCACTAGCGAGTGAGCATAGGATTTCTGGATTTCTTGATGGAGTAATAATGATTGTATTAATATGAAGTAATAATAGGATGAATACTTAGTATGATAGTATGAGAACTATATTTTTTTTGTTGACTTCAAACCATGAGTTTGAAATATACCCAGTGCACCTGAGTGGTCCTTACACCCGTGTGTGCTGAACGGGCTAAGTGTGCCTGATTTAGTCACGTAATATGCCAACCATGTGCGTTGGGCAGGCTAAGTATGCCTGATTGTTCAACCATGTGTATTCAAAATACCTATGTTTTGTTTAATCACACTATGAGTAATCTCAGCATCATGTTTTTTTTAAAGAAAAGAATTGATATTTGAATAAACGCGGGAACTTTAACCAGATCAGTTTTCAGTTAATTGATTGAGTGAATGATTAATTGGTTCCTGTAAAACACAAGCCGTTTGACTCGCTTCTATGTAATGATATAAGGTATTACTAACCGATACACCAATGTAATTTAAACAGATAAATAAACGCATTTGTATTTGATAAAACTAGTTTCAGTCAATGTAGCATAAATTGCCGTATGGGCCAAGTGTGCCCAGTCTATACTTAATAATAATAATTTATTCCAGATATCAATGATTCAAAGATTTTTATGTACAAATTCCTTAACGCTTATCGGGTACATGTGTTGAGACCCAGTGTTATGTGCAGCCATGTGTGCTGTGTAGGTTAGATGTGCCCAGTACAAGTAGCCATGTGAGCTGTGCAGGCCAAGTGTGCCTAGAACAATCAGCCATGTGTGCTGAACAGGCCAAGTGTGCCTAGTACAGGCAGCCATGTGAGCTGTGGAGGCCAAGTGTGCCTAGTACGAGCATCCATGTGAGCTGTGCAGGCCAAGTGTGCCTAGAACAATCAGCTATGTGTGCTGAGCAGGCTAGTGTGCCTAGTACATGCAGCCATGTGAGCTGTGCAGGCCAAGTGTGCCAAGAACAAACAGCCATGTGTGCTGAGCAGGCCAAGTGTGCCTAGTACAGGCAGCCATGTGAGCTGTGCAGTCCAAGTGTGCCAAGAACAAGCAGTCATGTGTGCTGTGCAGGCCAAGTGTGCCCAGTACAGGCAGCCATGTGAGCCAGGCCAAGTGTGCCAAGAACAAGCAGACATGTGTGCTGTGCAGGCCATGTGTGCCAAATACAAGCAACCTTGTGTGCCTTGCAGGCTAGGTGCGCCCAAACAGCCATATATGTTGTGTATGCCATGTGAGCCGAATAACAGCAGCCCTGTACACTGTGGGCCAAGTGTGCCTAGTAATCCTAGTATAGAGCCCTGTGTGTTCTGAAGGCCAAGTGTGCCTCGTACAGTCAGCCCTGTGTGCTGTGTAGGCCATGTAGGCCACAAGTTGACACCAACTTGTCCAGTTTAAGTAACCCTATTTGCTGTACAGGCTAAGTGTGCCTAATATAGGGAGCCTTGTGTGCAGTGCAGCCCAAGCGTAATGTTATGCATCATGCAGCACTGTAGGCTGCGTAGACCCAGTATACGAACGAAGTCCAAACATGTTGATTAAACGTACCAGTATGAAGCAGCCCAAGAGTGCTATGACTTAAAATGTTGAGCCAAAGTTTGTCACATCGTGAAAATTGAGTATATCCGATTACTATTGAAATCAGAACGCATGGAGACCCAAAAGTATATTACATCACTGGAAAGTAGAATAGACCAGCAAGAAAAAAGATCGAGATCGAATGAAATTGAAATCCGGAATGTTCCTAAAACGACACAAAGTGAGACAAAAAGAGACCTGCATACTACAGTGCAGCAAATATGCTCTGTAATCGGCGTGAACGCAGACGAGACCGAAATTAAGGACGTGCACCGCGTTAACACCAAAAACGAAAGTAACAAACCCATCGTGGTAGAGTTTACAACGGCCTGCAAAAAAGAATGTGTTTTAACCGCCTACAAGAATTACAACAAACAGCATCCTGTTAACCAGCTAAGTACCAAGGCGGTAAATGTGAACGAGCAGGACGTACGTATTTTCATCTCGGAGTCCCTCACTTTTCAATCGCGAAAGCTGTTTCGATTAGCTAGAGATTTTGCGGCTGAAAATAACTTCCGCTTCTGCTGGACCTCCAGAGGAGTCGTTTACCTGCGGCGCGAGGAAGGCGCGCCAGCACACCGAATCACCTCCGAGAAAGACATCGCTGCCATTAAAAAGGTTACCAAATGACTAGTTTATCCCCAACGGCCAAAGTGTTACTTGAGGTTCTCAAAAATCGAATCTATTTCTGTGAGTTCTAAGTCTTGTTTTGTACATGAACCCAAAATGTTACTTAATGCTATCCTTAATAGTATGTTAATGTCTTTACCTGAACAAGCTACGAAACAGCTACAAATCTTACTCAAACATCTAAACAATCATACCTTAGTTACCTATACCACACACAAACAAAGCACACTTAAACTTATAAACTCCCAAACTATGTTTATACTGTTAACCATACACCATACCACACTCATAGAATTAATGATTAAATATATCACATACTACTCAGTTGTTCACATATTCTCAGCCCCCGAAACGGTTCCTCTAACGCCGACCAACGTTTCAGTAACAGTCCTACAAAGATATAACATTCGATAGTCAAATTAAATTAAAAGACATACATGAAGACATTGATAAACACGGCCTTCCCAACTGCTCCAAAGTAAGCACGCCTTCTGACTATTCTCGACTTAAACGGTGCTGTAACTTCACAGTATTAACGGTGAATATACGCAGCCTTAATTGTAATTTGGATAAATTTTTAGTTTTCGTCTCTTGTTTTGATATTACTATTGATGTACTGGTACTCACTGAATGTTGGACCAGTGAAATTCGCATTCCCCCTAGTATCGAAAACTACAACCTATACTACACGAAAATAAACCTAAATAAAAATGATGGCGTTGTAGTATATGTACATAACACACATAATGTTCAATGCCAAGAACCAGTAGTTAAAGAAGGCAACTGCTTGGTCTTGGACGTCAACAAATGCTACACATTACTATGCTCGTATCGTCCACCATGTTATAGTAACCCCCAACCTTACCTGGATTCTCTTGATTCTACGCTGCGTAATATACATACCCCAAATGTATTGTTTGTAGGCGACATAAACATAAATATTTTACCAGGGCAAATTACGAATCATGGTGCCAATTACCTTACATTAATGCTGTATTATGGTCTTTTACAAGGTGTGGATAAACCAACAGCTGGCCCTAACTCTTGCATTGACCATTTTATGATAAAGTGTAAAAAGACGTGGACCACGCATGTCTTCGACCACCTCACAGACCACTGCCCCGTCCTACTAACTGTCTCCGACGGGACAGATCCAAAACCACTGAAACTTTGCCACAAAATGAAACACAATTATAATGACATAAGAGAAACACTTGCCTTAGAAAACTGGACTGAGTATTATAATTTGTGCGATGCTAATGTGGCTGCTGAAGTATTAGTTAGTAAAATAAAAACAGCTGTTGACCTTAACTCGAGTGTTCAAATTATCCCCAAAAAAAGAAAACCATTGAAGCCTTGGATTACACAGGGCGTAGTTAGATCGATACGGAAAAGGAACAAATTACAACGTAAATCTAGTCGTATTCCAAGTGATACACTGGTAAGAAATGAATATTTACAATATAGAAATATATGTAACAAATTAATTAAATCATTAAAAAAAGAGTACTATCAATCACAACTTTATAAATATAGCAGAGACTTAAAAAACACATGGAAAATTGTTAAAGATGTATGTAATATAAACACTAACAAAAATAATGCTGAAGAATTACTAGATATAGGTCAAAATAGGACGGATTCTCTAAACCAGGTTAATAGATATTTCACATCAATTGGAAAAACATTAGCTGACAATACACTTGCTATTCTTAACACCACAGACACCCAACTTGCTTCTAAAAGTTCAAATGTATCTAGCTCAAATACTCGCTCCTTCTTTCTCTATCCCACTGATAGCACAGAAATAGCATCCACAATATTATCACTTAAATCTGGTAGTGCTCCTGGTGAAGATGGCGTCTCGTCGGAGATGTTGAAATTATGTAAGGAGTCTATAATAAATCCAATATCCCATCTTTGTAATCTCTGTTTCGCAACGGGTGTTTTTCCTAATATATTTAAGCGAGCTAAAGTCACCCCAGTTTTTAAAAATGGAAGTAAACAAAGTCCTAGTAATTACAGACCCATCGCGTTGATATCTGTTTTGTCAAAAATAGTTGAGAAACTGGTTAACAGGCGTCTCAAATGCTTTTTAGAAAGAGAGACCCTTTTAGGCAGCAATCAATACGGCTTCCGTGCCAAAACCTCAACTGAGGATGCCGTTCTTCATCTTACAAATGCTATCACAGAACATTTGGACGCAGGGAGAAAGTGTCTAGGGGTGTTCCTTGACTTACAAAAGGCATTTGACACTGTGTCTATACCAATCTTGTTAGCTCGACTGGAAAATGTAGGTGTTAGAGGCACTGCTTTGAACTTCTTCACGGATTATCTAACAGGAAGAGTTCAGTGTACATGCATTAACGGAATCAATAGTGAATGGGATCCAGTTGAGTATGGCGTCCCACAAGGTAGTACCCTGGCCCCTACTCTTTTCCTGATTTATGTCAACGACCTCTGCAAAGCTAACATAGCAGGTGGCGAAACCCTTATGTTCGCAGACGACACAGTCTTGCTGTTCCAGGAAAAGAGTTGGGACGGAGTGCGTACGCTAGCTGAAAATGGCCTTAGGAAAGTCACCTCATGGTTGGAGGACTCGTTACTTTCACTCAACATTTCTAAAACAAATTACATTTGTTTTACTAAGACTGCAGCCACTGAACCCGGAAGTGATTTCAAAGTCACAATACACACCTATCCGTGCAACAGAAACAAGGCTACCAATTGTAATTGTGCTCTATTGTCTCGCGTCGACCATCTCAAATACCTGGGTGTTCATATTGATGCACACCTCAATTGGAATCATCACATTTCCGCTATCTCCACTAGAGTTCGGAAGCTGATATATGCCTTCAAAAACCTAAGAGACGTGGCAACCAAACCACTCTTAATGCAAACTTATAAAGCACTAGGAGAGTGTGTTGTTAGCTACTGCATTAGCGCCTGGGGTGGGGCTGCTAAAACACATATGATGGAACTAGAGCGAGCCCAACGGGCACTCTTGAAGGTCACCTTAAGGCTACCGTTCCGGCATCCCACTGCTGACTTATACCATATATCTATGGTACCCTCAGTTCGTAAGTTGTACATCATGCAATGTTTAAAACGTTATCACCGTAAAGTAATACCTACGTTACCCGTATCTACCAAACGCATCGATCGTTGTCCTATTCCAAAATGCAGAACCACATTTGCGCGGCGCAACATAAAATACACGGCCCCTAAAATATACAACAAAATTAAATTAAATTATAAGGATATTAAATCTTTCTCCAATTATGAATTCAAAAAGACCGCATGGATATGGTTGAGAGATATGAACTATGATGAGACTGAAAATCTTCTTCGATAAAAACCCGCTATAACCTCACCCATTAACCTCATACGTACTCTCACCCACTCACCCACACACAGTCACACACACACACACACAAATACAAATACACACACGCACACGCACTCACAACATAATCTAATTAATCTTAGGTAGCTAAATTTTCTTTTGTATAACGTGTTACGCCAGACCTTGTAACTTTGATTTTAGTTATATAATTTACAAAATAAGTCTGATGTTCTTAACAACCAAACGCTGTTCATGTAAACGGGCAACCACTGGGGGCTGCAACACAGTGAAAACTAACGCAGTCTCCAGGGCTTCAAATGTATTATGTATAAGGTTTTTTGAACAATAAAAGATTATATTATTATTATTATTATTATTATTATTATTACTATTGATCATGTAATAATGACTAAGGTGTTAGCATTTATGAGCGATTGTTTTAGTATGAATGACACCCTTTTATTGTTTTAATAATGAGATACTCTTAATTCTACAATGCTGATAACGATGCCCAGTTTGCTGTGACCGACGTTAAGGCAAAGTATGTCACATCATTGAAATGATGGAACTATATATAGTCAAAAGTGATTAATGTGTTAGTATTCTATGAGTGATTATTTTGGTATGAATGAAATATTTTTGTCTTATTGACAAAATTTACTTATACCCCGTAAATCAAGCCAAGAAAAATATACGAACCTGTTATAAGACAGACGACACGTTAATTTAATTGACTTGATGGTTATTAACTCGCAGCTGAATTTAGAGTAATTTAAACGTCGGATTTCATCGAGGTTGAAGTTGCCTACTTCGGGCCAGGTGTTAACGCTGGTGATACTCTTATATGAGATGATGAGTATTAGAAGTTTTGAATCTTTGTATGAATCTTCCTCGTATAGAAGGTTTTAACCAGACCCAAGACACGTACCTATATCGTGTGTTTGTGTTCTGGTTAACTGTACTCTTATAACGAGCCAAACAAGTGTATAGACGAATATACATTTCATGTAATATAAATAAAGCTGTATATTGACGTACCAATTCGTCTAATAATACCAACCCCATGAATATTATGACACGTGGTAATTCGTTCCTCGTTCTAGTAAGAATCTTTCGCAACAATGACAATTTTAATTAATGTTTCAAATAATTATGAGAACCAAGTCTGAATAATGTTATTACATTACGTATTTATGCTAGTTATTTACACGTAAAGTTGACTTTCGAGCAGGACATTTTACTGAACCACCGGGACATGTGAATTGCGAATCTACTTCTTCTCTTTATATAATGTTGATAGTAAAGAAGAATTAGATAGTAGGTACATTATTCCTTATTATTGATATTACGTGTTTCTTCTGTACGAGTAAAACATTCCACGAGTGGCATGTTTTTCTACTTTTGGCAGATTATGTATGGATAACTAACAATTTTAATGAACTACATTTAGAACATATTTGTGCCTATGTAGGTAGTTAGTCCTATGAAGTTTTAGCATGGCATGATGTAGGATCATTAGCAGAAATAAGTAAGTTCCACTGTGCAGCTGTTAGTTGAATTTTAAGTGAGTGTTGCATTCTGAGACAGAATCGAAACTGAAGGATAATAATTGTTGAAAGAGGTTCGAATCGAATTTGTTATATGAACATATTTTGACAAACGAAACATGCGTTTGTCGATTTGACTGATATCATGTTTAAATGTCTTTAACGTTATCTTATAAGTTTACGTAGTACCTACATTACTTTTGGGAAATCATAAGTTACATGATGCCATACTGATAAATATAGACATGTTTGCACATTGACAACGACAATTAATGTTTCTTTGAAAATTTTATTTGACACCTAGGTACTTAATGTGTTAGGTAGTCTAACGGTTAGACTTACGGTACGGTAAGGTACGTGTAGATATCTTGCCTTGCCGATACATTTGCGTACCCCACAAATAGAGTTTACTTTATGGAATATGTTGACGTGTAAGATGTTTTGCAAGTAAATACCAATTTTAATTTATGGTTCTCTTGAAAACATCCAGTTCCCCTAAGATTAGACGTAGGTAAATACTTTATTATTTGGAATACTTGGTTTCGTGAAGCATAAAATCCAGTCCAGTGGTTCCCAATGTTGAATAGATCGAGACATACCTAAAAAAAAAAACTAAATTTGGGTCGCAACATATGAGTGCCAATGAACAATTAAGTGAGAATACAGGATTGTCCAAATTTCTTGGGCCCGATCTGATATTAATTTGCAACCCACCAATGGTTCATGTCCCGTAGTTTGGAAAATGCTGCACCCAAACATTTTGTTTCCACTAATATGGGAGATACCAACAGGAATCTGAAAGTAGTTTATATGTATAGTCACGGATTTTCTATGGAACCGATGCATCATGGTTTTGGTAGTTACGTAGACATAATCAAGCAATAAGTACGCCAGTCAAGAGAAAATAGTCGTGACTTTATCCTTATCTTGGTTAACCTCTGACTTCTTACAACAATCATTGATTGCTCCATAAATTATATTAGTATTTTTACTTCCGGATAGAGGGTTAAACGCAATGAGGGGGTGCGCTCAGGAGCTATGAATTGATATTATCTCGCTGAATCCTAACTTTACTGGGTTACTAGGTAGTGCACAGACGGCCAGTACCTAATATAAAATAGAGAATATGTGTTCCCCTTGTATTACTGCCCACTTAATACTTTCGTTTCATTTTGCTTTATTTAGATTACATTTGCTATTACATTATTGGTTAAATAAGTACATCAAGCTTAAGATGTATATAATAAATTCAAAAGAACGGTGTCCGCAAGACAAATGAAATGTTACTTTATGTCTTTGATAACAAGACTACGATGATTTTTTATGGCAAGATCGGAAACTTATTTCCGATTATTCCAATTCAATATAAACAAAAAGTGATGCTAAATTAAAAGCACCTTTTGATTTCTTTTTAAGAAATAATCAAATGCCTAATTGTAGTATGGAGCTTTGTAGTGTCAAAGCGAGTATGGAGCTTTGTAGTGTCAAAGCGAGTGAGTAGGTATCTCACGTCGATATATTAAAAGAACGTGATAATTATGTTAGGATCACTTATTACCTCTGAATATGGCAAGAGGGCTGTCATCCGCTATCTACACAAAGTATAAAGTAAAAGTAAAATAGTGGTTAGTTGTCAGAAGTCAGAACTGCACCAAAATTGTGTGGTGAGGTGCTAGTGAGTTCCGACAAATTAACAATTAATATCTTAATAACGCCAACTTGCGTTTTATACGCATTCAGGTGATTTGATTTGAACATATAAGCTGTCTGATATAGACAATTATGCATAAGAGGTTGTGGCAACCAACCTTGTTGCACCAGGCTGGCTAGGCAGGTAAAAAGAATGTTCTGTCACAGACAAAAATGTACTGTCAACTAGTTTAATATTCCTGGACAGCTTAGAAGCCCTTTGCTTTATAATTACAATTCTTGTGATTCTGTTGTGTTAACCTAATACACCTATCTATTTGTACTCAGCATTTTAATTTGGCTCGAAGAAAGGATAATTTGAACACGCAACCTTGGGAGGTCGTATGAGCCAGGACGGCGCTTACTAAGGACTCGGCCTCCCACACAAATGGTGTGCATCGAAACCCCTTTCGGTGCACCCATAAGGTTATAAACGATTCTTCACGTATATTTTAAATAAAGACTCAAGATAGTAAAGTAGGTGATCATTTAACGGAATTGGATACATATAGAGTTTTAGCCTTTCATTACTAGTAAATGAATGCTATCACAAGTCGGAAGTTTAAATTCGATCAAGTAAATTATTTACGTTAGTTTAAAGTCTAGTTTCGTTTGAGTAAAGATTTTAATGTTTCGTGATGCGACTTGCTGTAGGGACGCCCAGAGTCTAGTCTAGACATATATTTTATTGACGACATTTTTGGGATTAAAATCATTAAGATATATTAAAAAATATATATATTTAATCCATATAGTTATATATATTATTGCATGTTGACATCGGCAATAATTGGTCAAAATATATAATTATATTATATATACCTACTAGATAAGAATGCAAAACGGTACATGTCGTTTAAGATCGGGAAGACAGAATATAATCGTGAAAAGAGCCGAGTATCAAAGGATACGAGTTAGAGTTCAATATTGATTTATTTATTTATATGTGATTCAGTCATAGCCATAGTTGGTAGAGCAAGGTGCGTAAGTAAGTATATACAAGATTTATACTACAGGAACGAGTGACAAGTAGTTTAACAAGTAAACATCCCATAATGAAGGCACCGTGTCAGATAAGGAATTAAAGGCACTCTAATAATATAAACTAATATAGCTTAATCGAATAATTCTGTGGTTTTTATACTTACTTGATTTTAACTAGAGGTCGTTAATTTCTAATTATTACCGTGTCCTTTTAGAGATTTCTATGATCCTGAACCCAATTATCTATTGAAGTACTTAATTCCTTGGTAATACGTTGTTATACTCGTAGAATAACATCATTGCAAATTGTATTCGACTCGTTTGTAGCATAACCTAAATTTATAGGAATTAATATTTTCTTTAAAATGAAAATGCCGCAATGAGTGTACAATATAATATTATTACGTCATCATTCGCATTCTTTTTGTAAAAAAAAAGAGGGGACATGCCAAATGTCATGATACTGATGATTTCATTAATTGTATGGTTTGAGTTTTCAGTAACAACGAGAGTATTTACAGTGCCAGAGCGAGCGTGCTGTCCGAATCCAATGATGGTCGATAATTTGGCCAGCTGTCGGAGCGAGTGTGCTGCCGACCTGACTCCACTGCAGATTTGACTGCCTTGCTCATTGCCTGAATAAACGTTACCAATAATAGGAGATGACGTGTAGATGGCAGAACGAGTGTGCTGTTCGAAGTGACATTGGTAACAGCAGGCAAATGACAGAAATGCAGTAGTGAGCGGTATATTAGAATATATCAACATCAACCCAGGGAACAAAGTGACATTTTGCGTTACCGGCAAGCTGGCATTTTCTGAAACTGATACTAATATGTTCCATTAGAAATTATTTCCATGTATTAGCAAATAATAATTATGTGAGTTGGCTGCTAGACTGAAAGTTCATATTTTAACATTGTCGAGATTCATTCAGATTATCCACACGTGGTTAGGTATTGCACACAACCATGTCTTGATAAATTACATAATTTAAATTTAGGTACAAAAAACCGGCCAAGTGCGTGTCGGGCCACGCGCAAGGTAGGGTTCCGTAGTCGTCCACCCGTTACATTATATGGACTAAAAAGTTCGAAAACTTATATTTACTATGTTTTTGAAAGAATTAACAACATTATCTAAGGTATCAATGGAAATTGTACGAAAGTTTGCTTTTGCAAAGTACATTTCTGAAGTTCGACTATTAATCGTTAACTAGTAATGTCTACTTAGCTGTGATAGTTTTCCTTTTAAATTCATCGTATATACTACTACCATGATTTTTTTCACATGCCTAGTAGTCACCGTTTAGCTGGCAGGGGGGGGGACACTTGACCATAGCAAAAATTATCACTTCAAAGCTTAATATCACGCTAACCAATTCTTTAACCAAAAAATGCTTTTAGAAACCTTATAATATTTTCAAAAGAGCTATCCAACGATAACCCACACGATGGGGTTTGGCAGAAAAAAAAATTGCACTACCACTTTACATGTAGGGGAGGTACCCTAAAAAAAATTTTTTTTTAAGATTTTATTCTACCGTTTTGTCGGCGTCATTGATATGTATACTCATGCCAAATTACAGCTTTCTAGTACTAACGGTTACTGAGAAAAACGGGGGTCGGACGGACGGACGGACGGACATGGCGAAACTATAAGGGTTCCTTGTTTACTACGGAACCCTAAAAAATGATGAAGTGTAGTCATAATTGAAAATATTGCGGTGTTTATTGTCTTCCTGATTTTATATTTTCATTAATTTTCGATATTTTAATTGGTTTTCAATTTTAATAGAATGTTATTTAAGATCAAACTAATAAATATCACTATGTTGCTAAACTGTCAGATCTGGATATGCCGAGGGTTTTCTTTGACGGAACTCCTATACTTTATTCTCTCACCGTTAAAAACCTCGGTATTACTCTAGACCAGACTCTTTCTTGGGCACCGCAGATATCAGAAATCAGTAAGAAATTATTCGCTTCTCTCCATTCTCTTAAGCGCCTGCAGAACTTTCTCCCTCTTCATACCAAGATTCTACTGGCTCGTTCCCTTTTACTCCCGCTCCTAGACTATGGTGATATTGCGTTCCTTGACCTTAAGGAAGAACTGCTTGACAAGCTGGAGCGCCTACAGAATGTCTGTATTCGATACATTTTCGGTCTACGGAAGTACGACCATGTATCTCAGTTCCGAAAAGAACTCCAATGGCTTCCTATTCGCCGTAGGCGAGATCTCCACGTAATTTCCCTTCTTTTTAATGTCCTCTTTAATCCTTCTTCTCCCCAGTACCTTTCTGAAAAATTCCGCTTTATGGCTGACGGCAGTGGCCATCGTTTGCGGTCTAGCGCAAACCTGACACTGTCTATCCCTCCTCATAAGTCGCGTGGGTATGATAAGTCGTTTGCGGTGCGGTCTGTTATATTGTGGAATGAATTGCCTCCCTCCTTTAGGCAGTCCCAGTCAGTTGCGTCGCTCAAGGTGAAGTTAAAAAAACTGTGGCTAGATGAATTATTCTTATCGAAATAGGTTACATATCCTTGTCAATATCGTTTATATGTGTATCTATACTTGTCCTGCAGTAAGTATATGTGTATGTATGTTTTATAATTACTGTCTTTTTTTTTTGTATTTATTGTACAGGTTGCTGTATTTGTCTACCTATGTTCATGTCTTCTCTCATTTACTCAAAGGTTAACTGGAAGAAATCCCTTAAAGGGATAAGTTCGCCTTTGTACATACCATTTCCTATTGTATTTTTTTTTTCATGTGTTTTATTGTGTACAATAAAGAGTTTTACTACTACTACTAAATATCGCAATTTTTCAGCAGAAAAGGTAAATACGGCGTCCATGGTTTGAAATTAGATATTTTAGAACAGTATTAATAGCTACTGTTAGAATACGTGCGCCGGAGCCAGCACGTTGTCGGATGGCCGAATGTCATGATTTTGTAAAATAGAGGGTAGATAATTGTACAAAATGAGGGTAAGCACGTTATTCTTGGGTGGGGAAACGAGATCAAAAGCCGATGCCTGGACAGAGGCGGTTGATTCGTTAACGAGCGCTTGTAATAAGCAGAGATCCAGCTTAATATGTTATTAAGTATAGTTTGTCATAGTTATTTCGGTATGTTTGTCGTAGAACGATATCATTGGGTGTGAACCCTGTAACTTTATATGTATATCGAGGAAATAAAGTGACTACTCATCGTATGGTTGTGGAGTATCTTTTCTGTTATTCATAAGGCTGGAAGCCGCTCAACCAATCTCACTGAAGCGCAAACTCTTAATAGGGTATTTCCGGCGTGGTCGTGCCGGAAGTCTCCTCTGGATTTTTCCTAGGCCACTCACCTAGCCCCTATCACTCTATTGGGCCCGGCCTATAAAGCCAAAGTCAGGTTAAAAAAGGACACTGTTTGTCATTGTCCAAGTACTTGCCGTTAGAATGATGACCACAACCGAAAATGATATGCCTGAGTGACACTCCTGGACGGCGGCATGCCCGACAAATGTCGACAGTAGGTACCGCTTTTAGGATATATTTCTAGTAATTCTTCGTCATGCATGATAACTTCGTCTGCGATTGCATAGATAAAACCCGTGTGTCGGGCCCCGTTGAAGCGCCTGTGTAGCTCTTTAGGTACAGTCGAGTTCATTAATATGTATACCCTTTTTTACCTAATCGAATGCTTTTGCTTTCAAATTTTAGGCGACCGCATTCGATTAGGTAAAACCTTTATATCAATGAACTCGACTGTATCTTCCACTCCGCCTTGTGGTAGTCTAGTCAGTGCTCAATACTTTGAAGACTGCGCTAATTTTCGGATTCTCTGGCGCACCTGTCTTGTAGCAACTTTTGCTCCGGGCATGAGACTAAGGGCGTGGGATTGGGAATCCGTGGCCAGACCTGGGTCATATGCGGAACAAAGGGTAGAGAAAATGTTGGGCGCCTTGAAATTTTATTTAAACTTATGACACAGGCCCCGCACAAACGATGCCCCAGTTGTGTATGGGAGTCCACAAAAACAAACCAGTTTGAATGTATACATTTATTTGAAAGGATGTTACACCCAGGCGTCCCCAGGTTACAAGTATCAATACCAAACAGTGCTTATGCTTATCTAAATATATATATCTAATTTGACAATGTCGCAATTTAAACTAAAATGTTAAAGAAAACAACTATAAAACAATATTTATGGAGGACGGAATTCAACTAAAACCTACGGGTGTGTGTGGGTGTGTACATCTAAATGTCTTTGAAGTTGACTAAAGCAGTATGGAACTGACTCACATTTGCAATGCCTGCCTAACCGCTTGTTCAAAAAAAGGAACCGCCGTCTTTCCCGTCTCCCGGGGAAAATCCAAAGAAGCCTCACAGGAAACCGCACTCCATTCGGGACTGGTTCCTGAACTTAGGCACTGTGCCCGTGCCTAGGAGCCCTGGAAACCAAACAGGATTATCATTAATACACTACCACATGCTACACCTAACCTCACTTTGTATGGAGACAGAACGGTCAAATATTACTGCCTATAGAGTAATTCCGCATACCAAACTTACCATTAAGGGCTTAAGATCAAGCGAGTAGTCGCTTTATACTCGGGCATGACTAGCGGAGTGGATGGCATTGCCGAACGACGGGCCGCGCCATAAGGGTGGGCCGATGCCTAGAACTTCATAAATCTGCAACAAAGACGATAGATTCAATGCTCACGCCGAGCTTCATGGTTTGCGTCGAAACAACCAAAAGCTGATGGTATTAAATGAGAAACAACTTACATGAGAGGACGTGAGGGGTCAGCTGGAAACCTCCGAGTTAGCAGCCAACATTTTGGAGCGCGATTATACACGAAATTGCTACATTTGCTACTTCGCGTGCCGGCGGGGCGAACAAATCTTTCCACAAAACGTCGACAATCAGGCTTACTGGCCCATATCTCTTACACTTCCACCGACCCTCATAGAGAAGAATAACCTCTTCTCTCCCGTGGTCGAAATCGAAAAATGCTTCATCACTGAGGTGACAGCTCAGATTAAAAAGAAAAAACTGTCTATGGTAATTTCGACTTGTTGACCTGAAAATTCTGATCTCGAAGTAAATGCTGAATTGTAGACTAAAAAGAAGTAAAAATTAGTCTGAACGAGAAAAACTATGCCTGAAGTCAAAACAAAATAATGATTTCCTAATTTAGAAAACCGATGATTAATTTCATGTAACGAAACGTAGTCTAAACTTGCTATAACGGAACGCAAACCGGTGAGTGTTGCTACACCAAAAAGAACAACTATGAGTCAAATGTTGCTAGTATAGAAACGAAGCTGTTTAGGATAAAAGTAAAAAATCCGGCGTTACAGTACCCATCTAGTTGTCGTAACAATTTTTTGTTTCAGAATTCTTCAATTCTGAAATAAAAAATTGTTCGTTTCTATTTGATATCGAGGCTACCCTTTATCATATCTTGAATTAAAACTTCCAAATTAATTAATTGGTGTTTATTTTCAATCCAAAGTATAACCAGTTACCAAGTTACAGAGTAATGGCGTTTGGGGCACGCCACAGACAGTATCGAACCGAACGTTCCGATTCTCACACTCTCCCCACTTATTCAAAAACAATATATAACTAGAGCAACTCACTTAAATCTTCTAACTCATTAGAGCAGTATAACATTTGATTAATGTGACGCTTCCATTTCAAGCCTTCTACATCAATAACATAAGTGGTGCCTGGTATACTTTCTTCTATTACTATACCTTGAACCCAGGGCCTGTTATCTCTCCTAAAATCCCTCACCATCACTTTCTGACCAATTTCGAATTTTATATCCCTTTTTCCCTGTTCCCTTTTCTCAACCCTCTCCGTCATTATATCAGACAATGGCGGGGGACGCAGAAAACTAAACCTATTCCTTATTTCTCGACTCAACATAAGACGAGCTGGTGAGACCCCAGTTGTGCGCTGTGGAGTACTTCTATAATCAAATATGAACAAATTCACAGCTGACTTTAAATCAAGTCCACTATCTTTTATTTTAGTTATAGCTGATTTGAAGGTCTCCACAAATCGCTCAGCCGCACCGTTAGTGGCTGGGTGGTATGGTGGTGAAAATGTGTGTTTTATGTGGTTACTACTACAAAAGCGTTTAAACTCCTCACTCGTGAACGAGCGACCATTGTCAGTAACTAAATGTACTGGATACCCGAACCTACTAAATACACTGGTAAAAACATCTATTGTGCGGGAACTCGTGATATTTGCCATTTCATAAATTTCGGGCCATTTAGAGAAACTATCTACAATTACCAGAAACATTTTGTTATAAAATGGTCCCAGGAAATCGGCATGAATCCTATACCACACTGAAGGAGGAACAGGCCATGGTTTCTGTATTTTAGAGGGTGCTTTACTGTTTTGCAAACAAATTATACATTTTTTTGTAATATTTTCTATTTCGTTGTCTAAGTTAGGCCACCAAAAGTAAGAACGTGCAATTTCCTTCATTCTAACAATTCCGAAATGACTTCTATGTAGTTCATGCAGGGCTGATTCACGAACGCTGCAAGGTATTAGTATACGATATCCCCAGAATATACAATCTCTGTCTATAGTCAGTTCATTCCTCCTATTGTAAAATGGTAACATTTCTTTACTTAGTGTTTTCCTTTCTGGCCAACCATCAGACATATATCTCAATATTCTTGAATATATAACATCTTTTTTTGACTCTGATTGAATCTTTTTCCAATCTAGCTATTCCATGTCTGACTCACTGGTATAGCTGAACACACTACAACTTGCGTTTATACACAGAGAGTGAATATTCACGTCACAACCTTCGTTAACCCCCTCAGTTACCGACCTTGATAGAAAGTCAGCTGGATTTACATTCGTTTTAATATGACGTATTTTATAGTTAAATGCAGATAGGAATATTGCGTAATGCAATCTTTTGGCAGCCATTTTTGGAATACTTTTATTCGGTCCAAATATTCGTGTCAATGCCGCGTTGTCCGTCTCTAATTCAAAGGAACGTCCATATATATAATTACTAGCAAAAAGCAGAGCTTTACGAGGGCTCGCGTTTTTTTTAGTAGGTAATGATATTTATGTCACACCTGGCCATAAAGTGGCCATTATCGCACGCTCCGCGCGCGAATAATCCCACTTCCTGGCCAGGGGGTGACATAAAATTTTGTACTTACCACGGGCGATAATAAAGAAAGCCTCAGATCGCATATTTATCGCCCTTGCCTTCGGCTCGGGCGTAAAATACCTGCGATCTGAGACATTCTTTGTTTTATCGCCCTTGGTAAGTAATGTACTATTATGTCACACCTGGCCATAAAGCGGCAATTACCGCACGCTCCACGCGCGGGAAATCCCACTTCCTGGCTAGGGGGTGCCATAAAATTTTGTCCTTAACACGGGCGGTAATAATATATAATAATATAATGTACTATTATGTAGACAGTTTATAAAAAGAATTGAACGCCAAAAACGCCTAAAGGTGTCATGCCTACAGCCAGGGCTCGGTTCATTTTTCAAACCGTTATCATTATCATGTATAGTAGTTTGTACAAAACTGTAAGGCCAAGTGCTGTCAAATTAACGCAAGCAAAAATATACCTTACAGTCCGAGCTCTAAGTCTAGTTTTGCTTGCGTTTGTTTGACAGAATTTAGCCTTAGAGTTGTGTCCGAACTATACTTGCGGCAAAGCCTTTTTATTTAGGTTTAGATACAAAAACCGGTTTATTAAACCGGTTTACGGAAGAGCTTTATATAAAGGTTTTGTTCGGAAAACCGGTTTAGAACCGGGTGAACGATTCTGGTTGAAATAATTTGAGTTGACCGAGAAGCATCAACTTAATTTCTTTAAAAAGCTATTTTACTGTTCAAACAATAAGGTACAAAATCCAATAATATATTTATAGAAATTCGGTCAACTAAAATAATTTCAACTATACCTATAGTGCGCGCCATCCACTATGACCCGCCCCTCCACCGCCCGTTCCGTACAATTGCGCATAGATTAGTATGAGATGCGCGCGTGGAAGGGCGCGTCGTCGTGGATGGAACGCACTATACTATACCTATCGTAATACCTATAGACAGTGACCCCCGCCGGGCCTCTCGTCGAATAAACCGGTTAAGAGTCCACATATGCACTTTTGCAAATGTTTATCAACCTAGATCTCAACATCTATAGTAATTAAATATCTGTCCTTTCAGTATATTAATCTTGAACTATTTTCCTCCAGTCTGTCAAAAATGAAAACACGATTTGCAAAAATTTACTCGATACTTTTATTTTTCAAACATAACCCTTTTTTCGATGTTTTCCCATCCCATCTTTAAAAATGATTTTTGGTTTAATAGTTGTAAAATGATAAGTTCTCAAACCTGATAAAAAAGATTATCGTTATAAATGTACACGTTTGGTATAAACAATATTTACGAAAAACACGCGCTAGAGAGGGGGATGGTTAATTGCAAACTCACGCGTGTTAGAGCGGGACTTTTGCAATGCCATCTACGCCCTCTTAATATAAAGTTCTTAAAACGTTCGCGTTTTCAATAAAGTTCGGAGCTAAACCCAAATAAACCGGTTTTAACCGATTAAAAAAACCGGTTCCGAGCCTTGCCTACAGCGCCAATAAGGCCTATCGATATTACACACACAGCCATATTTTCCAGAACATGTCCGGGGCGTTCGAAATCCTCCCAGAACATGCTCGAAGGGTGAAGACTCCATACAGACTTTCTAGACTTCCCGAAGTTTGTAGAAACTAAGATCGCGAACATTCTACAACCTTCGGTACCTATGCCTATAACTTGAAAACCCGTTTTCAGGCGAATTCAGGACCCCTTATGGGCCTTTGAAGTATATCAGTATGTGGCGAAATTTCCAGCAGGGGTGACAGAGATAGCAGGAGTGAGAGAGATAGCAGTAGTATTTAGAAAGAGATAGCTATACTCGGAACATTCGAGACGTAAGTGACAGAGATAGCAGTAGTAGAAAGAGATAGCTATACTCGGAACATCCGAGAAGTAAGAGAGTGACAGAGATAAGCTTGGAGCTTTTTTTTGTAATATCCGAAGGTTCACAAACAAACGATTTACACGTTTTGTTGTTTCGAAATTTCAGTTTTTCCTGCACGCGCGGAACTTGATTACGCGTCGCCAATTATCATGTCTTGAATTAAAACTTCCAAATTAATTAATTGGTGTTCGAGCCGAACGTTCCGATTCGCACAACGAGCAAAAACGACGATAAATGAACTGGTTAACTATGACTATAACTTTAGGAGAGCCTGAAACTTACTGAGTTTAGACTACAAAAGGAACTAACAAAATATCTCTGAGAAAAAAAAAACACACAATGAAACCGAGCCCTAACGAAGATGGAAAGGTTCGATGATAAACACAATAACCCCCTTTTCCATCCAAAAGTGTGTAGTCTTTTTATCACAACATGTGCTGCAGACATATGTTGGTACAAAAACCCTACAATTCCCGTCCGCGGAGGGGAATTAATTAAATTCTTAATCTAACAATCCCGCGTGCGACCGGCTTGACTTGAAGCCGCACGCATGAGAGACTCATACTGAGAACATTTTCACTAAGAAAAACGACTCACTATTTGAGACTAACGCTCACTCAAGACATACTAAGAGGAGGGCGCGACACGCAGCCAAGAACTCCAAAATACAAGATTGCACTCACTTAGGGAGCGACTTACTAAACGTAAAATTAACTTAAGAGATACATAGAGGAGGGCGTGACACACTGCCTATACTCCTATTATAAGTTTAAAAACACGAAGGGCGCGACACGCAGCCAAGAGCTCCAAAATACAAGATTGCGCTCACATAGGGAGCGACTTACCACACGTAATAAAACGGTGCTTCACTCTGCAGGTGCAGAGCAGAGTGGCCCTATCATTATATAATAAGCAAGCATTTTAATTTAAGATAAAAACTCTGAACTGTTTTCATCGCATGCCGGTTACACACTCAATGTAAGCGACCGAGACTTACGAATTACCATGCCTTACGTTATCCTAAATCTAGCCATTATGTAAGACAACACAATTTTTATCTTTAAAGTGAGAGTCTAATTATAATGAATATCATATGATAAGTTTTATGCTATTACTAATCCCGGGAACTAATTACTACGCGTAAACAACCTATTCCCTCTACTTGCAAACCGATACCAATAAAAACCGAAATCAGGACATAACTTCTTCCTACGAATCCTACGATGAATTCCTACAGGTCCGGATATAGATAGTGCGTACTCATCAAGCTTAAACAAACAAACCTTTTATTAAGCCAACAGTCGGGACAGATATTCTCCAATCATTTGCACACCTGCAGTCCAGACGATCCTTAAACAGTCTATCTTACGCTAAAACTTAACCAATCTAAGTGCAACACTTCCCTCGTGGAAGGCCGACTTTATGATGCCCTAGAAGAGAGACATAACAAACCGTTGGTGCGCAACAGGTAGTCACCATGACAAAGAACTACTGCCATAAAAAAAAATTGCTCGAGCCTATGGTATCTCTCCCCCTAGACTCGCCGAGGTGACGCCAGCACACGTGATATATATAAAGAAATACTCCCAGCCAACTAAACGTACAACCTACTTATTTATTACTGACGCGTACACCTAATATTATATAAGTTGTCAACGCAAGAAGTTGAAACAACTATTAAAGCAGCAACACAGAAAACAAAAAAAAAACAAACTCGAGTAACAGAGTATATAAATAGTTCAGTGACGACAACCCAGCCAAGAACTACTGAGACAAAAATTAGCGACAATGGACAACAGGCGGGTCCAAATCGCTTTAAAGGTGGTGTGACACACAACCAACCCTCCATAGCGCAAAGGGGGCGACTATGGGAACAAGCGTCCGTGAGATACTCAACTAGACGAACAAAAAGGATTACGGCAGTGCAGTAGGCGCGCACCGCTAGCGTAATCAAAAGTATACATGTTCAGTACACACTTACGAGAAACAAGGCGTGACGCACGACCAACCATCCACGCAGTGTGTACCCCAAAATTGTCAAAGACATGACGGTGTCTTCAAAAAAATTACCAAAGACCCCTTTTAACTTACCTAATTAGATCTGTAGGTACCACAGATAGAAACAGCAAAAGTCGTATTACTCCCGGTTGCTAACATTTCAGAAGTCATTAACCATAAGAGACATATACAACGGACTAGAATTCTTTTAGAAATTGACACAGATATTGTTTTTGAATTTAGACTCGCATATTATAATAGAGTTCCGAACGGCAGGTCACTACACCGTGTAGCCTCTGGATGTCCTGGTCACAGCCCGAGATTTGTGACAGACTCCCTAGCAGGTAGTGAGCGCGCGCTACCAAACGAACACGCTGTGCATGGGTGAGGCCCTCCCCGTCGGATATCGCTGCGCACAGCTCGGTCACCTTCGGCTCACAAATCGCCAGCTCCGGCGCAGCGTCCCTCGCTGCAGCTCCCCGACCAGGTTTAAGACTGCCACGACGGACCAGAGAACGGGTCTGTCGCAATAGCTTCCTAAGAGTGACAACAGTGTCATCCGGGTCGAATGGAATGTGTAGTGTAGTGAGTTCATGCTGAATTTCGTCCTTTAACAGGTATTCAACTTTAACCGCAGAGTCCATGTTTTATATTTGGTTACAAAATAAATTTCAATTAATTGTATTTATCTGTATACAGATTTATGAAAGGCCGTTCAAATTCTCATTTAATAACAGTACCAAGATGTTTCCAAGAATTCACTATTTCAAATACAAGATCTGTTAAGCCACCAATAAGGATAAGCGCAATCCAGTGGGCAGACCGTGTATAGCTAGATATAAAACAGAATACACAAGCCAATAGGGTATTAAACTAAGGTAAAAATAAATTATTTTTTACTTGACTAATAAAAGATCTAACGAAAATACTCGAAAAACATCAATTATTAATTTATTTTAGCTAATTGAAAGATTTTATAAGCATAAAGATTTAAAAAGGACGCTGATTTGAACAAACCTACTCACACTGTCTTAGTGACGTCACTAAGACAGTATTTCCCTACAAACTTCATATTATCAAATCGTTTTTGACATTTAATAAAAAGTTGCTGATTTGACTAGGGGTTTAATACCGTATTGGCCATACACATTCACTTAAGAACTATAAGTGCAGTTGCACAAAGGAAATTCATAAGCTTAAAAAAAAATAAGCCAGTCCGGCTATACACATACAATTATATCAGTAAGTCCGGGCACAGAGCATGAGAGAAACAATTAACCGAGGAGAGAGAAGATAATTTTAAAAGTTAACAACTTGGTCACCGCACACACCGTTTCATCCGAAATCCTCCGAAGGACTAATACACCACCAAAAGCACCTCAGGCCAGTGTAGCAACTTTTGCTCCGGGCATGAGACTAAGGGCGTGGGATGGGGAACTCGTGGCCAGACCTGGGTCATATGCGAACAAAGGGTAGAGAAAATGTTGGGCGCCTTGAAATTTTATTTAAACTTATGACACAGGCCCCGCACAAACGGTGCCCCAGTGGTGTATGGAGTCCACAAAAACAAACCAGTTTGAATGTTTATTTATACATTTATTTGAAAGGATGTTACACCCAGGCGTCCCCAGGTTACAAGTATCAATACCAAACAGTGCTTATGCTTATCTAAATATATATCTAATTTGCCAATGTCGCAATCTAAATATATAAAAGAAGAAACTGACTGACTGACTGACTGACATATCAACGCACAGCCCAAACCGCTGGTTCTAGAGATTCCAAATTTGGCACGTAGGTTCCTTATAAGGTCTAGGGGTGCACTAAGGAAGGATTTTTCAAAATTCATCCCCTAAGGGGGTGAAATGGGGCTCCAAAGTTTGTATGGAGAAACATCATTAGTTTGAATATTTTATTCGAAACTTCCCAGGAGTACTCCTAACAATAAATGAATAAACACTTGTTTCAGGTTTTTTGAAAATTCAACCCCTTAAAGGGGGAAATGGGGTGTCAAAGTCTGAAAATCGACAATGGGTATTGTTTCTATGGTTTATCGGGTCGCTGATTACGAAATCAACAATGATTTTCAAATCCAACGTGGCGGACGTGAAATAACATCTCCCCTGTCGGGGTGAAATGGGGTTGAAATGTCTACATATCAATATGGGTGTCGTTTTCATGGTTTTTTAGGACGTTAATTACGAAAATGGCATCGATTTTAAAATTTAATATTGTGGATATGAACATTTCTAAACATGTTAAAGAAGAAACTGAATGACTGACTGACATATCAAAGCACATCCCAAACCGCTGGTTCTAGAGATTCCAAATTTGGCACGTAGGTTCCTTATAAGGTCTAAGGGTGCACTAAGGAAGGAGTGTTCAAAATTCATGCCCTAAGGGGGTGAAATAGGGCTCCAAAGTTTGTATGGAGAAACAAGATTAGTTTGATTATTTTATTCGAAACTTCACAGGAGTACTTCTAACAATAAATGAGAAAACACGTGTTTCAGGTTTTTTGAAAATTCAACCCCTAAAAGGGGAAATGGGATGTCAAAGTCTGAAAATCGACAATGGGTATTGTTTCTATGGTTTATCGGGTCGCTAATTACGAAATCAACAATGATTATAAAATCCAACGTGGCGGACGTGAAATACCATCTCCGTCGGGGTGAAATCGGGTTGAAATGTCAACATATCAATATGGGTGTCGTTTTAATGGTTTTTTAGGACGTTAATTACGAAAATGGCATCGATTTTAAAATTTAATATTGTGGATATGAACATTTCTAAACATGTTAAAGAAGAAACTGAATGACTGACTGACATATCAAAGCACATCCCAAACCGCTGGTTCTAGAGATTCCAAATTTGGCACGTAGGTTCCTTATAAGGTCTAAGGGTGCACTAAGGAAGGAGTGTTCAAAATTCATGCCCTAAGGGGGTGAAATGGGGCTCCAAAGTTTGTATGGAGAAACAAGATTAGTTTGATTATTTTATTCGAAACTTCACAGGAGTACTTCTAACAATAAATGAGAAAACACGTGTTTCAGGTTTTTTGAAAATTCAACCCCTAAAAGGGGAAATGGGATGTCAAAGTCTGAAAATCGACAATGGGTATTGTTTCTATGGTTTATCGGGTCGCTAATTACGAAATCAACAATGATTTTAAAATCCAACGTGGCGGACGTGAAATACCATCTCCGTCGGGGTGAAATCGGGTTGAAATGTCAACATATCAATATGGGTACCGTTTCCATGGTTTTTTGGGACGTTATTTACGAAAATGGCATCGATTTTAAGATTTAATATTGTGGACCTGTTCTAAATATGTAAAAGAAGAAACTGACTGACTAATTGATTGACTGGCTTACTGACTGACATATCAACGTACAACCCAAGCCGCTGGTTCTAGAGATTCCAAATTTGACACGTAGGTTCCTTATAAGGTCTAGGGGTGCACTAAGGAAGGATTTTTCAAAATTCATCCCCTAAGGGGGTGAAATGGGGCTCCAAAGTTTGTATGGAGAAACAAGATTAGTTTGACTATTTTATTCGAAACTTCACAGGAGTACTCTTAATAATAAGTGAGTAAACAAGTGTTTCAGGTTTTTTGAAAATTCAACCCTTAAAAGGGGGAAATGTGGTGACAAAGTCTGAAAATCAAGAAATGGGGCTTCAAAGTTTGTATGGAGAAACAAGATTAGTTTGACTATTTTATTCGAAACTTCACAGGAGTACTCTTAATAATAAATGAGTAAACAAGTGTTTCAGGTTTTTTGAAAATTCAACCCCTAAAAGGGGGAAATGTGGTGACAAAGTCTGAAAATCAACAATGGGTATGGTTTCTATGGTTTATCGGGTCGCTAATTACGAAAACAACAATGATTTTAAAATCCAACGTGGAAGATGTGAAATACCATCTCACCTGTCGGAGTGTGATGGGGTTGAAATGTCTAAATATCAGTATGGGTGTCGTTTTTATGGTTTTTTGGGACGTTAATTACGAAAATGACATCGATTTTGAAATTTTATATTGTGGACATGTACTTTTTTTTTCAATATGTTAAAGAAGAAACCGACTGAGCCCAAACCGCTGGTTCTAGGTATTCCAAATTTGGCAAGTACGTTTCTTATAAGGCCTAAGGGTGAAACGGGGACGTTTTTGAGAATTCAACCATTAAAAGGAGGAAATGTGGTCACAAAGTCTGAAAGTAATACCCACGTTGATTTTCAGACTTTGTGACCACATTTCCTTCTTTTAAGGGAGACAGATATTCAAGAGTAGAAATTATAATCTCTTAGTAGTAGTAAGTCGTTGCCGGCGTAAAAATTCGTATACCGAAGCCTCCAGAATGTAACAAATAGTTTTCCAACCCGCACTTAAAGCAGTTCAGCAAAACGCGTGATAATCGCGGACAAACACATACCTCTGGTTGGGTCAAAATCAAACTGAGATCATCCTTTTTTTGTAGACTGTTTAAAGTTACGTTTAGTACGCGGGCGAAGCCGCGGGAAAAAGCTAGTTTAAACTAAAATGTTAAAGAAAACAACTATAAAACAATATTTATGGAGGAGGGAATTCAACTAAAACCTACGGGTGTGTGTGGGTGTGTACATCTAAATGTCTTTGAAGTTGACTAAAGCAGTATGGAACTGACTCACATTTGCAATGCCTGCCTAACCGCATGTTCAAAAAAAGGAACCGCCGTCTTTCCCGTCTCCCGGGGAAAATCCAAAGAAGCCTCACAGGAAACCGCACTCCATTCGGGACTGGTTCCTGAACTTAGGCACTGTGCCCGTGCCTAGGAGCCCTGGAAACCAAACAGGATTATCATTAATACACTACCACATGCTACACCTAACCTCACTTTGTATGGAGACAGAACGGTCAAATATTACTGCCTATAGAGTAATTCCGCATACCAAACTTACCATTAAGGGCTTAAGATCAAGCGAGTAGTCGCTTTATACTCGGGCATGACTAGCGGAGTGGATGGCATTGCCGAACGACGGGCCGCGCCATAAGGGTGGGCCGATGCCTAGAACTTCATAAATCTGCAACAAAGACGATAGATTCAATGCTCACGCCGAGCATCATGGTTTGCGTCGAAACAACCAAAAGCTGATGGTATTCAATGAGAAACAACTTACATGAGAGGACGTGAGGGGTCAGCGGGAAATCTCCGAGTTAGCAGCCAACATTTTGGAGCGCGATTATACACGAAATTGCTACTTCGCGTGCCGGCGGGGCGAACAAATCTTTCCACAAAACGTCGACAATCAGGCTTACTGGCCCATATCTCTTACACTTCCACCGAGCCTCATGGAGAAGAATAACCTCTTCTCTCGCCGTGATCGAAATCGAAAAATGCTTCCTCATTCAGTTGACAGCTCAGATTAAAAAGAAAAAAAAACTGTCTATGGTAATTTCGACTTGTTGACCTGAAAATTCTGATCTCGATGTAAATACTGAATTGTAGACTAAAAAGAAGTAAAAATTAATCTGAACGAGAAAAACTATGCCAGTAGTCAAAACAAAATAACGATTTCCTAATTTAGAAAACCGATGATTAATTTCATGTAACGAAACGTAGTCTAAACTTGCTATAACGGAACACAAACCGGTGAGTGTTGCTACACCAAAAAGAACAACAGTAGTTATGTATTGGGAGTTCTGCCCCACTGCTACGTGCTCGCTTCGCTCGCACTCCGCGGACGTGAGGCAGTCTTCCCAATACATAACTACGATCGCCTGCAGCAGGGTAGAACTCCCAATACATAAAAGTAATACTACAACAGTGGAACAGAATGCTATTTGCATAAATGGACCAGTTCCTCTCAATATCTAAGCTACAACAGCGGGATAGAATCCAAACTGCATAATGGATGATTCCTAATGCCTAGCCATGATCGTCTGCAGTTTTTCTACTGTTGGTGGTTCGATATGACCCATTACTACTCATGGTAATGTTAAGATCATAAGACCCTAAAGTAAAGAACTAATTATTTAAATATATACTCTAAAGCTTATGAAAATATACTATTTGCATATTGCCTTTCCAGTTTGCTGCACGTGCCTTTTGGTAACATGAAGTTTGTAAAACAACCTCAGAGATTGCAGTTGGATATCGTTTGTTCTTCGTCCAATAAACGCTATTTTCGACATGGTTCACTTTTACCTGACACTATTCGCTGTATAATATGCGGTCCATCGAACTGTGGAAAAACTAATTTAATAGTTGGTTTACTGCTACACGAACAAGGTCTACGCTTTCAAAATGTTTATGTATACTCCAAAACTTTATTCCAACCTATGTATCAATTTCTAGAGCAAGTTTTAAAGCTGGTTCCATCAGTTTCGTTTCAAAAATATAGTGAAAATGATGAAATTGTAAGCCCTCATGTAGCCAAGATTAATTAAATCATGATATTTGATGATGTTGCGTGTGAAAATCAAAATAATATACGAGATTACTTTGCAATGGGAAGGCATAAAAATATAGATACCTTCTATTTGAATCAAACGTATAGTAAAATACCAAAACAATTAATAAGAGATACAAATACAACAAATACAAATACTCTTTATTGCACACCTCAATTAAAGGATACAGTACAATACAAAATCACAGTAAGCAGAGGCAAACAACAGGCGGTCTAATGCTAATTTAATTATTCTTTTTAAACAAGATGTACAAAGATGTACATTAATTTCTGCAACGATGCACGTGTACTTTGCACTAGCCCCAAATAAGGTTATTAACCCCGCACGAGTATCGATGCAACTAATCTGTAACGTTAAGTATAAGCTGCACAAACCAATCAGTGTACGATTAGCCAACGATAATAAAACATCTCTCGTATATCGCGATCTTTTACTCCGCGGCAATCGTCCTCCAACTGACATAGTGCATCCTTACACATTGTTTTTTGGTCCTTCGTTAAGTGGACCTTCGGTTCGAATTTTGACGCCGTCGTCGCGGGAAAATAGTGCCTGAGGTCTGTGGTACCAACCAGTGACATTGACATTAATTGACAATATTGACATTAAACTCGCGAGTGCATACAGCATCCTGCAACAGCATACAGCACCCAGTATCCAGCATCTAGCATCAGCTGCCAGCATCCGGCAGCGAGCAGACGAATAAGTAGCAGCACTTCAAATAAGAACTTTCCTTATTTTACACTTAACATTTATCATCAACATGACATCGGAGTTGATCGCGCGCCAAGCTGTGTTTTAGAAGATATTAGAAGAATACAGACTAATTTTAAGAAGGATTCCGCGAGCAGGAAGACTTCTCAATATGTAATTGACCGGCTGGAAAAGTTGGAAGCTCTGTGGCAAGAGTGTCAACAAAACGACACGGAGTTACAAAAAGAAAGTGACAAAAGCCACCAATACTTCGCCGAAAACGTTTTCGACGTTATTTCCGGTTGGTATTCGGGAACGCGCAAAGCCCTGCAAGCCGTCAACGTGCAGGGTACTACGGAACCCACCCCGGGCCCCAGTGACAGGAAAGTAAACCCCGGGGAAGACCAGAATACCGCAGGAAATGTGACATTTGACACCAGCAAATTTCTCGGGGAGGACATCAAGTTGATGGAGCTTAAGCAGTTGCAAAACGCCAATTTCTGTGCATTAAAAAGGTATGTAGAGAGCATCCAAACTGACAACCTTGTGGAAAAGTGGGAAATTGAGGACAAGCTGAAAACATTGCAATCTCGGTGGAACACAGTCGAGAACTTGCATCTGCAAATTGACAGTATTACCAACGGCACTGACATAGATTATTATGACAATTACATGCTATATGAGCTGAAATATGAGCGATCTAAAAGGCACAACATGATGTAATAAATAACTTGAACTTGAACTTGAACACCTTAACAATAAACTTTCATCTTCAATTCATCAACAGCTATCAGTACCTAAATTAGAAATTCCCCAATTTTTTGGAAACTACACACAATGGCCTACCTTTAAGGATATCTATATGGAACCTATTCATAACAACCCTACCATCACTAAAACGCAGAAAATGCAACATTTAAAGGGTAAACTGAAGGGTGAAGCCGAAAAACTGGTGCAACACCTACAAGTAAGTGCCGAAAATTACGACGTATGTTGGGAGTTATTGACACATAGATATAACAATAAGCAACTCTTATTTACCAAGCAATTCCAAGCATTCATGAGACAGCCTAACATACAGAAACAATCCGCCGTAGAATTGAAACGGTTATATGACACTAGCATGGAAACGTTGCACGCAATCCACAATTTGGGCGTGGATACTGCGGCATGTGACCCAATATTTGTCCATATTCTATGTGAAAAATTAGATACAGATACCTACACCGACTACATGGAGATGAGACAACAACCTCGGGAGTTGCCAACACTTGACGAATTCATGAGCTTCATTGAAGCGAAATTTACGGCATTGGAGCCACTGACAAGACGAAAACCTGACAGCAACCCCACCAAACAAATGCAAGGGTCATAAAGCAAACATCCCCAAACTTTCCATAGATATCCAAAACCAGCAAATCAACCTACAAAAAGCGCATAACCCACATTACAATTACAATTGTCACGTATCGGCAAATAAAATTAAATGTCTATTATGCAATGATGATCACGCATTATTCCAATGCAAGCAATTTCTAAGTATGTCAACTGGCGAGCAAATGAAATTTATTACAAAGTCCAACGTGTGCAAAAACTGCTTATATGTACATACTAAGAATTATTGCAAATCAGAAAAACGTTGCAAGGAATGCAATGAACCTCATAATACTGTGCTAGTGTAAGACATCAGGAAGCAGGAACTCTTTAAGTAAAACTTATTAACTTTTAACAGTTTTTATTAGAATATAATAAATTACATTAATTAAATTAATTAGGCAAGGTTCATTAAAACAAGTGATCACTTCGACGATCAATACTAGAATGCCCAACCGGGCACCAGCTCCTGGACAAGAAGACCACCGTTATGGTGGGCAAATCCAGCTCTGTGATTGGCCCACGACACTCTGTAGCGAGCCAATCAGAGAACCGGCTTATTTTGGCGCCATAAATTCAGCTAATCATCATCTAAAGTAATAAAGTAACGTTTACACTAATTGAAAACTAATTAATTAAAGCATTAAATATCTGAAACCTAACAATCGACCGTCCTGACATCGTGTGCGTCCCTGCACGCGACACCAGGTGGCAACCTAACAATCTGGTATCTTTGCCAGTAGCTTTTAGTAAAACATTACATTAAATCTACGGTTGATATATATTGTTACGGACAGCCACCTAGAAGGCGTGCACATATGGTTTAATTGAGAAACGAGCAAAAAGGTTTCTAGGAAGCCTCATCGCAGTTATGTAATTTAGGACAAAACGCCGTTAGCCAGTTTGTAGAAGTAACAACGACATCTAGGGGGACATTTGTTAAACTGCAAAGTTGGTTATGAAAACCGATACTTCTAACGCCATCCATCGGCGCTGGAAGTAAACATTAAGTAGTGCCATCTGTTGGCGAGTAGAATAAGCTTAGTACTAGAAAGCCCGCCGGAATTTGAAAGTTCTCGAAGTTTAAGACAGAGATCATGCTGTCCTTTTCTAACTTTTCTTGATTTTTCGATTATCTAGAAATCTCGATTTTCTTAGTATAAAAGCGAGCAAATGTGCCCCCCGGGGTCAGTTTCTGATTATAAGCGGTACCGTAAAAGTGAAAAGAAGAACAAGGGAAGAAAAATAGCAAATAGTGCTCAGTGTAAAGTGTAATATTATTGTAAGTACAGTAACTTAATTGTTAGAAATAGAAATAGAAATAGAAATATTTATTTGCTAGAATACGTTACATATAAGGTCTTAAAATAATTAAAGTATCAGTATTCAGTCGACTTATATGTCAACATGCAAATTATTGTTTCACATTAAATTGTAGAATTCGAATCATAAAAATATAAATAATTAACATGTCAAAAATATAATATTATAAAAAATAGAAAAAATATTGAGCCATTCGGTAACAGTAACAAGTCCAGCCTTATCCATTAAAATTTAAAAAGTCCTTCACACTGTAAAAACAATTGTCCTGAAGCCACTTCATTAGCTTTGTCTTGAATACTTTGCCATGCAACATTCTCAACTCATTTGGGAGCTTATTGAATAAAACAATACACATATTAAACGAATTTTTCCTATATATATCACATCTACATGCTGGCTGATATAACCGATTTTTATACTGCGTTCGCAGTTCTTTTGTGAACATTTCGTCAAGTTCCTTAAAATATTGTGGATGGCTTTTGGTAAATACGCATGCCTTTAAAATGTACATGGAAGCTAAGGGAAGAATTTTGAACTTATGGAAAAGTGGTCTACAGCTATCATCAAATCGAGCGCTGCCTATTGCCCGTAAACATGTTTTCTGCATTACAAATGCCCTTTGAACGTCTACAGAATTCCCCCACAGTAAGAGTCCATAATTAAGGGTAGACGACACATACCCGTGGTAAGCAGTTAATGCGGCCTGGATGGAAACTGAATCTTTAATTCTTCTTAAGGCGAACACAAACCTCGCTAATTTAGAACATACCGCGTCTATATGTTGTTTCCAGTTTAAATGTTTGTCAATAAATGAGTCAGTAGTAGGTAATTATTGGGAGTTTCAACTCACTTC